>BMAV01009736.1:257509-297162 GCA_019973955.1 Trichonephila inaurata madagascariensis
CGTGCTGCTAGCGCGTTGAGAGAAAGCAATTGAACGTGCATTGCGGGGAAATTGTTTAAAACAATGGACTAAATTCATGATGGTCACATGATAACGGCAATCACGTACTTCCCATTAATTAAAAATTGACACACATACTAGTTGTTCAACTTGTAAAGTTTAGATAACATTTAAAATTGGATATGATTGGGTAAAGAGTTCACATGTTAAAATTCTTCAGTTTTCACAAATTTTAAAAAAAAAGTACTTACATTATACGAATACTTTTAAATTAAATGCATTTTGTTTAACTATGGGCATTGTTATATCGTTGACAAACGTACCTTCTAAAAGAAAGTTCCTGCAAAAAGCAAAAGTTGGCAATAGTGAAGCACATGAACTAAGGCTGGAAACGCGTGATTTTATTTATGATATAATTATGAGGACGCATTAATTTATGAACTGATTGGCCGAAAACACGTGGCTCAGTTATCATGTGACTAATGACGTCACATGAATTTAGTCCATTGGATAGAGCGTCTTGAAGCGTATATATCAACATTTATAGAAAACATTACAGTGGTGCCAAAGCCGTGTAAATTCATATACCGCATTAAAAAAGATCGCACTAAAAATCGTACAAAAGTAAAACCGCACAAAACAAATCGCGCAAAAATAAAATCGCATAAAAAAAGGACCACACAAAAAACATGTTCTACTGTACTTTTGTGACATGAAGACAATTTTAAGCTTTACAGTCCAATTTTTTTTGAATTCGTCACACATTTTTTCATGCACTACCGAATCCCGGACAATTCAATCAAATTTTTCTTGTATTTTTACATTTCCCCAGATGTTAAACTCTTATTTCTTCAGTGGACCACACAACGTGCACAATCAATAACAGCAACCATCTTTGAATATATGAACCTCGTTCGTAATGCATCACGGGAAAATATGAAACGGTTCTAGAGAGGATCAATGTCGATATTTTGCCCCCAGTTTTCGTCCATGTAAACGGGGCTTCAGATGTCTTGAAAGGAAACCACACCCCAAACCATTATGGAAGCAGGATACATGTATTTTTTCTTCTTTCCAGCTTCTTGGGCACTCTTCGTTTATACAGAGTCATTTTGGTGGTCGAACGATTTTTCCATGTTAAATTTTTTAGTCGGTAAACAGAAATCTTCTGTGGCTGTTATGAGCGTTCCACTGCGACAATACTTTTGCTTTAACGTACCGCAGCACTCAAAGCAAGTATGGCAGGTGCTTAAGATAAAGCAGGCGTTTTAATTACTTGGTAAGAAAATAGCCAGTTATTCTTAAATAACCTCTTAGCCTAAGGTTTACGTTTCCTATGCGATAGATTGTTCTTTTTGACACGTTCATCTATTGAGCAAGAAGTGTCTTCTTTCGACAAGGATTTTGACGAATTCTTCCCGCGACTGCTTTGACGAGAGCTGTTATTTTCACAGGGCACGGATGGATGGCCGTATTTCAGTGGCGTAACGTACACCCCTGGAGGGGGGGGGGGGGGGGCGAGGGTTCGGGGGGGCACAAAGCCTGACTTTGCAGGAGGGCCCATATGTTCTCCGTACACCAATACCGTATCTACTACGGTTTGGAACACTGTTGGTAGTAGAAAGCCTCTTCTTGGTTCGATAAACGAATAGCCTGTCAAAGTCTAAATGTTTGAGACCCCTAAATACACCGACGAGCTCTTCTTTTTTTTGATGCAGAGAAATATCTGTTGCACGCTTCTGTTCAAAGCGCCGAATATCTGACTGGTTTATAACAACTTGTGTGAATGAAACTACAATTATCTGAAAAATATTGAAGATCAACTCTACCGACGAAATTTAAGATCATCCTCCGCGTTTGAATAACAGCAGACAATTTCAAATTTTTGTGTATCAGAACTTATGGCATGACAAGGTACAGTAAATATCATTTAACACAAAACTGACGGAGACTAAAATATTTTCTCGTGTTAAAGGATATCGCAAAAAAGAAACATATATTCAACAAAATTAAGTTTATTAGAGTATATTTTATTTACATAGATTTGTGTATATGTATGTATTTCATAAAAAAATTGATGTAACATTTATTTAATTTGCCTTTTTTTTTTTAAAATTGTTGTTGATAAAGAAGACTTAGCAATACCAAAGTTTTTAGATTTCCGTTTTTGATCAACAGCCTTAAGGCTGTCTTCGGTAGAAGTACGAGAGCTCTAACTAAACGCGAAGCACATTTTCAGACAGAAAAATGACCCAATTTCCATGGAAATTTGCAATATTATAACGCGTACCTCTGTTAACAATATAGTGCTTTTGAAAATTTCAAATATTCCGTTAATACTTTCCGCAGATGGTGTTTTCCGTATTTTGTTCACTCTTATAAGGGAATTTTTTCGTGTTAAGCGATTTTCCTTTCGTGTTAAGAGAAAACAAGTAATGTAAAAGAAAAAGTCAATTCCTACTTTTTTATACTATTACTAATTTACTACTTTTTTTCCTAATTTTTTTATTTTAGGTACTTTTTATTTAATAATTCATATAAATATGTATATACATATGACAAAATCACATTATTATGTGGCAAAATAGAAAACGATTTTCTATTTTCCTTTCTATATAGGGTGTTGGAACTATTATTTTTGTTTGGTACTATTAAGTCAATCATAAATCACATTCTCAGAAATTAGGCCGTCCCAAATAGGATTTGAACCTACAACCTATGGATTAGAAGTCCAACGCACTACCCATTGCGATAAAGGGATGCAACGAGCGATTTTCCTTTTTATATAGGAAATATATGGACTATTATTTTTGTTTGTTACTATTTATTCATTAATTAAGTTTAAATAATGTTAATATTTAAAAAAACTGCATGAAAATCAAGTGTATCCACTACAAGTTAAAAAAAAAATGTATTTTAAGTTGAAAGGATGAAAAGAAAGTATTTTATTAACGATTAAAAATTTGAACTAGATACATATATATAGGGAGATTGTGAACTAATAGTAGGAATTGAAAAATGCACGAAAATACAGAATAGTTTGTCGGGATAGTTGTATTTTTCTTTTTGTGTGTGTGTTAACCGATATTTCGTCTTAAGCGTTTTCGCATTAAGGTATCCGACTAGGTTGAAAATGTGCTTTTTAAGTGTTTGATGTTGTTTGGGTTCTTAGGGAAAAAAGAAATTAATTATTGACTTATACATAAAACTAGAGAGTTTTTAAGTTCTTTTTATAGCATTTACTTTATCTAACTAATAAAAATACTTTTTTAATTCGTTTTTTGAAGAATGGACGTTTCATGATAATTTGTACACGAAAAACGGGATATCTTCTAAATAATCCAATCAAATATAATGAAGTTTATAACATATATGCTATGGGCCCTTCAGAGTGTAACAAACCACAGGTTTTAAGACAGCTACATTTAATAACATTTTACAGCCATTTTTAGCTTAGAACATGCAGAAACATTGACGAAAAATCATGATCATCAAATTTAAATGCTAATTAAATATTTATTTATTAAAATATTTTTTATTCTGCGATTTGTGAAACTTCAAAGGGATTAAGAAGTATATCAATGACTTTAAAATTTTTTTGCTAAATTTTCCTAAAAATAATTTTTTTTTTTTTAAAAAAAAAAAAAAAAAAAAGTAATTTATAGTTATGACTTTTTAAGCCTATTTATGTTCTTTAAAACAATAAAATTATTCAGAAAATCAATTTTTGAAAAATTTATCTCCGAACCTAGTCGGATACCTTAAACGTATTTTCACTGTATACAAATTGATTTTTTATACAATACCACATAGTTCCTACAACATTCCTAGAGTAGAAATGGATATGAGTATAAAATATTAGAAAAAGATGAATGAGATACATTTGTACGATTAATATTTCTGAACAAAATGTTAACATTCTGTTTTATTTTGTCTCTTGTAGGCAGCAGAGCCATCAGCGTGCCTGACACCGTAGCATTATTGCATCACTATCGCATCTGTGAATTCGGCGGTTTCAGTTGCCTAAAGAAAGAAAACTTAGTAGACAGGACGGCGATCAAATTTGGACCAGATCTACTCAAACGGGTCATGCACCAATGCCGACTAGTGTATCCTGAAATGCAAGGTCATTGTCCATTGTCTCCACCATTAGGTTCACCATGGTAACACAGTGTACTTTCATTCTGGATACTACAAAAAATAATCTGTTAAAAAAAATAAACCATATTAATTATTTTTCAATAAATTGCTCTGGAAAAGAACTCATTATTCGAAAGTAATGCACAAAACATGAACGAAAATACTTCACATATCGTTAAATTACAATAAACAAGACCTTTTCGGAAAGGGCCTCTGTGAATTAAATTTCCCCTCCACACTTTTCGTCGGTGGGTAAGTGTTTTATTAAGACAAAGCGCTATAAGGCGCGAGTGAGTGAATATTAACGTCGCACTGTTTAGCTATACACGAGGGCCTTTGGCGACGGATTTCGTCATTTTGAACCATTGTGAAGTCACGAGGACGACATCTTAGCTGGCCCTCCATCTCTGAACTTCCACACCATGTCGAGGACTTTGGGTCCTTCTACATGGAACAACTGAATGTTACATGAACATCTGTATATTCATAACAAACACATTTACATAAAAATATTTTTCTCATTTGTTGTTTTGCTCCTACAAGCAAGCCAAGTGCAAAACTAAAAAATGCACTAATTCACTTTCAACTTTAAGCTAATTACTGAAAATAGTTTTTTTAAATTGATTTTGTAACTTTCTCAATTTTTACTATTATGTGGTCACTCTCTCCCTATATATATATCTTAATTTTCTAATTAATTACTTGTGTAGTAGTCAGTACAAGAATCAAAACTAAAAGCTCAACTATTTAGGTAGAAATAAATAAAAAAATAAACGTCCCAAAAAAGGAAAAACGGTAAAGAATGGGTTAACAAGTACTTTTTTTACGTAAAACACGTTTTATATGTTGATCTTTTTTAAATAATTCTTTTAAGTGTGTAGAATGAGTTCCTTGAAAACACCTTATAGTTTTTAAGGGGGTCTGTGAGTCGAAAATGTTTGAAGACTACTGGTGTAAGTGATTCACAGACTTGAAATTCTTGTTAAGTTTTTCTAAGCAGACTACTGTGAGTCTTCAGCATATGAATTTTTATTGGCCTTTAGTTTTTTAAAAAGCAGTGTATTTCATTAAATGATAAATAAACTGCAGTTCTATATATACTATAGACTCACACACATTCTAAATTAATTAATCTTCCCTTTCAGCAGATACTATAATTTACGCTTTACAAAAAGTATGCACAAAGTTTTTACATAAACTATTACTTTATTTCACTCAAACTAGTTTAAGAATGTTTTTAATGCATGGTATTATAATCCTTGGGATCTGTCACATGTGGCATGCGGTGCAATTCTGGGTTTGCACTACTCACAAATTTGACAATTTTTGAGTGGATGGAAAATGACAATCTTCAGAATTATGGACATTTACGGAATTGCTAAGAAATTGGAAAGGTAACTTTAAAGATATAAGGAAACTGTCAGCTATTTTGAAAATTATTGACAGTCATCGCTGGAGAGATTTAATAATTTGAAGACGGAAAATTGCACATACTCTGCTTTTGTTTTTACGTATCTCAGTAAAAAATCTTTCTTCACATAAAAATTTTTTTTCGAGTCAGCAAGAAATCGTTTAACAACTAAAATGGTCAGAATCATGTCAAATTGAAAGTCGCAAATTATACCTTTGATTTTGCGATATGAAAGTAGAGCGGTGCAAGCACTAGGTTCACATTAGAATTTTTATTTAACTAATAATGAAGGGAAATAGTTATGTCATCAATTTCTTATAATAATAAATATGTTTAAAAATACTAAATATATGTACATGTTTAATTTTTTGCTGCTGTTTATTTTTATGTTGAGAAATATCTTTAAAGGATCAAAATTAGAACATAATAAAGCTGTAAATCTATATTATTGACCTCTATTCTCTAACTCTCCATGTATTACTGAAGGAATCGAATTGTTTCAAATATGTTCTACAGTGTGGCATGCTGAATCATAATGTAGATTCGTTTGGCACGCCAAAGCGAAAAGGGTGCTATAATCTACGACTCATTACACTAGACTAAACCCAAACATATGTTTATATTATTTTCGCACAATATTTTTTTATAAGGGGAAAACTAAATAGAAAATTTCTAGCACTTAACATTTTAAAAAATATAATAAAAGGCACATTTAAAAACGCTTCTAAATGAAATAATAATATCTCTCAATAATTCATGTTCAAATCAATGAAATCTAATAGTGCCAAAAATGACAATGGATAACAAATAGACATAAAACAAGTCATCAAATATGTGTGAGTTAGTAAACTCACACATATTTCATAACATTATAAAAACTGTATCAGTAACTATGGTGTGTAAATAAATTATAATTTAACTATCCCCCGAGGTATTTTTTTCTCCCAAAACAACTGTTGTGATAAATACAAAATAAAAACACAGAATCAGAATATTGATTTGATGTTTTTGATAGAACTTTATTCTGACTAGATATGGTACATCACAGTGGTTTGGCTAAATACAATAACTATATAAAAGAACTTTAAGCTACTTATGAAGGAAATATGTAAATTCAGGCCAACACTTCATGCACTAAAAGATCTTGGAACTGAAAAATATTTACATCAGTAGTGCTGTATTCAAATGAAACATTTGATATGAAATTAAATACACCACAGTTTTTTTTAAATGAGATCATGTTAATTTTTTTAACATAGTAAACCACCATTGTTATTGAACATAAAAAAAAAAACATGTATATATACCTCATTCAGTACATGACCTGATGTAACATTTTATACAGTGGCTTATCTATTTATAAATCAAATAATTTAACAAATAAGCCTTCAATGAACAGAATAAATTTTTATAAATGATTTAAAACAAAACAATAATTTTCAAAATAAAAAAAATAAAATAAAATTGATTTAAAAAACATAAAATTTACAACATCTAATTCTCCAAATAATAATAATAATAAATAACTCAAATCTCATTTGTTTAAATATTTCTCTCATTCATAACGGTGGGTTTAAAAACATTCATACATTAAAAACTTTGGGCAATACTACATTTGTAAATACATTAAGATCAACAAACATTTATATTTAAAAAAAAATAGCTTACAACACAGAAAATAAACATAATACTGCCAGAAATGCAAAAACACAATAAATTAAATGCATCAAAATATTTAAAATAATGCAGATTAATAAAATATGCAAATAAGTTTCAACATTCAAAGTACTTGCATGCAATGAAAAGATGAAATTTTATCTCCACAGAAAAATCAAATAAATAATATTAGAGTTAAGCCATGTAGTACACTTTCAATATACTGTAACATATTTTTAAATAGAATATTCCACTGCTTATATAAAGTAATCTTTCATATCCACATTTTATGAGGATAATGTATCAGCCTTAAAACATTGTGAGATAAAAGAAATAATTGATTAAATGATTTAATTGCAATAAAACAGATACATTAAAAAATAAATCATACCTTGAAAACATGCAGATGTAATTATTTCTCTTAGTGATATAAAATAAGAATCTCTTTTTTACAATTTCACAAAACTTACATTAAACTTAGATTTTCTCTAAAATTTTCAAATCATTTAAAAACTGAAATCACGAAGTTTGTATGTATTTAAATTAATATTCAGCACATAAGAAATCAGTATTACAGGATCAAAAAATAACCACCCTGAAGTGGTCTTAAAGAAGTTTACACACAAATATTCACAAATTTGAAAAAAAGTACAATAATATTTCATTTGAGAATTCTAATATATTGTATAACCACATGCTAAGATTTTCTTCTTAGTAAATAGCAAAATAAAACTTTACAATGACACATGGATTGTATAGCACTTACAATAAATGCACTGTCATGCTCTAAATAACTGCCAGGCAACAGCAAAGAGCATGAAATGGTGTGCACATGTATGGTGCACATTTACATGATAAGCATGGGTAATAAAATACATGCAGGAATCTTTTATGACATTTATATTATTTTTAATAATTACAACTATCTATACCTATATTCTGTGAAATTATCCAAATCCTATTTTTAGTCTTCCATTTGCAGTAACATTGAAGCAACACAATGTGAGAAAAAGTCAACAATTTAAAGATGATTTGTTCTTATGATACAGCAATATTTTTATAAAATAATAGATTACCTCTATTTACTTTAAAAAATTAGAAAAAGGATATGCTTATAATATGTTTTCAATGCATATTACATATTCTTTTTAAATTATGCTCAGAATCTACATCAAATTGTATAACAGTCATATACAAAACATCAACCTTTCTTATTTAACAAAAACATATCTTTAATACTTTAAAAATACCACATTCATTTAACTTTCAGACAAAAATAAAAATAAATAAAGTGCACAACTCCATAAAATACTAAACACTGACTCGGCTAATGAAGTAATCATCACCAAAGTTTTAAACAATTACAACTTTCAAACGTGGCCAACGATTTTCTAGTACTTAAATACTGTTATGATTTGAGTAGCATGAAATAGTTATGCACTCTTTTAACACCACATGAAATGCATTTAATTTATTAGCATATATGGAAACACACAGATACATAGTCCACTCACATGAAAAATAAAATTCCTATTGTACTTCATTTGATATATTTATTTCTGTAGGATAACAATATTATGTGGGTTGCCTATCGATGCCATTGTAAATTTTTTAAGACACTAAATACTACATATACCTAAAGAATACACTAATATGGCTATTTTAGTTAACAGTGACAAAATGGTAGTTTATTCTAAATATATATTTTGGAAAAGAAAATTTCATAAAGTGACACATTAAATCTCTTTTACTTCTTTAATAATACTTAAAAATATTCATTGAAATTTATTTAAAAATTAATTTTTCAATTTAACTTAGACAAGGAGATAATTGCCCAATAAAACAATATTTCTTTCAAGAAAATAAACTTAAAAAAAAATTCTTTAAAAATACAAAAACAATTAACCCTATTACAAACCTCAACATTGTTAGAAACAGCAGAAAATCTTCCCTTCTAAATAAACATTTTTTTTTTGATTAAAAAATAATTTATTAACTTGAAATCATTTTTTTAAATAAAAAAAAAATGAAAATACACAACTTAAATTTAAAAACGAAGCACAATCCCTTACCTAATAAATAATAAACTTCTAATAATATGAAAAAGTGCAGGCCTGCATCAATTTAACTTACCCTAAATTTCAATGATGTTAAGTATCTTATGATTCCAAAGTACAAAGTTCCATTTATGTGATAATCATTTAAATCTCAAACTGTGCATGACACATGAGTTTAAACACTTATTTCTGAATAACAGATTCAAAAATACTTAAACACAGGTAAACACAGTGATAAGTTACAGAAAAATACAAAAATTGAATTTTTAAATTCCATATTTACTCGTTAATAGAAAATGTTGTACTAAAAACACATTTTCCAGAAGAGCTGACAATAGAAATTTTTTTAAAAAATTGCAGAATTATTTTGCAATGTAATTTTACAAAGGAAAATTCCCTTTTTAAGAAAAAGAGGGAGAAAATTCCTTATTTTTGCATTTTTCAAATTTTAATTCTACTGAGATTTTCTATTTGAAGTATAAAAAAAACCCCCACACACATGTCTAAATGCAACTAAATATTTTCACATTTGAAACACATTAAATATGCTTTTTAGCATTAAAGTCCAACAAAAATAAATAAATTATTAATAAATACTTATTTTTTTTAATCAATTGGCTTAATTTCATAAATTTTACACTATCAATTCAAAATAGATTTTTTTTTATAAAAATAAATCTCTAAAAGCAGCATCATATAATTATGATTGGAAATTTAAAAAAAAAAAAATACTGCTGCAAACTTAATATACATTAATCTAACAATTAAAATACAACAAAAACAATGACTCCAAATTGAAATATGGAGCCTATAAAACATAAAAAAATAGCATTATTTCGAATTTCAATACAACTAGACAAAACATTTATAAATCATTGTATATATGATTCAGTCCATATATATTCAAATGTATATTAAAAGCCTTTAAAATTAAATTTAAGAACACTTCTACTGCCAGCTCTACAGAAGCCCCCTCCCCATCTTCCTCTTCCCCTTTAAATCGTTGGGCAACCCATCACGCTAACAACCACAACTCTTCAAAAAGGATTTTTAAAAAACGTTTTGTCACCATTCAAAGGAATAGTAATAGAACAATGCACATTCGACTGTACATTAACATTGTGGAGCTCTCTAAACCCTCTTTCACCTACGGAAACAACTCGACGAGTAGATTATTATTATATTTAGTAGCGGTGGAATGCACATTAATAAGCTGGTTGCTGAAATCCAGGGCCTCCTGGTGCCATATCCTTTTGAGTTGCAGAAAAGGGGGGCTCCTGGTAGCCCTCATTCATTTCGGGCCCATCTGGGTAGCTGGTGTAGGGGGCACCACCAGGCATGCTACCATCACCTTCAAAGCCACTGGTCATGAAAGCTGTGTCTGCACCTTGCTTGTAACGTTGGAATGCAAAGAATATGCAGGCAGCCTACAATAAATAAAGATAATTGAAAACAAATAATAAATGTTAAAAAAATTACATACTTCAAATGAAAATAATTTTTTTTCTTGAATAATACAATACACCGAGAAATGCACTTTCTAAATACTTTGGAATCCTGTTTTATTGAATGTTCAGCAAATTCACTATCCTGTAATGATCATTCTTGAAGTAGTAGTATGAACTTTCTCAGTTACTAAGTCAGTAATTTATCAATTTAAAGCTTGAATAACATTTTATATACAGATAAGAATATTATAATCAATGAGGGAAAAAAAAATCAAGGGAGCAGAATTTTTGTTTACTTTTTGCAAACATGCTTTTCGAATTTTTCTTTTTTTTCCTTTTACAAAAAGAAAACAAAAAAAAGGAAAAATTGTGTTACTTATAAACACATACATTTATACTTTGGAGTGGAACCTCACACAACAAGAGTAATTAATTCCAGAACCTTACTTATAACAAGAAAAAAATCATTAACCAAGGAAAATTTCTTTACTTAAATTCATTTAAATTACAATAATGTATTACATGCAAAATAAATAAATAAATAAAATACCCGAAAAGGAGTGTGAATCAAATTGATCTTTTCTTGTCCAGCAGAATAAACCCAACTGGAATGTGAATTTGATTTCCAGAATACAAAAACTTAATTAATTTATTTATAAAATATAACTAATTCATTTTGTTAGAAAGCTTTCAAGAGACAATTGTCTTCAGCAACCCTTCAAAATTTGATGAAAAAGTGACAGTACATTAATACCCTAAACTTGCACGATAGGTGGGATTGAGTGATAACAACGCAAATCAAAAATGCGTAAATTGGAGCATAATTTTGCATGAAGAAACATATGAATTATTTTTAGCTGGGGCCAGAGGTTAAAAAAGATAATTTAGAAAAAAAAAAATGTTCAATAAAATCTCAGATAACCCATATACAAAATCGCAAATCCAAGTTATTTTGATGTAGAAGGTATCAAAATCTAACAAGCAGTCTCTCTGCTAAAAGATTTTTCTTCTCACGCAAACTTTCCTTGAAGCATGCTGATAATTTTTTTATTCCTTGTTTTGTTGAAAAATACTTTTCATTGGAGAATGCATTTTCTAAAATTTATAACCTTTTCCAATTAAACTGCGGACTTCAGTCCAATTTCCAATTGTCATTCGATCTTCTGACTGAACTGGGTCTAAAGACCCATGTTCTTCAATGTCTTGCTCTATCTCATGCATTTTTATGAGCTCATCAATTATCAGCTCCTTATTGAGGGGGAATCCATCATTTCTTGGACGACATAAAAATCCACTTCTAAATTGATTTGCCAAGCAAAATCGACAATATCTTCAATTAAATTACCAATTTCACCCAGTTATGACAATAATTCTGGCTGAGTTTCAATGATGGTTAAAAAGAGAGAGAGAGAAAAGAATCGACAAGATTTGAAAATTGCATAACTCAGAATTCACGTAAGTTGAGGTATTAATGTATTACCATTAAATAAAATTTGGGAGTTTAATCCCTTGCATTATTAAAATGATGCTTCACAGTGTACAACATAACAATTCCCATGTTTTCTCCATTTCTCTTACTGCATCACTCCTTCTCAACTCTTCTTGCAGTGAAATAAAATAAAAATGTACAAGCTCTTTGGTGGTCAGCTACTGGCTATGCTCTTCCACAAGCTCAACGATACCTTTGTACCACTTCTAGTTCCAGGACCTTGACAAAGAAAAACTCTTTGACTGCAAGCTCCACAGGTCTCAAATCCCTCAAAGTCACATTCAGTAAGGACCTTTCCCCAAAGTTTCTTTCAAACAGAAGCAAGGGTTGTCCTAATAACCCTTTGCACACTAATAAACACCTCCTCACATTACCCAGATGGTTGTTGTGTAATTGTTATAAATTTTTCTCATTCCTTGTTTTTTTTCTTTTCCTGTTTTGATTTCAGATTGTCTTGTTGATTCACAGCTGGACAATGTCTTAAGTCATTTAAATGGATTTATTCCCCACCCCCATGATTGCTTACTTTTCTTTGCAGTCCCTTTGCATTCTGGTTTAGGTTCATCAGTTCGTTCCATTGCCATTTTTTTTTTTTTTTTAACAATGCCTATGCTTCATCTGAATTGTTTTCTTCAACATTTCTCATAGAAAAAGAGGCTTCAGTGTTATATGTTCATTAAACGAATCACTCATTATGTGAGATAATTGCTAAGCAAAGTTCAAATACAAATACATATTTTGATTTTCAAGGAAATATATGACCCTAAATATTGTGTTACAAAGTAAGTTTGAATATAAATCAAGCAAAAAATATTAAATGAAAAAAATATGAATTACGGGGGGAAAAAAGTTTGTTTCATTGAAGTATTTGTAAATAAGAAAGAAATATACCTAACTGACCATGCCTGAATAAAAACTTATGAGATAGGAACAAATGCCTTTAATTACATTATTGAAACAAAACAAACAAATACCTAAAAAACTCTAGTTCTGGTATTTTGTTTTTGATATGGTTAAAATAGTACATTATGTTTTATTTATAAAATCCTTAACACAAAGTTCAAAGAAACAATTAAGCTCAAATACATTCTTTATATTACCAATTATAAAATTTAACATGATTAGTAAATTGGTAGTTTAATAAAATTTTAATTTCATTCTTCAAATGCAAAAAACAAAACAAAAAATATATATGAATCACTTAATGAAAACTGAAAAGTAAATTAGTCAATTAGTAAAAACTTGAAGCTTTAACCGTCTACACCAGGGGTGTCCAACACGCGGCCCGCCAGTACATAAATTGCGGCCCACCGACTCTTTTTAAAAACATTTTCAACTATCAGATTTTTAAAAGTTCTTTTCATTTTGAAATTTATTTGAGGGGAAATTTAAAGAAATATATATATATATATATATCTACAATGTATTTGCCTGTTACCTGTTCTTGTTTTAAAATAAATCCTTTTTGATAATAGAAATGTCCTTTAGATTAAAATAGATTTATATTTTATCAAACAGTTATATTTGATTTTACTATAGTAAATTACCTTTTTAGTAAATTTCGAATTGCATTATGCATATCCTTTACTATGGATGGTACATGATTCTATGTGTGCGACTTTCGTTTCTCCTTCTCCTTTTCTGTTTGGAGTGTCCAAAAAGCAAGAGGCAATCAGAGATGTTTTTTAAAGTTTTAAAAAATATTCAGGACGGTTAAGATAAAGGGCAGCGTATACTTAATCGTTTGCGAATGACAGCACTATCAAATTTCAACAATGAGTAATGAAAGATCAATTCAAAAGGAACACCGTAATTTTCAAGAAAAAGGCAACTGTAATATTTTAAACATTACTTGATTATTGCATTATTATATTATATAAACATTATTATATTATCTATGTATACATGAAAAATAATGAAAACAATAATAATAATTCATTCTGTTTTAAATTTTTCCTCCAATAAATGTCTTTTTGTTTCCAAATCTGATATAAAGGCACATATTTTTATGTGCGGACAGCGAGATTATATTGTTTTTCCGAAGTGGCCCACAAGGTCATTTGGGTTGGACACCCCTGATCTACACTAATGAGCAATAATGGTGAAATAACATTAAAAAAAGTCTTAATTATTGCATCTTACCCAGACAAAAATGGAAAAGAAACTGAAGGCAATAGCACCCCTCAAGTTGTTTACACCATATCCATCCTTAGGATATGGGGCTTTCCTCCAAGAATCACTCAAGTAACAAAATGTTACAAACCACAGGAATGACATGCCAGCTGCAATGCACAAAACAATTAATATGTAAAAGGATTATTCACAAAAAGTTTATTAGAATAAATTTAAGATTTTTTTAACGCAGTTAATTCAAAATCTATAATATGATCATTTAAAGATGAATTTTTTTTGTAAGGTTTAAAGTTGTAATAAAGAAGTTAAATCATAAATAAAAACAATGTGAACAAATGTATAACAAATAACAGTAACATAATACTACCAAAATAGTAAATAATAGTAGAAAAAAAAAACAAAAAAAAAAACAAGGTGAAAATTATTAGGGTTTAAAAATAATTTTATTCAATGGTATTCATAAAAGATATCACACAACAAATTAGAGTTTTAAACCATGCATACATATTTCATTAAAAAAATATTCAGGATTTGAATAAGTAATGGGTAAGTTTATGAGGATCCAACATACAATATGCAAAGATACCAATTGCCTCTCCAGTAATATGCAAAATATAAGCAGTTGTGAAGCATTTTAAGCACCCATATTTGTGGAATTAATTCCTATGCGCACACATATATCAATATCTAAAACTGTAAGTACTGGAGAATATTTGATTTCATAAGTTGTATGGGGGAAAAGTAGGGAGGGAGCAGGTAAAAAGAATACATTATCACAATTCTCATTGCAGCTAATCAAAACTGATATCTATATTCGTGGTTCAAAAGAGACCAAATAACAGAGTTGATAGGTTTTTTTAGCACAGTTAATTATTTTCTCAAGAATTTTTTTCACTATGGGGGAATTCAATTTAACTTTTTAACTTGCTTGTGATTTTTAAAAATTTAATTTAAAAACATTTGGCACTTTATAAAATTTTGACATTAAAGATTTAAAAGATGAATCTCTAATGTTTAATAAATGGTTTAAACATTTGACAGTAAGAAAAATTTTCTAATCTATACTTTTCAAAACTTTTTGCAACAAACAATATACATCTTTTTTTTCTAGTTCAAAATATAAATTTCTTAAAAATTGAAAAGGCTATAAAAATATAAATACCACAAAAATATATATAACATTCCAAAATGTACACAGATTTGCATTTTTTATGTAATGAAATCTCTAAATCCAAACTTTCACATACATTTCTCCAATAGTTTAGACTATATTTAAAGCCAAATCCTGAGATCAGAAATAGTTAAAAAGGAAACTTTACTAGTTAACACATTTTAATTACTGATGCAGTTATTTCTTGGAGTCATATGCCTTGTTAAGGTGGAAAATTATAGAATATAGTTTACTCTGTATGTCTCAAGAACTACTAAGATTCTAATGAAATTCACAACATAAGCTTTTAAGATCATTTTCTACTTCATTCTGTAAAAAAAAAAAAAAAAGAAAGAAAAAAGTAAGACTCCACAATGGAAGAACTTATTTAACTATGCTATATAATGAAGGAATCTGTTAACACTAAAATTCAGTTCTGTTTGAACCATCAACATTGACAGTAAATCCAACTACAAGGGAAGTTACAAAAGTTAAGTGCGATATTTCATTTTTTTGGTGACTGTACTATGTAATTAACATACAGTTGTGAAAAACTAGTTTGCTTGTATAAGAATGAAAAGTTTTTAAATTCTGCCAATTGCTAATGAATGTTATATTCATACAGTTTTCTTGTTTATTGAGTATCCCAGAAGTTCAAGAACAGAATTTTACAGTTTTTAAGTATGAAGAATGTGATAGCTTAAAAAATAGATCTATTGTTCTAAAAAATAAATACTATAAATTGATCCCTCAATCTCAAGAAAGAGTGAAATGTCACTTATCTACACAACTAGGAGTTAAAGATATAATGCTTATATTTAGACAAAGGAAATATATACATTTGTAAAATTTGACACATCTTTATATGATGGCTGAAATTTATATTTTAAGTATAACGTAACAAAGTTACTGCATTAGCATAATTTTATAATGTATGTTACATCAGTGAAACTATGGCATATAATCAGAATCCAGTTTTCATAATGATTTAGGAAAAACATGAAGATTTTTTACTTTTTATAAACTACATTATATAATAATTTAATATACTACTGTATATTATAATTTTGATAACTCTGTATCCAGTTTGTTTTTTAAGTTGTAGTTATAAAACTAATATCAAATTAAAATAATTGTTAATACATAACCAATTATACAATATAATATATAGTAATATATCAGGCTAAAAAATATTGCCACATCAAAAATACTTTTAAGTAAAAAAAAAATGTCGACAATACAGTAGAAACAGACATTCTTGTAAATGTAGACTTAAAAATATCACATACTGATACACAAGTCAAAATTTCGATAAATTATTTCTACGAACAATTTACAAAAGGAAAGAAAAAGTTTTAAAAGATAAATAAATATCTAATTTTATCTTAATAGAAAATACAGTTCTGCCATAAAAAAGCACTACTATTTTGACTAGTTTCTGTTGGTCTATTCTGATTGGTTGTGCAACAATATACATATTTTGTCTTTCTTTTTTTAAAATAAATCCATGTCTATAAGTCATTATTACACAAAAAATGTAAATGTAGACAACGTTTACACATACTTAAAAGGATTTTGAAAAACCAATATACATTGGGATAAATATTCCTGCCAATAGCTTATATATATATAATTTTAATATTAAATATATCTCCTGGTATTATCAAATTAATTTTTTTTTTCAAAATGGTGGAAATATGTGTTTGAATGCAAGTTTCAATGCCTTCAAAAGAGAAAGTTTTTATCTTATAATTAAACTATATTGTGAAATAAATACATAGCATACAGATTTTTTAAATAGAAAAAAAAATAACATTAGTAACTAGAAATGTAAAATTTGATAACTACTTTCACATGGTAAGAAATTATTTTCCAAAAAGGTACAAAATAAATATAAAGTACATACAGTTTTGAATGCTTTTATAGTGAAGCAAATAGTAACTAGAAATGCAGAAATCATTAGTAAAATTTTGTAACAAAAATAAACAAAATGATTTATAATTTAAAATATCAGTTTTCAATGTCTATAGCCAAAATGTGTGCATGTGTGTTTGGCTTAATGTGAGATGTTTAGTAGATCCCAGAACACATTTGGCAGATAATATTTGTAAATACATTATGATCTTTGATGAAAAACATGGATAAATAGATAATATAGAAAAGTATGGGTTTATATAAATTACTGCAACAAAAAAAGGCTCATTTACAATAAAAATGTGGGGGAAAAGCTGTCCAAATTTAGCTTCAAGAATGCAAAGACTGCTTCAAGTTCGTCTAATAAGGAGAAATTAAGACTAAGAAAAATTGAAAATGTTAAAAACAGCCTATATTATCAAATGAATATTTTATACATTTGATTTTTATAACAGAAATATTTCCTTTCCAAATAGTTTTCAAAGAGTGAAACTGCATCAAAACCAAGCACAACCAGATGTTTCAAAAACTATCACTACATTCCTTGAAAAAATGAATATATACAGGTATAATATAAGCCTTCTCAACATAATCCTGCAAAACAGAACCCTTTCCTTGACATTTCACCAATGGAAAATTGTGCATCACATCTGATGTAAAAAGCTGTTTCTCAGCAGGAACCCATCATGATTGATGGATTCTGAGAAGTAGTGAAAGAATGACAAGCAATACATTTGAAAAGTTTATGAAATAACCTTTCATCACAGAAAGCAAAATCCATAACTACAGCCAACAAAAAGCTTTTAGATCCAATATTTAAAACATAAGTTAGCACCTCAATATTTTTCGCTTTATCATCACTTGAAACATTACATGATATTTAAAGTTTTTCAATTATGCAATGAAATCATAATATATGCAAAATAATTTATATTTTGGGTATTGTAACACAAAAGCATTGTTTCTAAAAAGTTTAAATATAGAGAAAAACAATATTAAACTTAAAAAAATCAATTTGGAAAATACAAATAAATAAAAGTCATGAAAACATAATTTGTCAAAACTTTAAGATGATTTTAAAAAACAACGCAAAGAAGAGATAATTCTACAGTTGAATTTTGTTGGAATTTTTTTATGCTTAGCTGGCTATATATATATAATTGATTTAATATTAAATAAATTTCTATATTGAACAAAACTCTCAAACTTTAAGAATAGAAATTTAAAATTAGATGTGCAGTAGCAAACTACATAAAAATAATGAACTCAACAAATAAAAAGTACCCTAGAATAGGGATATCCAACCCACTACTAGCATGCAATCTAACAAAACAAAAACAAAAAAAATTGCAATTTATAAATTTTTGTTGAGAACATTATGAATATTACAAACACAACTTTGGTATGCTATTAAATTATACATATGTATCTTAAATTTAACATTTTCTTTGGCACAATGTGATTTTTAAAATCATTCTCAAATAAACATATTTTCTTCTTTCTTTTACCATTACAACAAGTACTTAAATTTTTTTTCAAAATCACTAATAGATGGATATTTCTTTACATATTATTAATAGAGTGATAACACTATGACTTCATATTTTTGCCACATAATAGGTATCTTTTTGTGCTAATATGGTTAATAAGCATGTTTAATATGCCTTAAACTGTCAAGCTGACACTGAAAAGGTAAAAATTTTATCTGTTTGCAGCTGTATTATGAGTGAAATGAATTAATTATTGATAACTATTAATTCTTAAATTTTATAAAACAATGTAAGTAAAGCAATGCAATTATAATTCGTTCCTAATTGAAAGGATCGTCTAAAGTCCAATGATGTTACTGAGAATATTAAGCCAACCTGCAAAGTCAGGTTTTGGGCCTCAAGTTGCACATGACTTCATTCAGGCTTTGGACCCCCTAGAGCCCTGCCCTTCCACCCTCGTGATGTGGAGTTGTACATTATGCCACTGCTAAAATAAGTTCAAACTGTCAACAAAATAGTTGTCAAAAATATCCATTAAAAAATATGATGAATAGAGCAGCAAAATTTTAATTTTATATTATGGCAATAGAATGTATGAATGCTTATAATACAGGTGATACTTTTTATTAGTGGTATTCATAATGAATATATAGCTAAAAAAATGCTTCATTAGTACCATAGAAGGATGTAACCAAATAAAGAAATCTATCCATAAACAATGGGTCAAGGAAATTTTTTTTTATTCCATGTGAATACATTTTATATAGTTACAGATGTCTCTAAGACAATAGGTAAAATAAGTGAACTTATCAAATTAATAAAGAAAATCCAATCACATCTGAAAGTTATGTAAGTTAACATATCATTGCAAGATCATGAAGATTGTCATTATATTAGACCTAAGACACTGAATAAGTTGTGATTGGTTCAAGCGTAGTATAGGGGGGGGGAGGCACATCGGATTTAGCGATTTTTCTTCGGATTTGGCGATTTTTTTTTAAATGTCATGGTGAGATATCGCATTCATTCTAAAATAAATAATAAATAATTCCAAAAAAAGTACCTTAGCGACCGCTTTTAGTCATCAAAAGAAAGGACTGTGCCAAGTGTCAATACTACACTTGAACCGTTGTGATTCAAGATATTCTTTAAATTTGTAAATGCCCACTCTAAAGACATATACTTTTCAGATAGTCAAGCTCAAATAACATTAAGAAAATATTTAAGGATTTATTATAGAAACAAAAACAAAATTTATGTCAGAACTTGACAATGGAAACTGGACCACAGATTCAAAATCCTTAAGACTTGACCACTCATCTAAACATGTGATTTTGAGTGAAAGTCAACTGATAAATACAGTATTTCAAATTTTTAACCACATTCGAAAAGAAAGTTGAATCTGCACTCTTAAATAAAAGTAAGCAATCTTTTGCATTTTAACATAGCAAGCATGGTTCAATGAGCTTAAAACACACTACCTTGCTTCTTGATTTGATACAGGAATTTAATAATGCCTCTACATGATATATACCTTCCCTAACAGAAATATCCTTCATGATATTTATGTATTAGACTGAACCATTTTCTTCAAATCAAAAAAAAAAATCATTGCCAAATACTATCATATTCATTAGAGAATAACAGAAAAACATTTTCGTGCAGGCTCATACACAACTTTGTTTATAGGTTGGGGAAATTCTGTTATACTTCACAAAATCTTAGGGCAAATTCTTATCAATTTATTGAACAATGGGCTAATTTGCTGATTTTATGTAAGTATCTACTTTACCTAACCATTTTTTATTTATGTTATTGTTATTTTTAAGTACCTACAATTGTAAGCAACTATCTTAAAGGACAAAGCACACACACACACACACACACACAAAAAACCCAGCCAAAATGTACAATAAGAACAAGAGAACTCACTAAGAATTGAAATCAATTCTATCAAACCAAATATCGAAAAATTTGTGTCTGCAAAACAATGCCAATAATTTTAACCCCAAACTTGTATAACTATTTATATATTCTTTTATACTAAAAATTCATATGAAGTTACTTAAAATATGTATTCTTTCTCTCTATATATACATATATACTGCTCATCAGTTAGTATTGGCCCATTTCATGAGTACTCCGAGGAGTTTCAGTGGGACTTGTGTCACCCAGGGTGGCATTTAAGGGAACATTGAACAATTTACACAAAAATTTCTAGTTTAAGAATTTTCAAAACTTTTTTTGGTTGCCTCATATGTGAGTATACTATGTAAAACAGATTTTCTGCTCAATTCATAAAAAGCTGGTCATTTCATCTTTTCAGGAAAAACTTAAAATTTATGATTGTAAAATGCTACACCTCCTGCAAAAATTTACATACACGGATGAAATTTGATTTACAAGTACGTCAAACTATGTGTGACAAAAGTTTGTATGGGTTTTAAGATAACGTGATTGGTATTTGTTCAATACTTCTTTTTATGAATGCTTATCGAAAATTCTTTAAAAAATGTATAAATACTGAGTTCAATTATTTTAAAAAAAGTATTGCTTTGATTCAAAAATGCATACTAACTTTTATTACATGTACTATTAGCAATAAGTAAAAAAAAAATCAAAGCATTAGGCACAATAAAAAAAAGTCTTACCATTTTAAATGAAGACGAACTAGTTGTTTTATCTTTCTGAGATAAATCCGTTTAAAGTTTTGATTTGCCAATGGGATGTGAATAAAAACGAATGTAAAAGCTATCATAATTCTTCATTTTTAAGTTTAGGGCTTTCAAATTTTGTGAGGTTATAAAAAAGTATATAAAGAATAATTTAAGCTAAAGATATTAGATTTGAATTTTTTGACTGATTTTTGTCAATTGAAACACACTACTTCTTGTTCCTACTTTTTCTTCTATTTATATCATATGGAGTTTTTGTTAATTGTTTACAACTAAAGTATTATGCAACAAAAGCATTGGAAATTGTAAACATTGGTATAAAATGGTATTCAGAACAAATTATGAAATATACCAAGAGTCAAAGATAATCTAAAATCAAATTCAAGTCCACACTGTAAATCGTTTGTTTTTGTTCTCCGTTTTCCCTTGTTCACACTAATATATAATGATATCTAAACGTTTATAAAGTTTAACATTCTGAAAAGTTTAGGGTCACAAAAGCTACAAGTTTTCTTTCATTTCTGTTTCTAACAATATGTTCTGTTTCTAATTAATATTCAATAGTGGAAATTTATTTCTAGGAAATAAATTTCCAGTATTGAATTCAATGAAATAATACATAAATATATATCCTAGCAAATTTTAAAGTATGCGAAAATGTGGTTACAAATGCTATGTAAATAGGCATCCATAATACATATTTTTTTTTTTTTGTTTTTCATTTTTGTTATTTTATCATAATATAGAATGGCATATAAACATTTGGATGTCACCCAAAAGTACTTGTTGGAGAGATGGACCAGGAAAGCCAAGAAGTTGCATATTATTAACCTAAAACAAAAACATTTTAGATTCACTAAAAGTATATAAAAGAAAGAGTGTACCTGAAAATGCCATGTCAGCAATAACAGCCCGCCTACGAACCTTGATACTGGAGATATTATTAAACATAACATCAGTAATTAAAAGGGCCAAACTTCCTAAAAAGGCTATCACGCCTATTCCTGTGCCAAAGTTGCAGGCATTTATGTCGTTGTTGTATAAACATTTGTTTTTCATCCATCCTTCTGAACCTATACAGCCAAATACAACTATAGAAAAAACCTAACAAAAAAAAAGATAAAGGAACTTAAGAATACAAGTACTGTGAAAAAAATTATATAATAAATGCGAGGAAGTGTTAGAAACATTGATGTAGAACAGATGTATTATGTAAATCATTCATAAAATACACAAAACCATGCATTGTACAAAAATGACTAAACATATGAATGAATTTGCATGAATGATTTTTATGATTAACTATTTAATAAGTTTATATTCAACTTTTTTTGAGAGATTTGAATGGAAAAAAATTTATATGCACAATAAAGTTGTTTTTCCATAAAATCAGAACTTTTTTCTACTTGAAATTTTATATATGGATATATATTAGCTTTGGTAAATTACAACCCAATTTTTTTTTCCATTTGAAGGTCATTCTTAAAAATCATATACTTAAAAAAAAAAATTAGATTTCTGAAATTATATTTTGTTGAAACAAATGAACACTGGAGTACATATATGGAAATTAAGTTCAAGTATATCATTCAATGTCATTTTAATTATAACTTTGTTTCTAAATGCAAATTATTAAGGTACCCAACTCTACAGCTAAGCTTTTTCAATGCAGCTTTCAGAGAATTATATGAAAAAAACCTTTTAAAATTAATATATTGGCTATCTTTATACATATTTCTAGGAAACAATTTTTAAACTAAAAACTTTAATTCTAATGGCATTTATTTGACAAAGTATTTAGATAAAATAGTCAACAAGCAAGAACATTTTTATGTAATTTTCATAAAATTACAGTAGAACAAAATGTGAAAATTAAGTGTGAATAAAATTTAAACATCAACTTAATATTAAAATTATTTTTTTTTAAAAAAAATCACTTACTAAAATGAATTTACACACTGGTGCATATGTATAATTTAATTCATTGAATATACTTTCTACTGACAAAATATACAAAATTAAAGATAAATAAAAACATAGTATTGCAAAAGTTCTCCATTTTTTGAATTTTTCTTCAAGATTTTTTATAAGGTGAGAAGAAATAAAAATACAGGTGATTATAAAAATAAAAAAATGCATTTTAATTTGTAGGAATACAAGCAAAAAATTTATGATTCAGAAACAAGAGAAAACATTAAGACAAAGATATATCAAAATTAAAATTACTTGTATAAGAAATAAATTGTATTAAATTTGAAATACAATTAAGATATAATTTCAGGTTTTTAAAAAATTGCATGATGTTTCAAACAATTTTCAAAAAAACATTACATTTTAATAACATTTCCCAAACTCTTCTTTTCACTGAAGAATGATTCAATAGTTTTGTTAAAAATTTATGAATGAATACTTTTCACATTTTGTACGCTTAAATAAGACTTTTGCAGTTTATTTTCAAAGCATTTCCTTTTCCCTTTTTACCTATAATAGATCTACTGTATTAAGAAGTAGTAGTTTAAATAATTGTTTTTACACCATTTTATACACAAATTTACTAGGTACTTATGTATTAATGCCACTGTGCAGCCAAATCTGCACCATTTTCCACCCAAGTCTGACACTGATTGGTGCTAATATGCAAGTACGCAAGTTTTAACAATAAAAATAGATAACTTCCTGACAAAGTTAACAAATTTCTTATTTAATTTAAAAGGCAGATTATTCAAAATAGAAGTGTCTACTAATTTTGTTATTGACTGCGTATTAATGTTACATGGAAAGACAGGAGAGTTATAGGCTGCATTGGACTTGTAACTAAAATAAAAAAAAATTTGTTGACCTAATTAGGAGTTGACTTAATTTTTTTTTATATTACTTGTTTTATTACTATACATAACATGATAGAATCAATAAAATTCATTAAAAATAATTGAAAGCAGAATGATATATTGCACTAGAATCCTGAGATCAAGTTAATAATGGCATAGTAAGGAGAAGACAATATTTCTTAACTTGACAGAAGCTTCAGTTTCAATAACTTAATGAATTATTCATTATGCATAAGAGTAGAGCTATCCTTAGGAGTACAAATAAAAAAAAAGAAAAAAAAAAGAGCACAAATCTGTTAAGTATTAAAAAAAAAACACTGGTGAGGGGTTTACTAATTAAACAAATTTTATTCAAGAAATAAAGATTTTTCTCTTTCAGAATATCAGAACAATGCTTTAAGAACCCAAAGATTAATTATATTCTATAAATCACAAAAGAATCATAGGAAAAGTTCTATGAGACACTAGCTACAGATTCAATTACCAGACAGGGGGAAAAAAGAAGAAACCCCCAAAATTTATTTAAAAATACTGCAGAAGATTTTATTGACTTGTAACAGGTACTTATGTCAAAACATTTTAAAGTTAATTACTTAATTACAATTTAGATAGATCTAAAATCTGGCAAAGGACAAGGTTTACAAATTTAAAAAAAAAAAAAAAAAAAATGTTAAAAAAGAAAAAAAACAAATTGCTCAAAATACAACATTAGGGGGGAAAATGTACTTCATCAATATTAGAACAATTTTTAATTTTATGAAAAATCTTTAAAAAACTATGAAAATTTTTTAAACCATGATTACTAACATATTAAAAAGACAAAAATATACACTGGGCACTTGCTCAATGGCACAGCCACAGCAAGTCACTCAACATAATTTTTTTAATTACCATATCTCAAAAGCATTTTTCTTAAAAGAACATTTTCAATTATCATTACATAAGAGTAACACAAAGGCATGGACCTCATTAATTTGATTCAAGGTCAAAAGTGACAAGTGCAACACTTAAGCTGTTGCCTACTTATCTTCAAAACACTTCTACACTATAGAAGTACTTTGAGGGCCTGTTTCTTATATTACCTGTCCTTTGGGTGTTCATTTATTTGCATTTTATCATTTCAAACAGAGTAGATTTAATTTTTTTTTATAATGAGAAAACTTTAATATTTTAATGAGAAAATTTTCAATTTTAAATAGTAAAAAACCCCCTTTTTTACATCCTAGTTCAATAAAATAATACTTATTTATGAAAACATTTGCTTTCATCTTTTTTTTTTGTCTTGCCCCTTTCCATGCTTAAAATGAATCTTGCAAGATAAATGCTTTTCCTTTATAATTTTCCTTTCATAAATATTTTCAAAGGTTATTAGCTTATTGGGAAAAAGGAGAAAACATTTGACAAGAGTTTTATTTGAGAATTTCTAAATTTATTTTGGGTTATAAAAATGAATCTTTCATCATATTCTGAAGAGATACCTAATAAGGAAAAATTTCATGCAGAAAAATGATATTGTAGTAAACATATGAATTACTACAAAATAATAAGAACATTAGCTTTTTAATTATACATTTTGCATATTAAGTTACATTACTACAAACATTCTTTACAGGCTACAGAAAAATACATATTACAATAAGGATATAGAAATTAAATTGATGATTAAAATAAATATCTAAGAGTTCTAAAATTTACAAAGTTTTATATTAGTTAACATAAGCCAAAGCAATAGACAAATTATTTAGAAGCAAGCATTAAAAGGAAGGGGGGGGGAAGCAATCCCAAAAAATTTTTGAGTAGGAAAATTATATGATGTGCGAGTTAACTTTTTGAAAATATCACATTAATTTACATTATGTACTTGTTTAAATTTTGAGAAAATATTCAGCATAACTGTAAATAAAAAAAAATAAACATCAAGGAAGAAAACTGGTCATTTACTAAAAGATCAATAATCAAATACAGAAAAGTATTTAAAAAGGGCAAGTAGAAATTAAATATCTTAAAACATTTTTTGAAAATTCTAGGGAGTATTTATTAGTAATTCTTTTATGAACTCTTATCTTGCATGTTTGTTAAAATCTACAAAAAAACTAAAAAAGTAGGATGGAGAGGAGATTCAAAATTTTCCAAGGTGTTCCCAATAAAAATAACATTAGGAACATTAATTCATTTGAAAATAGAATATTTCAAATGAGATGATAAATGAGATCTATTTAAAATTGATACAATTAAATTTAATTTAAAATTGAGAAATTAAAATTTTTTTTGAGAAACTTCATAAAAAAAAAAGAAAACTATTTATTAAACTCAATGAATCACATACTACATATTTCCTTTTTGGAATAACAATTAAGAAACTTTAAAAAACTTATATTCTAAAGAATTAGTAGTCTATAAAATGGTAAAAGTCAGCCTAGTAACATAAACTAATAAAGAAAAAGGTTTGCATTTTTAAAACCATGTTTAACCCTGTAATCTTACTCCTAAGCATAAGAGTTTGCTACTATATTACTGTGGTTATTTTACTTTGTCTTGGATTGTCTACTTATTGTTTTGTTTTGAGTTCTTATTAATAATAATTCAGCATTATATAATGATAAACAATAAGTTAAAAAATAGTAACAGTACAGGTCAATGAGGAATTATCACAGTAACACAGAACATATTTTTAAGCTTAGGACTATGATTGTAAGGTTGTAATTTAATGTGTGTGCATACATATTCATAAAGGACAATTAAAAACTAAACTTAAAAAATAAAACTACAATTTGACAAATAAAGAAAAATTTTCTAAAATTTAATGCATAACATAAATAATAAGGAATATAAATTGCTATACAAATTTTGTTAGAAATTACATAATATTCAGTTATAAAATATATCCAATTTTTATACATTGATTTTATCACATTTATTTCAAGAAACTGAGAATTTATATGCAGTACAAGATCAATACATAATATTTTGTTAATTTTCAGTAAACTAGAATTAGAAGTATAGAAGCAAAATTAAACAACTATATAATAATCTAATTGTATATTAATTTTGCATTCCTATGATAATTACAAAATCTCAAAAATGGTTCAATAACAAAAAAGGTCACAAGTATTAAAATTGATCAAAACCATAAATAATGCATAGAAATGTAAGGAAAATTGGCAACATGTGTAAAGTAACGAAAATAAGGCTCGTGAGCTCGGTAAAAGAGGGAATTTTAAGCAACTTTTTTTCTAAAGTATTCATATATGAATTTTAAGAAATAGGAAAAAGAAATCATGTTTTGCCACCAAATAAATTTATCATTTTATATTAATTTACGAACATATCTTCAGATGTTATTTTTTTAATAAAATAGCAATAAAAGCAAAAATACAAGGAATTATTTAAATAAGCTACAACTGCAATACATATAGAAGTATACATACAGTTTTTAATAAAATAAAATACCTTTACTATTTTCAAACACATGTATTAATTTATATTATGAAAATACGTAATATTTATGCATAAATGTCATTTGATGAATTCAGCATCGTACATTTAAAATATTTTACATGCATTCGATTTAATACAGAAACTTGATGTCGAAATATAACTTAGTTTATAACCTCAAACCTGTTATCAAAAGTATTGCCAATAACAGTTTTAAAATATTTTGAAATCATTAAGATATTCAATTAATAAAAACTTTCACCAAGTAACTAGAACATAAAAAAAGAAGAACTGTACTTAATATTCAAAGAAAGCAATATAATTTATCATAATAATGAAAGTTTATCCAATTAGAACAATCCAGAATGTTATGACTTAAGAAATAATTGAGTAAATTTCTCAAACACTTTTTAGCAAATTTATCATTGCAGTAAAATTAGTTTGAAAAGTGTAGGGTTCGGATATATCCCGTCATGCTATCACTGGTGGCCAGCGAGCGGATCAATAACAAACATGGCCAGTGTTTGGCGCTTCATCAAACAATGAAACTAAGTTCAATTCCACATCATTTGAAGATTTAT
Source organism: Trichonephila inaurata madagascariensis (assembly GCA_019973955.1). Taxonomy (NCBI): domain Eukaryota; kingdom Metazoa; phylum Arthropoda; class Arachnida; order Araneae; family Nephilidae; genus Trichonephila; species Trichonephila inaurata. Next base: position 285,917 of record BMAV01009736.1, read on the forward strand.
AATTTTTAAATGATTCTTACCCAACAAAGAATTCTAACAATCACATAAGGTTTTGTTATAATAGATATAGGATCTGTTCCAGATCCCGCTTTACCCGCACCGTAGATACTACCCACTCCTCCGTTCATATTTGTTACGGAACGAACTCTGGGAAAATTTGAGGTTGCCGTTTTTGACTAGAATTAATACAGTCGCCAAGACGAGGTGAATTTCGATAGAGTATATCGCCAAATACTTTTCTCGGGGTAAAATTTTAGAACGCAATTTATGAAATTTAATATTTGCAATGATAATTGAAGTAATTACAATTTTTCTATTTCTATGAATACGAAGAAAAACTTTTTTTCATGAGAATAAATTATTGTTTATACTAAAGAAATCCATTTTATATGTAAATAAAGATTAATTATGCATTTAGTTTCTTATTCTGTAAATTAAGAATCAGTTTTGAAATATTTTATTATTTCATACGTTAGAAATAGCATAAAGAATAGAAAGAAAAAAAAAACGTTCTCGTTTGTTAGATACAGATACTCAGAACAATCGATGTGAAGAAACATCGGAAAAGACGACTTCTAACTTCAAGGTTAAGGTCAAAGGTGATAAGTTTTAAAGTAGCAAGACACGAGAAAGGAAGCTATTGTCTGTTTTTTTTTGTTTGCCGGAAGTCCAAAAAAAATGTTCAAAGAAACTAAGGGATTATTTTTGATTTATAAAAAAACGAAATTACTTCAAAATTTAAATAAATAACATTGAGAGATAGTCTTTTTAAAAGTATAAATATGAAACTTATTTACAAAGTAAATGTTACAGATTTGCATAACTTTTTTTTTAAAAAATCTATTCACTATATTTTTAATAAAATTTCTACAGGCATTTGACATTTTTTTTTAAAGTTTTTTAATGAATAAGTATTATTTTGTGATTGTTTCAAATAATAGACATTCATTCAAAAACTCTATCTTGAAAAGAATACAAAGCTTACTTCACAATATGACAAAAAAAAATTATCACATTCATGTAAAATCCTCCTGACACGTTTATATAATTAGATAACATTTTGAAAAACTGATAATTTTTATTTTTGACATGTTATCTAACGAAGTTTTCACGCATATCTAGGAAAAACGTAAAATATTTGTCACTGCATGTTACCTTTCCTGCAGTAAGCCAACGGTATCTAAGTAAACACTTCTACAGAGTTGATATAGTGTCAATAACCTTTTCTTGTTTAATTGGATGTTTTCTAAGTAATCCAGTTCTAACTGAATCAATAATACTCTTAGCGTTGCTTAATTTGTATTAAAAAAAAAAAAAAATGGATTCTCAAAAAGATAAAGACTAATTGGTCTTAAAATTTTTCTCCTTCCCCATAAGTGTTACCTTGTTCAAATAATCGTGTTAGTAGGGATAAACATGAATTTTATTATATATTTGAAATATCAGACACATTTTGCAAAAATAACAAGTAATAAAAAAAAAAGAAAAAAAGGCAATTCTTACTTAGGTCAACAAAGAGAAATATTATTTTAGTTACTTTTTTTAAAAATAATTACAACTAATAGAAATATGTATATACATATGAGAGAATCACACTAGTAAGTGACAAAATAGAAAGCGATTTTCCTTGCCATTTTCCTTTCTAGACAGGGTGTAACTAAACTCTACGGCAAAACTTTAAGGAGTGATAGTACACACATCAAGACAAATAATAGTAAACAGGAAACTCTTAGGGTCCCAAACGTCTTCCGAAGGAGATAGGTGCCATTAAAGTTTAGGGTCCAAAATTTCAAGTGATTATAAAAAACGGAAAAAGGGATCGATTTGTTAGCGGTTTCTGCTAAAATTATTCTTTTTGTCAGTATTTTCTTGAAAAATAAATTTTAAAGATAAAGATAAAAAATGTCGATAGAGGGCGCTTTAGACTTTGGAGTAACGAACAACTAGTTTTTACTGTTAATTTTTGTATCACATTAAATACTTTCAAAAGCTTAAACTTAAATTTTGAGCTCAAAATTTGAATCGTTGGGGGTGGTTAAGTAACTCAAACTCAACTGTGTTCAGGTGGTGAAATTTGAACTACCCTTCTCCCTTGGACACAGTTCAGTTATTCGCGATCTTCGATGCTCAGTCGTAGACTAGGCAGCAACTACAACCCATTAAAAGTAAAATAAACAGAGATGGATGACAAAATTAAATAAAAAAGTTATTCATAACAGACATGAGCAATTTCTCACCGCAAAATACCCGATTTGCAAGCAAAGTGTAGTACATAAGGATTTAACTGTATGTAAGGATGTAAAGTTCTACTGCAAAGTGTTCCAGCCAACATAAAGGCTCGTATGTGGTTCCAACATGACGGAGCGCCTGCACATTTCAGCGCAGATGAGCGAAGTGCATTGGATACAGCATATCCAAGACGATATATTGGACGGGGTGGTCTGGTAAATTGGCCGGCACGCTCTCCTGACCTCTCCTGCCTAGACTTCTTCCTCTGAGGCCATATGAAAAGTCTTGTTTACGCAAGCCCCGTCGACTTCGACGAGGCCCTGATTGCTAGGATTACCGTTGTACCAGACGATATCCGGGACCGGGGTTATTTGCTATTGTTCGACAGTCCCTCCGCCGGCAGTGTGAGCCCTGCATCTTTGCTGGTGCGCGCTCTCTCGAGCAGAGTTTATGGTTCAGTATGAACATCATGCGTGTACCATTTTCTACGTGTCATCATTCATTCAACCTTCATTCATACGCACTACGTGCATACATCAAATTGTTTCTTTTTATTTTGAGCAGAGAAGTTGCTCATGTCTATTATGAATATATATTTTTTTGTATTGTCATCCCTTTCTCGTTTATTTTACGTGTAGGAGGTAGTAGTTGTTGCCCGGTCTTCGACAACAAGATCGGGAATAACTGAACTCTTTTCAGAGGGAATTGAGTTTCAAATTTCACCTCCTGAATACAATTCCGTTTGCGTTACTTAACCACCCCCAACAAATCAGATTTTGAGCTCAAAATTTAAGTTTAAGTCTAAGCTTTTGAAAGCATTTAATGTGATACATAAAATAACAGTAAAAAATAGTTGTTCCTTACTCCAAAGTCTAAAGCGCCCTCTATCAACATTTTTTGAGCTTTATCTTTAAAATTTATTTTTCAAGGAAATACTGGCAAAAAGAATAATTTTAGTAAAAAACGGTTACGAATCAACCCATTTTTCTGTTTTTTATAATCATTTGAAATTTCGGACCCTAAACTTTAATGGCACCTATCTCCTTCGAAAGATGTTTGGGACCCTAAGTTTCCTATTTACTATTGTTTGTCTTGATGTGTACTATCACCCCTTAAAGTTTTGCAGCAGAGTTTAGTTACACCCTGTATAGGGTATTGGACTATTCTTTTTAAAAATATCATTTATTCATTTATTGAATTTAATTATTCTAATAAAATAGGATAGTAAAAAATAAATTATATTCTCGTAAACACCCCCTCCACACATATATATATATGGAGAGTGTAAACTGATAGTAAGAATTGAAAGAAAGATAAAATAATAATAATAAAAGAAAAAAAAATGAAAGTTAACAACTGAGTTACACGAAAGAATTATTTGAACAATGCTTTATTTTTCAAAAAAATATTGAATGATTCTGCATTCATTTTTGAAATATGTTCCTTTGTAATTTTCAAATTAGGCAAGTAATAAAAAATACTGCATGATGAAAAGATAATGGTTAATATGTTTGAAAAAGATCTTACATGAGAAAGGAAGTTCCAAAATTCCTCTTTTATTGATGTGTACTTAAGATAAATTTTTAAAAATCTGTTTAAATGTTAAAAAACGAATAATGTATTGCAACATAAATGGTTTTTCCCTGGGCTATTTTTTCCGCACGAGAGTAAATCAAATGTCAATCAAATTCAATAAATAATATAAACTGATTGAAGTAACTCCTTGAAAATAATTTGATTTAACACAAAAACAAGCCTTTATACACATCGACATTTTTATATTATTAATTACTAAATTATTTATTTCCTTGGGAAGGATGTTAACTTTCGGGTTTTAAAAAATTTCAACCTTGAATTTACTTTTTTAATTCCTAGTAAACCAAGTAAATTACACAAATTTTAATACGATTTTTTTTTGTAGTTTGTGCAGTCAAGTACAAAGCTCAGGGTATCAAGATATTTTGTACTGAATAGAAAATAATTAAAACAAAAAAATAGCAGAAAATGCGAATACAAAACAATAAAAACAAATTGCAGTCGGACTTCCATTTTACGAATCTCTATTTTACTATTTTGAGAATTTTTTTCTGGAATCAAGAACATTTTACTATTTTCATCGTAAAATAATCTCCAAATAGTGAAGGGCATTTTCTATTTAACGATCTTTTTCTGTAGTGATTTTCGATTTTTTCTCTCCCTATTTTTAAAATATTTCTAGACATTTCCAATAACACTCTCTTTTAACTCAGTTTATGGTGATCAATGACCTTGAACCGGTTTTTCCAGGTGCCTAACTTGCCAAAAGCAATAAAATTGCCTTAATTTTTGAAACAAAAACTCAAATGAAATTAACAGATTTTATCAGGAATTACGACTGAATTTAAGGACGCCTGTGGTAGTGTATGCTTAAAATTACTGGTTATAAAATAATGTAGGTTTAAAATTACTTGTAGATTTCAAATTAGAATCTCTTTGAAAGATTCATCAAATTTAATACAAAGTTATTTTTTAAAGGTGAAAATACAATGTATTCCCGGGCAATAATTCTTTTCTTGTTTTCCTTAACGATTTCTTTTTGATGGGTAATATATCTAAAATAAATAGATATCGTTTTACAAATAAAAATCTAAATAGTTACTTTTTTAATAATATTTAGTGTTTATGATTTAAAAATTTGTTTGATTTGGTTTCTAAAGAGTATTAAAGGATGAATCTCTTTTTAAGGTATCCGACTACGTTCGGAACCGTGATTTTAAAGAGGCGCATAAATAGATAATTTTCATGATATTTAGCGTCACTTAGATTAGAATAAATGTATAATATTGTTTTAAGGATATTTTGAGAAAGAAAATTATTTAAATACAACATTTCGGCAAATTCACTTAGAATAACTTTTTTTCAAAATATTCTTCTTTTGTGAAAAAGGCTTCTATTATAATAATATTTTGCCTGTATATAGCTCAGACCTCTGTACAGAGGCTCAACTATGATTTTTGAAAAATTCACATTATTTTCAGGGTTACAACCATTTGAAATAATGATCGGCATTTTTTACTTAAAATTTCTGCCCTTTGTTGTCATAAAACATGGATAAACCCCCTTCTAAGTTATATATTTAAAAAATTTAGTTGAGCCTCTGTAGAGAGGTCTGAGCTATATACAGGTAAAATATTATTATAATAGAAGCATTTTTCACAAAAGGAGAATATTTTGAAAATGGGTCATTCTATGTTCATTTTTTGTCAAAATAGTGTATTTAAATAATTTTTTATTGTAATACTATTCTTGAAACAATTGTATATACATTTGCTAATCTAAGTGACACTAAATATCATAAATATTATCCATTTATACGCTTTTGCAAAATCACGGTTCCGAACGTAGTCGGATACCTTAAAGAAATCTTCAACATAACATTTTTTCAGAATTTAGCGACTTAGTTAAATAGAGGTCAGGCTGTAGTTTGTTTCGTTTCCCCCAAATAACTTTTGAAAGATATACAGACACTGCATTCTTGCAACAAACTGAAACTAAATAATCTCTTTATCCTGTAAATTTCAAATTTTAAATTTATGAGGGATTCGTTCCTCTCTCTTGCCCGCCTTGAGATGTGGAAGGAAGGGAAGAAACACTAGCCATAAGCAAAAACAATCTATTTATTGATCTCACAAAATAGCAATAATGATTCAATTCATTTCAAGTAGAAGAGATATTCTCAATATGAACAAAATGTGGATTAATAGCAAGATACACAAGGAGATTATCAATATCAATCCCCTTATTACTTGATCAAATCTACTATCCCACTTAATTTAATATTAATTCAACTATAGTGATCAATCGTCACTTTAAATCTTTCCTCTAGCAATTATTTGAAATACTCTATAGAATGTTATAATACCTGATCAATAGCAATCAATTTTATCCCACAACTTCCGCTTTCCTTCTCTTAATTGATACGGCCGCGGTAGCCGAGTGGTATAGGTATCGGACCTTGGCTTGCCTTGTCACGAGTTCGAGCCCAGTACCACTAAAGACCCGCCGTGTAGGGCAGCGATGCACGTTAAATCTGTCGAGAGCTGAAACGTCCTCCCGTTGGTGTGGTGTGGTAGTTAGGAGAAGGGTTGCCAGCTCAGGTGTCGTCCAAATCACTTGAACATAGTTCAAAATTACGTGGTCCGTCGCCAAAAGCCCTCGTGTAGCTGAACAGTGCGACACGTTAATATTCAATCAATCTCCTAATTGATAGCTAAGAAACCTTGACTACATATAGTAGACTTAATTTTAATATCAAGGTTATTATTTCTTCAAAAGGGTTGGTTGAGAATAAACGCAAATTGTGACAGCCCAAAGATTTCCCAAGAGAATTAGAAAAAGGTACGCGAATAGATCCGTCACAAATTTATCTCTTACTTAACTATTTTTTTAAAATTAAAAAAAATTAAATGATTACTTTTGCTTTATTATTTATCATGCTTCAAAATAAAATCTGTTCAATTAATTCTCAAAATTAAGGTACACAGAATAAAGATTTACAATATATATATAAAGTATCACAAGTCTGCAAATTTAAACTTCTTTAACTTGTAAGAAAGTGTGAAAATGAGAAAATGAAAAAAAAAAAAAAAAAAAAGAAATTAAATAAACCCCCACCTGTGGGAACAAACAATTTAAAAAATGGATAATTTTCATATTTAGTGTCACTCAGATTAGAATACATGCATAAAACTGTTTTAAGGACATTTTGACAAAAAAATTTATTTAAATACAATATTTTGGCAAAAAATTAACTTGAAATAATCTTTTTTCGAAATGTTCCCCTTTTGTGAAAAATGCCTCTATTATAATAATATTTTGCCTGTATATAGCTCAGATATCTCTACAGAGACTCAACTGGAATTTTTGAAAAATTCACATTATTTTCAGAGTTATCACCAATTGAAATAATTATTGGCGTTTTTTTTAAATTGCTCCCCTCTGTTGTCGTAAAATATGGATAAATCCACCTCTTAGTTATATATTTCAAAAATTCTAGTTGTGCCTCTGTAGAGAAATCTGAGCTATATACAGGCAAAATATTATTATAATAGAAGCATTTTTCACAAAAGGAGAACATTTTGAAAAAAGATTATTCCAAGTTAATTTTTTGCCAAAATGTTGTATTTAAATAATCTTTTTTTGTCAAAATGTCCTTTAAACAATTTTATACATGTATTCTAATTCAAGTGACACTAAATATCATGAAAATTATCCATTTATGCGCTTTTGAAAATCAAGGTTCCGAACGCGTAGTCGGATACTTTAAAAGTTTACATTAAAATAAATCGTTTTTACGCTTAAAATGTACCAGTTTCATATATTGGGTTTTCCATTTCCATAAAGGGCTCCTACATGGCCTTGTCTCATTCTTAGAGGTTTACCAGCCTCATGTGGTGATCTTGACTAAACTTCTGATCCCTTTGACCAAGTATCTATTGTTCTCCTAAAAATCAAAAATATGACAAAATAATACATTAATTTAAGTTAAACGTTTTATAAAATCTTGGTGGTTAGTATTTCATTTTTAAATATCACTGTTGTCATAGACATTTTAGATTCTTAATATGACTTTATTAAGAATAGAACTTAAATGTCTAACAATTTAGATAAATTTAATTAAACGAGAATCTATAATGAACAAACACATAGTGCTAGTTAAACCGAATCGCGTAAATTAGACCACTTTCTCTAAGTTATAATTATTTAATCCACCTACTCTCATTTCTAATAATATTACAATCCTAATATCAAATAATCATTCCTACCTTAATCCAAACTTAGATTCAATCTTTATGTGGAAACGTCTGGGTGCACGTGCAATGGTATGCACCTTGTTTTAATAGTTTACATTCCAGGTAACTTCACGATTGCCTGTCAATTCACGCTTGTATCTCTTTCAAACATAACATTCCCCAAATTGCCATCTCACTTACTGAAACTTCTGTTATTTTAAAAGCTATCTTATTTGCATTTCTTTTTCACCTTTCGCTTCTTGGGTTTTGGTTGGAAAAGAGTTGCTATTAATCTTGGCCACCAAAGAACCCAGAGTTTATGTTAAAGAAAAGACGCGTGAGCCCTTCACAAGGTATGTAAAACATATGAAGACGCTGGTAATTTTTTTTTATAAAATGTCCTGTGTGAACACAATCCCAGTTTTTTTTCTATTGACTTAACTTTCATGTATTTTATCTTAAAAAATATAGAAAAACATTGTTAAAATTCGGAATATACTGAAAATATGTTTTGAGAGAGATTATTCCAATAAAATGACAAACATACTACATATTCAATTTTATGAAAATAAAAAAAAATGACAATATGTTCCAAAATTGACTAATTTCGAAAACATATTACAAAATTTTTTCTTGCAAAACTCACTTATTTTTTATGTTCATTTGAAAGAAAACATATTTAAAACACATTCGCATAAGTATATCTTTCATATTCATAACTTCACTAAAGAAGGTTAAAAGTATGAGGGGAATTTACTTTTAAAAATCATGTATATTGAAAAAGGTGAAAATTTCTATGGAAGTTTTCCAAGGAAAAAAAGTTGTCTTAGAAAGAGGACTGATTGATTGATTATTTATCAAAGTTGCACCCTAAAGCAACCCAAGGGATATTTTCGAGTCCCTCATGTTCAGCCACTCATGAAATCGAAAAAATTTTCCCTTTAGGGAAATACATTGAAATGAGATATTTTATATCGTTTCGATTTGAGTCTTAAGGTATTATGATTTTTCAAAATGCTAAAACCTCTTGACATTGGAAGAATTTATGAAATTTTATTTGTATTTGATATGTATTTATATCATACGCAAAATATTTTTGGGGAAATGTTCATATCTATTTGAATTTAATATTTGCAGCGAATTTTCGCATGAATTTAAAATTTTTCTTGTCGTTAAAAATTTAAAATAATGTTTTACAAATTTCAATTTATACTTAAACACAAAACGAATAATTTGAGCTATGAATATTGATTGTATAACTAACGCAAAAATATATATTTTTTAGAATTTACAGAATATATTTTTAAAATACGTAACATTCTAAATGCAATCGAACCTCTATATAAAAAACCTCTATAATGCGAATTTTTCTATAAAGCGAACTTTTTCCTGGAACCTTGAACATTCTATGATTTTCTTCGTAAAATAACCTATCTATACCGAAGTGTATTTTCTATATAACGTTTTCTTTTGTGTTTCAATCCCCCTCCCCTTTTTTTTAAAATTATTTCTGAACATTTCAAGTTATTCTTTCTTTAACACATTTTGTGAAGGACTTAAATCTTGAACTGGTATTATTAGATCCTAACTCACCGAGAGCAATAGAGTTCTGGACTTTTCATCCAAGAAGTGCAACCTTTAATCCCCATTGTCTAATTCTCTAGAAACATCTTCGATATCTTCTTTCACCCTCAGTGGAATTGTCCCGTGTCTCCGTGTTCCAATTATAAAATAATGTATACTTTATATTACTTGTATGTTTTCAATTAGAAAATGTTCTTAAAATTCATTAATTTTTGTATAAAATTATTATTTTCTTAATATTGAAAATACAGTGAATTCTTCGACATTCTTTTTTCTTTTTTTCCTTGAAGTTTTTCTTTCTTTCCTTCTTTTTTGATGGGTAAGATGTATAAAATAAACATCAATTAATTTTAAAAAAAGGTGTGAAGAATTATTTTTTTTAACAGATAGTGTTTATGAATTTCAAATGTGTGTTTCATGTAGTTTATAAAGAATATAAAAAGATGAACCTCTATATAACGAATTTTCCATATAACGAGCTTCCTTACCGGGATTTAGTGACTCCGTTATATAGAGGTTCGACTGTATTTAATTGTGAAATCTTTTAAATAAATTTTTCAAAATAAAATAAAAATACGCGGAAAAATTTTGTTGTGTAGTAAAAAAATTAATATTCACCTACACAATGGTTTTTTTTTAAAAAAAACTAATCATAAAGAGATTTTTTAATACAAAAAAATTCACTGAGAAAAAGGCAAAAACTAGAGAGGATCTATTGAAAATTACTAAGTTGACAGAGACAAAAATTGCATTAGATTAAAGAAGTCCGCGTGGAGTCAGTGAGAGTTACATTAACGTCGCACGATAAAGCTGCACGTTGGCTGTTAGAGACGGATCTCGTAATTTTAAACCGTTGTCAAGTGACTAGGATGATACTTGAGCTGGTACCTCCCTCCCCTAACTTCCACACCAACCGGGTCAGCGATGTACGTTAAATCTGTCGAGAGTTGAAACGTCCTCCCGTTGGTGAGGTGTGGTAGTTAGGAGAGGGGGGTGCCAGCTCAGGTGTCGTCCACGTCACTTGACCATGGTTCAAAATTACGTGGTCCGTCGCCAAAAGCCCTCGTGTAGCTGAACAGTGCGACGTTAATATTCAATCAAGCAATCAATCTCCTCCCCCCAAAAAACATCAAAATACGCGCGTCTACATGGAAAACGATGGCATTGGGGAGCGAACAGCGTAACTTTTAATCTCGGCAGTTAAGGAATTAATTATAAACCGTACACGTACATCATTAAAATAAGTGTTAATACAAGCCCATGGGGTCACTGGTAAGTATCAAACTTGTTCTAGTATTGTTAAATGAATAATAAAATACATTTTACGGTACCCATCCATTTATAAGTGTGTAATACCAGAGTATAAATGTGTATTTTATTATATCAGAAAGTATTTAATTTGTTTACTTTCAGTAAATTAATAATTTTTTTAAATAATCTTTTTTTTCGACTTTTCAATAGTCTCGCGCCCCCGGCGTAGAGTTATCACGCTCCCTATGGATGGCGCGCTCCACAGTTTGAGAAACACTTACTTAGCTTATAACTAGGCTCGAACTCATGACACGTCAGTCAAGATTCCGTGACCTTGATCACTAAGCTACAGGAGCCTCAAATACGAGTTGAATATATGTCTTCGTTAATGATAGATAACTTTTCTATGAT
>BMAV01009736.1:305021-354293 GCA_019973955.1 Trichonephila inaurata madagascariensis
CACTCTTGCTGTTGAGGAGCTGCTGGAAAGTGAAGATATCACTCGAATGGATTGGCCAGCGTGCTCCCCAGATTTAAATCCCATCGAACATGTGTGGGATGCTTTGGGGAGACGTATTGCCACACGCTCACATCATCCGGAGTACAACCAACAACTCAAACAGATGTTGATTGAGGAATGGGCACTCCTACCTCAAGAAATGTTGCACCAGCTGGTTCTGAGTATGCGGAGACGGTGCAAAGCAACCATTGTAGTAAGGGGAGGGCATATACCATATTAAGGAACATCTGCTTGTTGTTCTTCCTGTTGGATATACAATCATGAGTGACGATACTATGCGTTCAATAAAGCTTGTTTTTGTTTGATTCCATACCGTATGCGTTGTATTCCTTTTTCGGCGCCGATGCTTTCGTCATCCTTTACGTACATAATACTCTCCCTCATTTCAGAATTTCATGTCTCTCAGATGATTTTTCGTGAAGTTATGGCAATAAACCCAGCTGTTGCTTAAGTTTTGCACACCAGTGTATAATAGAAGCATTTTTCACAAAAGGAGAATATTTTGAAAATGGGTCATTTTATGTTCCTTTTTTGTCAAAATAGTGTACTTAAATAATTTTTTTATTGTAATACTATTCTTAAAACAATTGTATATACATTTTCTAATCTAAGTGACACTAAATATCATAAAATATTATCCATATATATGCTTTTGCAAAATCACAGTTCCGAACGTAGTCGGATACGTTAACGAATTTTCAACATAACATTTTTTCAGAATTTAGCGACTTCGTTAAATAGAGGTCAGGCTGTAGCTTATTTCGTTTCCCCCAAATAACTTTTGAAAGATACAAAGACACTGCATTCTTGCAACAAACTGAAACTAAATAATCTCTTTATCCTCTAAATTTCAAATTTTAAATTTATGAGGGATTCGTTCCTCTCTCTTGCCCGCCTTGAGATGTGGAAGGAAGGGAAGAAACACTAGCCATAAGCAGAAACAATATATTTATTGATCTCATAAAATAGCAACAATGATTCAATTCATTTCAAGTAAAAGAGATGTTCTCAATATGAACAAAATGTGGATTAATAGCAAGATACACGAGGAGATTATCAACATCAATCCCCTTATTACTTGATGAAATCTACTATCCCACTTAATTTAATACTAATTCAACTATAGTGATCAATCGTCACTTTAAATCTTTCCTCTAGCAATTATTTGAAATACTCTATAGAATGTTATAATACCTGATCAGTAGCAATCCATTTTATCTCACAACTATCTCCTTCTCCTAATTGATAGCTAAAAAACCTTGACTACATATAGTAGACTTAATTTTAATATCAAGGTTATTATTTATTCAAAAGGGTTGGTTGTGAATAAACGCAAATTGACAGCCCAAAGATTTCCCAAGAGAATTAGAAAAATGCACGTGAATAGATCCGTCACAAATTTATTTCTTACTTAACTATTTTTTAAAATTAAAAAAAAATTTAAATGATTACTCTTTTGCTTTACTATTTATCGTGCTTCAAAATAAAATCTGTTCAATTAATTCTCAAAATTAAGGTACACAGAATAAAGATTTACAATATATATATATATATATAAAGTATCACAGTTCTGCAAATTAAACTTTTTTAACTTGTGAGAAAGTGTGAAAATGAGAAAATGAAAAAAAAGCTTAAATATAAAGTTTAAGGTATCCGACTACATTCGGAACCGTGATTTTAAAAAAGCGCATAAATGGATAACTTTCATGATATTTAGTGTCACTCAGATTAGAATACATGCATAAAATTGTTTTAAGGACATTTTGACAAAAAAAAAATTATTTAAATACAATATTTTGGAAAAAAATTAACTTGGAATAATCTTTTTCAAAATGTTCTCCTTTTGTGAAAAATGCTTCTGTTATAATAATATTTTGCCTGTATATAGCTCAAATATCTCTACAGAGGCTCAAGTGGAATTTTTGAAAAATTCACATTATTTTCAGAGTTATCACCAATTGAAATAATTATTGGCGGTTTTTTTTAAATTGCTCCCCTCTGTTGTCGTAAAATATGGATAAACCCACTTCTTAGTTATATATTTCAAAAATTCTAGTTGAGCCTTTGTAGAGAGGTCTGATCTATATACAGGCAAAATACTATTATAATAGAAGCATTTTTCTCAAAAGGAGAACATTTTGAAAAAAGTTTATTCTAAGTTAATTTTTTGCCGAAATATTGTATTTAAATAATTTTTTTTGTCAAAATGTCCTTATATAAAACAATTTTATACATGTATTCTAATTTAAGTGACACTAAATATCATGAAAATTATCCATTTATGCGCTTTTGAAAATCACGGTTACGAAAGTAGTCGGATACCTTAAAAGCTTACATTAAAATAAATCGTTTTTACTCTTAAAATGTACCAGTTTCATATATTGGGTTTTCCATTTCCACAAAATGCTCCTACAGGGCCTTGTCTCATTCTTAGAGGTTTACCAGCCTCATGTGATGAAGATCTTTACTAAACTTCTGTTCCCTTTGACCACGTATCTATTGTCATCCTAAAAATCAAAAATATGACAAAGTAATACATTAATTTTAGTCAAACGTTTTATAAAACCTTGGTGAGTAGTATTTCATTTTTAAATATCACTGTTGTCTCATTTACATCAGTGTCAACTATTTCTCTCCAATGGGCTGCATATCAGCAACTAAATCATTTAAGACACAGCAAGTCCCCAAAGAGGGGAAGCCATTTCACCTGTGGCACCATATAGTGGAGGCTTTTGCTACCAAATTGTGACGTTTTAATTTCATCAATTCAAACTTTGTCGGATACTAAATATTGCTATGCTTAACTTTTCCGAGAGTACGAGAGCCAAATTGATACTCAATGGTTTTTTACATACCACATGGCACACCTGCCTACGATTTTCGCATCTAGAAAATCTATCGACTCCAGCTGGAATCGGTACCACTAACCCATTAGAGCTGTCATATCACCCGTTAATTGGGAAGATCTTGATATTTTTGGTCTGAACTTTAAAACTGAGACTCATTCGAGTTAAGATGCTTTCCCCCCCAAATGCGTTTTTAATGATTTGGATGAATATAATATAGCTATAGTTTGAGTGAATTTTATTCATAACAGCCGGATAGATACAATACTTTATTTGATAGATTTTTTTTTGTGGTTTTGTACTCTAGTAAATACATCATAAAGTAGTATAGACGCTCATTTAATTATTTGTTGACTGGTAATAAAGTTACTAAATGTATAAAAATGAAGCCCACGAAATATATAAAATAAATAGTATATTTCATATATTAACAGAGTTTGGAGAATGGAGTGCTCATTCAGGTGTTTTCCTTGTCTTTTGAAACATGGTTTAAAATTATGAAATTCGTAGCCCAAAGCTCGTATGTTATTTCGAAGTGCCTTATAAAAAAAAACCCAAACAAAATTGATAGAAATTCTATTTGTTTATATTGTTATTAAAGGACAAGCGTCACAGATGACATTGAATTAATTCTTTGCTCCGAGAATTAGTGTCAGAATGCATTAAAACATATCTAACATTCTGTATTAAGTTTTAAAAATATTTTGAAAACAAAAATGATTTTTTTAGAATCTAAAAGTACTATTCCTCTTTAACCTAGCTGCTATGAAAAGAATAATAAATCTGTGTTTGAATTGAATGAATAGAAATTCATTTTAAATAAATTGACAGACTTAATCAATTACAAAATTAATTATGATAGAATTAAATGTTTTGCAAGTGCATTTTTATTCATTTTTTAATTGAATATTTAAGAAATATATTAAGCTTAGTTAATTAAATTGTACGAAATAATAGCATATAATATAGCTAAGTTTTATTTTTTTCAATTTTATGCTAAAGGCTTCTGTTTTGCGATAAATATGCAAACATTGATAAAGGTATGTAAAACATACGAAGACGCTGGTAACTTTTTATATAAATTGTCCTGTGTGAACACAATCCCAGTTTTTTTTAAAGGTATCCGACTACGTTCGGAACCATGATTTTAAAAAAAGTGCATAAATGGATAATTTTCATGAAATTTAGTGTCAGTTAGATTAGAATACACGTATAAAATTGTTTTAAGGACGTTTTGACAAAATAAATTATTTAAATACAACATTTTAGCAAAAAATTAACTTAGAATAACCTTTTTTCAAAATGTTCTCCTTTTGTAAGAAATGCTTCTATTGTATTAATACTTTGCCTGTGTATATAGCTCAGACACCTTTGTACAGAGGCTCAACAATGAATTTTGAAAAATTCGCATTATTTCAGAGTTACAACCATTTGAAATAATTATCGGCGTATTTTCTTACAATTTCTCCCCTCTGTTTTCGTAAAACATGGATAAACCGACTTCTAAGTAATGCATTTCAAAAATTCTAGTTGAACCTCTGCACAGAGGTCTGAGCTATATACAGGCAAAATATTATTTAAATAGAAGTATTTTTCACAAAAGGAGAATATTTTGAAAATGGGTCATTCTATGTTCATTTTTTGTCAAAATAGTGTACTTAAATAATTTTTTATTTTAATACTATTCTTAAAATAATTTATTTACATTTTCTAATCTTAGTGATGCTAAATATCATAAATATTATCTATTTACAAGCTTTTGCAAAATCACGGTTCTGAACGTAGTCGGATACCTTAACTTAACTTGCATGTACTTTATCTTAAAAATTATAGAAAAACAATGTTAAAATTCGGAATATACTGAAAATATATTTTGAGAGAGATTATACCATAAAATGACAAATATACTACATATTCAATTATATGAAAATAAAAAAAAAATGACAATATGTTCTAAAATTGACTAATTTCGAAAACATATTACAAAATTATTTCTTGCAAAATTCACTTATTTTTTTATCTTCATTTGAAAGAAAACATATTTAAAACACATTCGCATATGTGTGTCTTTCATATTTATAACTTCACTAAAAAAGGTTAAAAGTATTAGGGGAATTTACTTTTAAAAAGCATGTATATTGAAAAAGGTGAAAATTTCTATGGAAGTTTTCCATGGCAAAAAAGTTTTCTTAGAAAGCGGACTGATTGATTGATTATTTATCAAAGTTGCACCCTGAAGCAACCAAAGGGATATTTTCGAGTCCCTCATGTTCAGCCACTCATGAAATCGAAAAAATTTACCCTTTAGGGAAATACATTGAAATGAGATATTTTATATCATTTCGATTTGAGTCTTAAGGTATTATGATTTTCAAAATGCTGAAACCTCTTGACATTGGAAGAATTTGTGAAATTTTATTTGTATTTGATATGTATTTATATCATACTCAAAATATTTTTGGGGAAATGTTCATATCTATTTGAATTTAATATTTGTAGCGAATTTTCAGATGAATTTAAAATTTTTCTTGTCGTTAAAAATTTAAAATAATGTTTTACAAATTTCAATTTATACTTAAACACAAAACGAATAATTTGAGCTATGAATATTGATTGTATAGCTAACACAAATATATATATATATATATTTTTTAGAATTTACAGAATATTTTTTTTAAATACATAACGTTCTAAATACAATCGAACCTCTATATAACGAACCTCTATATTGCGAATTTTTCTATAAAGCGAATTTTTTCCTGGAAAATTGAACATTTCATGATTTTCTTCGTAAAACAACCTATCTATAGCGAAGTGTATTTTCTATAAAACGTTTTCTTTTGTGTTTCAATCCCTCCTCTTTTTTTTTAAAATTATTTCTGAACATTTCAAGCTATTCTTTCTTTAACACATTTTATGAAGGTCGTAAATCTTGAACTAGTATTATTAGATCCTAACTCGCCGAGAGCAATAGAGTTCTGGACGTTTCATCCAAGAAATGCAACCTTTAACCCACAGTGTCCAGTTCACTAGAAACATTTTCGATATCTTCTTTCACCCTTAGTGGAGTTGTCCCGTGTTTCCGTGTTCCAATTATAAAATAATGTATAATTTATATTACTTGTATGATTTCAATTAGAAAATGTTCTTAAAATTCATTAATTTTTGTATAAAATTATTATTTTCTTAATATTAAAAATACAGTGAGTTCTTCGACATTCGTTTTTCTTCTTTTCCTTGCAGTTTTTCTTTCTTTTTTGATGGGTAAGATATATAAAATAAACATATATTGATTTAAAAAAAGGCGTGAAGAATTACTTTTTTTTAATAGATAGTGTTTATGAATTTCAAATGTGTTTCATGAGGTTTATAAATTATATAAAAAGATGAACCTCTATATAACGAATTTTCCATATAACAAGCTTTTTTACCAGGATTTAGTGACTCCGTTATATAGAGGTCCGACTGTATATGTGAAATCTTTTAAATAAATTTTTCAAAATAAAATAAAAAATACGCGGAAAAATTTGGCTGTGTAATAAAAAAATTAATATTCCCCTACAATGGTTTTTTTTTTTAAAATTAATCATAAAGAGATTTTTTTTAATACATAAAATTCACTGAGAAAAATGCAAAACTAGAGGATCTATTGAAAATTACTAAGTTGACAGAGACAAAAATTGCATTAGATGAAAGAAGTCCGCGTGGAGTCAGTGAGAGTTATATTAACGTCGCACGACAAAGCTGCACGTGGGCTGTTAGAGACGGATCTCGTAATTTTAAACCGTGGACAAGTGACAAGGATGAGCTGGTACCTCCCTCCCCTAACTAACACACCAACAGGAGGATGTTTCAGCCTCGACATACTTAACTCGCATTATCCCCGTTCTACACAACGGATCTTTACTTAGTTCAGTGCTTCTTAAACTTTCAATATTCGCGACCCAATATTCAATCATTATTTTCATCGCGCCCTCCTCCATACAATAACAATGCATTGAATTCAATAATACTATACTTTGACACTAAATTACAATGCGAATTTAATCTCTTATGTGCCATAGACGTATATAAACGTCTCGCTAAGCCAACGCATTTATTCTCTGAACGTATATATACGTTTTTCCGAAGTTCGATCTTTTTGTGCACTGCTATCCATAAAATTATACCGAAGGCTTTGGAATGCAATAAAAGGACCTTGACAGTTTTTGCGAAGGATTTACTTATTTCAGAGGATTTTGCTTATTTATTCCTTTTCTCCTCCCCCCCAAAGAAAACATCAAAAAACGTGCGTCTACGTGGAAAACGATGGAATTGGGGAGCGAACAGCGTAACTTTTAATTGGCAGTTAAGGAATTACTTATAAACCGTAGAAATTTTCAAGATAAATGTTAATACAAGCCCATGGGGTCACTGGTAAGTATCAAACTTGTTCTTAGTATTGTTAAATTAATAATAAAATACATTGTACAGTACTGACCCATTTATAAGTGTATAATACTAGTGTATAAATGTGTATTTTATGTTTTATTATATCAGAAAGTATTTAATTTGCTTACTTTCAGTAAATTAACAATGTTTTAAATAATCTTTTGTTTTCAACTTTTCAATATTCTCGCGCCCCCCGCGTAGAGTTATCACGCTCCCTAAGGGTGGCGTGCCCCACAGTTTGAGAAACACTGAGTCAGCCATGATTCCGTGACCTTGACCACTAAGCTACAGCAGCCTCAAATACTAGTTGAATATATGTCTTTGTTAATGATAGATAACTTTTCTATGATTTTTTTTTGTAATCAAAATATTCTGTTTTCCCTAAAGTGGACTATTTTTGAGTACCTTGTCACTTTAAATTGATGTCATAGAGAAAGAAGAAAATTCGGTTTATTTTAGCCGATATTAGATTCCCACTGAGCTTATAATTGGCATTTATATTCGGCGTTCTTAACTGAATTAGCTCTATTAGCTCTTAAAATAAAGCCTTCAAATTGTTAAGTGGATCGAAGCTCATGGTTTTATACTATCAGTCTCAAAGAGCAAAACCGTTCCTTAAAAACGATGAAATTTATTGTAGATAAACAATCAGTTAAGTACAGGATATGGAGGCAAAATTCGTAAAATAAATCTCAAAAGGTCCTTACTCCTTCTGCAGCGCTCAGACACACCTATCAGTGTCTAAAAATACAAATATGTAAACATAAACATTATTCGCAAGTAATGGCTCTATCGTAGCAACTAAAGTCTTCTACAGCTGCAATAGTATGGCCTTAGCTTCGGTGAGAGACTGCTGTTTATAGCATGCGTAGCTGTCTTCAAGCCCTTTCTCGAAAGATCCTTTTGCGTCATAGATCTCTCTCTCTCGTGATGTTAATAGATTTCTTCAGTTATTTCCAATTCACCAAAAATGGTCAACAACATGGTCACCAAGTCGTCAAAATGGTCGCCAAAAATGAGGCCCAAATTGAAATGTCGTTATAATTAAAGGAACAGCGTTGCTTGCAAATATTACAATTTTTATTTTAAAATAAATACAAGAGAAAGTAATATTTATTTATTAAACATCCAGGTATAAATTATTTACTCTGTCTTAAGCATTTATTACATAAAATTCGTAACAATATGCTTTTTAAAACTATTTGATGGAAGTTAAATAAAAAGATGGGAACATTTAAACATAATGATGCATTAAACCGCCGCAATTATAGTTTTTGAATTTCAAGTTAATTTAATGATTATTATGACAAAATGTTGTGCTGCCTTCTTACTCGCAAGAAAAAGTCTTAGCTTAGAATGTGGAACCTAGTCAAGATCAAGAGAAAAAAATTTCTGAAAAAAAAATGAAAGCATTAAAAGAACTAAAATGCTTTGCTCGCTGTTTCTTCAAATTGTTTACATATAAGATTAGCTTTTCCTAATACATCAAGTTTTTAATTATGTTAAACTTATTTTATTTATCTTTCTTTCTTTTATATTTATCTACGAAATAAAAAAATGAGTAATGAAAGAATATTAAATTCTCTAGTTATTAAGAACAAATTATGTATTGCTTCTCTATGTTATTAAGTTATTAGTAGTTTTCACACAATCTTCTTATGTCAAAAGATAAAAATAGATTGAATAATATAAATATTTAAGTAATCCCATAAGAGTGAATACACTTTAAGGCTTTGCTTTTTTGAATTTGTAAACGTATTAATACGGTGAAATTTTTGCTTCTATTCCTAAATATAACGTTTTGTATTTAATTGGATGCAATAAAATATATCTATAAGAGCAAAAACCGTTAAAGATTCTCTTGGAATTATATTTTGTTTCGTAATATATACATATATATATATGAAATACTTCTATAATATTTCTGTTGAGAGGTAAAAATAACTGTAAGACGTGGCGAGTGGATATTATTACTGTAGCGAGCCAAAGGTTAGGGCGTGGCCGGTGGTGATGATTCCTGTATGTTGATGCATTTTCTATGATGGGATTGACGAGGCAGTCTTGTAAATTAGTAAATCCAATTTATTGAATATCTTGAAACACCTAGGCATATTAATTACATTGAGAATGGACGACACAACACAGACAAAGAAACTACAACACACAACACAAAGCAGCCGGTTACATGACTACAGAGAAACGAGCGAAGAGAAACCGGGATTTCCAGAGACATCAGTTTTTATACCCGACGGTGAAGACCGAGTGACATTCTTGTAATAAGAGCTCTAATTGTGTGTGTGTGGTTACAATGGGTGGGAAAGGGATTTATGATGTAATAATATTATTCGATTAGGATTAAGATCAGGGTGTTAGTTTCGAACCAAATAATTAGAAGATTATTTGAATATTATTAAAGAGAATTAATTATAAGGATACTAGGGTAATTATTACATATATATATATAACAAGATTTTTTAAAAGATCTGAACCTTCTCCCTCCCAAAAAATTAAAATAAACTTCAAAATGTTTGTGAAAAATTAAGGAAAAAATTGAATTGAATAGAAATTTTTATTAGATTTGCGGTTTTGGATCTACTTTATTATATTCAAATTAAACATAATAGTCTACTGGGTTGCCAAGAAAGCAATTTCTTTCATTTTAGTGTGAAATTAACTCTTATTTTTTTCCAAGCAAAAAATGAATTTTAATCAGTCGAATATCTCCCATTATACATTCCATGGTATTTTGCAAATTCTCTTGTGATTCATAATCCCATCCTCACGAACTTGTAATCGTTATCAGTAAAGTTTCCGCCAAGTGGGATTTGAGGTCGTCATTATTATTTAAATTTTTACCATTTAGTAAGTTTTATGAACTTCAAAACAAAGGATGCAAGATCGGGGTTACGTGCGATATTTAATATCTTTGTACCCAACTCCAATAATTTTCTACGCACTGCTTAAAAAATACGCACGTACTTCTGCGTACTGCTTGTGAAAATTTAGTACTCTCTCAGACCATAATATTTTCAGTTAATGTTATTATAAAATATAGACATTCCATTTTTCATACCAGTGGTAATTCGTTTCAAAATTGATTCTTTCGGATCGATTGTATTACGTTCGGAATGCGTACCGCAAATATTGATTCATTGCTTTAAATGAATTTCATTCAATTCACATGCGTAACCTAAATATTGAATTTCATAACGTGTTAAAGATATCTTACTCTTATATAGTTTTCTCTGCTCTGAAAAAGGCATTTCTTACCCTTAAGACTGCAGCCAGTCGAATGGGTCTTGTTACAAATAAAAAAAATGACGAAATTTTGGCTATTTTCATAAGACAGAATCCTAAATTCTTATCTTGAAATAGATTCATACATTGAAACAGTTAAAAGTGTTATCTATTTAGGATCAATTATTACTTATGATAACAGAATCTCTCATGAGTTTCAGAACTGATTATACCTTGCAAATAAGGCTTTTTGTAGACTGAAGAGGTTTTAAGAATCTAAATTTCTTTCAAGAATTCCAAAAATTTTTGATTTACAGAACTCTTATTATACACCAGTTCTGACATATGCATTTGAGACTTGGACAATATCAAAACTGAAAGGCATCTTTTGAGAGAAAAATACTTCAAAGCATACTTGAAGGTGAAAACGAAAACAATAGCTGGTGAAACAGATACAATTTTGAACTATATAGAATTTATAAGCAACTTGGCATAATTAAATACATAAAAATAAATAGAAGGAATTGGATGCCAGATGGCATATAATTCGAATGCCAGATGATAATGTTGTCAAAAAGATACTGCTGTTCAAAGTCACAAACATTAGGAACGTGGAAGACCAAGGCTGAGAAGGACAAACTAACTGGAATCGGACCTTGGGATTATAAACGAGAAAACTTGGAGAATAAAAGCAAACAAGAGGTTCTTCAAAGGAAGGCACTGGTCCACGAGGGTCTGTCTTACCAGATATATGACCAGATGATGATATAATTTTTTTTCAATTGCTGTGAGTGATACATTTAATGTTTTGTCCCGCTGTGTTAACTTTATTCAGTTACGATTTTCATGCCATCCTCAGCTTCAGGAAGACGACCAAAACGCTGCTTACCTGTAAGTGAAAATCCCCAGGAAGAAAAGTTTTGGGCAAATTCTAACAAAAGCCTTTTGTGTCTCAATCAATACCATAAACTTCATATTACTTTGAGATTCTCAGCCACTTTCTTGCCTTTAAGAAAATGAAAAAAAAAGTTAAATGTCTCGAAGATGCTTATTTTTGCACACTCAGTGTTAAAATTAACCGTAGGTTAACAGTTGTAAACAAAATTACATGGAATTAGTTTCTATAGAAATCTAAAAGTGTTACCTAAATCAAATTACAAACAAAAAATTTTTATAACATTGATGAAAAAATAACAAAACTAACACAATTATATCTTCTATTGCTATCCGAAATTACTTTTTTTCCCCAAGCCATTTGAGGAGAGAAAAAAATTCCATAGAAAAAATTTCGGACTTCTCCCGAATTCAAAATGACTGGATGTGGCAGGAGGTCATAGTAGTTTAAAACAGTAAATACATTTCATTATTTAAAAAAAACACACAAAAGAAATTCCATTGCCTTAAAATCATGTTACAATTTATAAAAATAATTTTTGTCATTTTCAGAGTTAAATTTAGACTTTCTTTTCAAATATAACATTCATGAAATTTATGTATTTATTTTCCATAATTCTCTCTAATATTTTTAAATACTATCCACACTTAAAAAATTCGACACAGATAAGAGATTTGAACACCTTTTCATATTTTTCCTAAAGAATTGACATAACAATTTTTTGTCTTGGGATTTTGTCAGGATCTTCATAATTCTTCTAGTTGGATAAGGAAAAATTTTCTGTATCTAGATACCAATTATGTTTCACTAAAATAATTTTAAGACATTATAGCAAACATGTGTATGGCATCCAGTATATTTAAAAATTTTATTAGAATGAACACAAAAAATTACAAAAGTGTTAAATCCACTCAAGAACTGTCTTTTAATTGCTATCTTGATAAAAATAGTTCAATAAGCTTTTTACTCGTATGTAATTTGTGTTGCATATCTGTACTTTTAATTCTCTTTTAAATAAGGGAACACTTCGTGGGCACGTTTAAAAAAGTGATTTTCTTAAAATACTTGAAACTTTTGGATGTTATTTCATAGCATAATAACATGAAAAAAAAAACACTGTTTTTTTAAAATCTACTACCTAACTTTAAAGTAAATTTGTCTTTGCAAGAATGCTTGATTTACGCATTTATCAAGCGGGAAAAATAATTCACATTCTTTTTACCTTTTTTGTTGTGGTGTTATGCAAAACGTACATTAAAATTAAACACTTTTTTACGTATCGAATGATATGTCACTTAATTTATAATTACTGAAAAATAAAAACAAAACCAAAGAAAAAATAAATAAAATAATAATGGTGATAAACTATTTAAATTTTTGAGATTATTTTGAGTCCTCAATTCGTATCTCGAGATTTTCTATTTTTCCTTCCGACATCTTTTGGAGTAACACAATTGGATATTAAAATATATATAAATTAGAAACTAAAAGTTATTTTTGTGACATATAATTTAATTAATATTATTATACGTGTTTATATTTCTTATATAATTATTGATTAACAGCGATGAATCTATACAGATTTCATAAGAACTTAAAAATTCTGTTATTTGCATATAAATCACTGAGCAAAGTTGAACTAAAATAATGTAACTGTTTCCCGTAATGTGTGTTTATATATATATACGTAAAAATTCATCCCTTAAATTTATATATATATATAATATCCAGGAATTCTATTTAATTCATAATGATCTTGAACCTTTCGAGACTTCACATGCTAATTTAAGTTTACTTGCTTGAAGGGAAATATACTGTTAACCATAGCTATATTTCCAAAAAAATGCCATGTTTGCGTTTTTAAAACAAAATGATGCGGCTTGCATCATCCGCGTTTTCTGAGAAATCAGAGAAAAACTTAATTGAAATCATATGATTGTAAAAGCTCCTTTTTAAGGAAAAACTATAAAAGCCGAAATCTCCGAAGCAAACAAAAAAGTTTTTGTGTATATTCTTAATATCCGTGTATATTTGCTGCGCGCGCACACACACACACACAAGATATTTCCAGATCTGTTAGAATCAACTGTATGTAGTTAAAATATTCGTATACACCACAGACGTATTTAAAAAAATTTGACATACTGGCTTTTTAATAATCTTCTAAATTATTTATTCACAGTTCTTTGAAATATATTAAAATCAAGTCTTAAAAAGAAAAAAAAATATATTAAAATCGATAGTCTTTTTTTTTGTGCCTTTTCATGATTTAAGAGAAATTGATATGCACTAAATATAATTATCTTAAAGAGGTCAAATAGTGTAAAAATGACGGTTAGTCGGTATCACAAAAATTACGATGCGTAAAATTATCACTAGCACTTCTTGAATTATGCATCAAGTTTCATTTTCCATAATAACTAAACACTTTTTTCTCAAATGAAGGAAATACTTAACTGAAATGAAGAAGCATTTTTTTTCTCATAGTCATTAGAATTTACATATCAAAGGAAGAAATAAAATACGTTATTATTCATCCACGAGATATTTTACAACTGAATAAATTTTTATAACGTGAAATTAATTTTTCTGTTTAGATTCCTTGACAAGACAACAGTTGAAAAAGCAATGAAGTGTTACCAAATTGCAAGAATTATTTCATTTTTGAGGAACTGAAACAAAATTAAAATTCTCGGGTCAAAAGTAAAATACTTTATAAAGCATTCCAAAGATAAAAATATTCAAGATGAAGCCTCATTAAATATCAACGGAATGCTGAGAAATGTATATTTATGATGTGGGTTAATTTCAAAAGAAATTTACCAAAATTAGGCACTTAGGAAGATAGAAAACCAGGTTTAAATTAAACTTATGACTTTAAAGTAGGTTTTGTAAGTAGGTAAAGAAGAATTTTGATTTTAGTGAGCTAAATTATTTCCTAAAATAATATTTTAAATGCTTACTTGAAAAATCTAGTAATTAATCAAAATAGGGTCAGAGGTTCAAATATCTGGAAACAATAACTGTAAATAAGATTGGGATATTTTTTACAATAATAATTATAGTATTAATAATCTACTGTAAATTTTGTGGTAAGTAGCATTAGAAAAGTTTTAGAATAGGAATTACATTGTTAGAAAAGAATTGAGTTATAGTATGTTTTTCATATACAAGTAATATAAGAAAATTTTTAACGCCAATTTCTACTTCGTTGGAAAAACATACTGGCACCACCTGTTGTAGTTAGTTGTAACTACGAAAGAAAAAAAAGCAGAATAAATTTAAAATTAAAACAGCAAATTTAATTAATGAATTAATATTTGAAAAAATAGTGTCAACAGCAAGTGCCATCCACTACAAGTTTAAAAAATGTATTGAAACTTGAATAGATGAATAGAAGTATTTTATAAACGATTGAAAATTTGAACAAGATGTATATATATAGGGAACTAATAGTAGGAATTGAATAAAGAGTTTTTAGTACGTCAATAACGCCACAATAATATCTAATATAGTCAAGAAAATTTAATTTCCTTCAAAGCAAAAACAAAAAAACCCAGCGATACAGAAAAAAATATATAAATTTGTTTACCAATGACATAGTGAAAAATCAAGCAATCCTATGTTAAAATGATCGGGGATTCATTTTATACTGTACATATTTTATCCTTTACAACTGGAACCTCCTAGTAAGAAACATGAAGCAGTCAACAGAAATTCCATCTCAATACGTTATCTTGTCAGATTCGAAATGGTCTAACCACAGAGGTAAGCTTTCTGCACTGAATTAATCTGAAAATTAATCAAGCTAAAGTGTATGTAATGAATATACTCAATTAAGTGTTTAGAGAGGAATACAGGAACTATACACGGAATGCAGTAGTGATTAATTATTGCTCCTCACGCCAAATTTGGATTGCCAATAGTCTTATTCCTTTATAAGTTACTTCTCTTATTGCAGAACCAGATTTAAATGCTGGAGATACTTCAAGGTATTTAAGAATAAAAACTTTTAAAAAATGTTTCAATACCTAAAAATAACAATATCTAAAGAAAATGTTATGTAATGTAAAACTTATTTTACTATTGTGTTCATGTTTTTTTAAAAATATTTATTTCATTTCATTGTCATATCAAGCAATTCATATTTAAAAATAATTGCTTTTCAGTTTTTTCTTTAGGAATTCATCATTCATGGACAAGAAACATTAAAGCTGCTATAAATTAAATTTTCAGAATAAAAAAATAAAAAAGAAGCATTCATTTCATGGTTGCGTTTTTTTTATTTTACACCTGATTGTATTTTATATTTCACGAAATACTTTACAAATGTTTAACTCTAAATAAAATTTACGGTATGGTCTTAAGGAAAATATCTATTTTTCATGCATTGAATGTAGAAATTGTTTCAGAAAGAAAACATGGAAGAATGGGAAAAAAATTTCCTTTAAGAGTTTCGGAGAAAAGTAATTTATTTTTATGAAATATGCGTCTGTAAATTTATATTCTGTGTGTGGATACAGATTCTAACTTAAATCGAATTAGCTGACTGTACGTTTTAAATCGAGATAAAAATTAATCTAATGAATTTAAGAACACAATTGTGCCAGACGAATCATGAATGAATAGCATCGAATAGATCATTAAAAATTGAATTTCGAGAAGAAATTTAACAAGAGAGAACAAAGTTTTAACATTCCCAACTTTATTCCATGTTTGAATTCACGTATTATGGATAATCAGAACACATAGCGAATTAGAACATATAACGAATAAACACAAAAAAATCTGTTGCCAGATATTTTACATGGAATCGAAGCGTGTGACAATTAAAATATAATTTGATAACTAAAAAAAAAGTAATAAATACTCTGGAGTAGCTTCAGTTCATGAGTCAACACTATGATATCAGTATTTTTTGCGTAGACTGATAATAGCTTCTGACTGTAACATTTTTTTATTCCTTTCAAAACCGTCCATAAAATATATACAGTGGGTCACAAAAGTGTTCGTACACTTGCAATTTCTTATAAAATTTAATGTTTTCAACTAATAAAAATTAATACATTGTAATTGTAATTTTTTTATGATATCTGCAACTTGTTCTTAATGAAATGACATAATTAATTTTTTAAAAATAGTGTAACTATTTTTTTAAAAAATTAATAATCAAAAAGCTACTAAAAAATTACGCCTCAAAAGTCTTCGTACTGTTAACAAAAATCTCAACTTAGCTTTAAATATTGTATTTCTTTCTTAATTTAGTACTTAGTAGGATATGTTTTAGTGCCCACAACCACTTTTAAGCAACTTGGTGTAGATTTAATCAGTTTTTTGTAATTTCTGCATCGATTTTCCTCCATTCTTCTGTGATTATTGTTTTTATTTCACATTTTGTATTTATTTTTCATCTTTCCTTGTTTTTTACATCAAAATCTCACCAAATATGTTCTACTGGGCTAAATAAAGTGATTGAAGAGGTGTTTTCATAATTTGGGGACAGTTATAGAGACACAAGTGGTGTACATTGCGAGCAGTGTACTTGTCGTCATTACCCTATTAAAAAATGAAGTCGTCTCCATTGTCCAAATTTCCGGCGGATAATTTAAAATTTCTCTTTAAAATATTTAAATAGAGCTCATGATTCACAATACCATAAAAAAATACCAAATTACCTAATTCTGAGGCCAATTTACACTCCCACGCCAGAACACATTCACTTCAATGGTGACGCATGGAGATGGAGGACTTCTTGTTCCACATAAATTCATGGGATTAAACTCCTTACTTTTTCATTTACAAGCTATTATAGGCCCATCGGAACCAAAAATGTTGAATTATCTGCCATCCCAATCAATTTGCTGTCAATTTTGAGCTTTATGAAATTTAATCCCAAGAATCTAGTTGGATGAATAAAACATGGAGTTGGAACTGTCCTTGCGTGGGGGTGTTAATCGGCCACAGAATTAGGTAATTTGGTATTTTTTGTTGGTATTGTGAACCATGTGCTCTATTTAAATACTTTAAAGAGAAATTTGAAACTATCCGCTCGAAATTTGGATATTGAAAGTGACTTCATTTTTTAACAGGGTAATGACGCCAAGCACACTGCTCTCAATGTACGCCATTGGTGTCTCTATAACTGTCCCCAAATCATGAAAACACCTCCTCAATCACTTTATTTAGCCCAGTAGAGCATATTTGGGGAGATTTTGATGTAAAAAAAAGAAAGCATGACAAATAAACACAAAATGTGAGTAAAAACAATAATCACAGAAGAATGGAGGAAAATCGATGCAGAAATTACAAAAAATTGATTAAATCTACACCAAGATGCTTAAAAGTGGTTGTGCACACTAAAACCTATCCTACTAAGTACTAAATTAAGAAAGTACAATATTTAAAGCTAAGTTGAGATTTTTGTTAAGTGTACGAAGACTTTTTGTGGCATAATTTTTTAATAGCTTTTTGATTATTAATTTTTTAAAAAAATAGTTACACTATTTTTAAAAAATTAATTATGTCATTCCATTAAGAAGAAGTTACAGATATCATAAAAAATTTACAATTACAATGTATTAATTTTTATTAGTTGAAAACATTAAATTTTATAAGAAATTGCAAGTGTACGAACACTTTTGTGGCCCACTGTATAAAAAAATAATTTGTCATTTTTAAAAAGGTGTTAATCAATAACCTATACGAAAAGGCAAGCAAATACAACAAAGTAAAAAACTTATATTTCTTAAAAAAAAAAAAAAAAAAAACTTTTTATACGCTATTTTGGAAAATATATTATTTCAACCCATTTTAAATAATAACGATTAATTCAAAAATTTGCATAAATAGTAATTATTCGTGAATAATAAGAGGTTTGTTCATTTAATTAAAATTGTTCTTTAACTGAGAAGTTTCTGCCAACAAACCTTGTAATTTCGAATAATGGAAGATGAGGTAGCCCGTGACTCTTCTAACTTTCATATCGCATCACGTGAAAGTCTCAAATTCCAGTTGAGGACAACATGCAATAGCCTGTATTATTTTTTCCGAGTCATGATTGGATTGGGTTGGTATTCGAGTTTTGTTGTCCATAAAACACGCGAATTCAATCTAAGCAATGGAGGCATACATGTAAATGGAAAATCAAAGCTTTTGATTAAAAAAGAAGAAATTGCTTGTGTCTTCAAACACGAACTTTAAATCAATATACGAAATTCACGTGAAAAAATACGAATACACTCACACACAAATCGCTATATACTTTTTTTAATAAAGAGATAGCAATAATCTAAAAAAATATTAAATTACTTGCTTTTTTCTAAATTGGCTTTAGAACAATTTCATTAGTATAATGAAATGCAATAAACTTCAGTCTACTTCTATAAACTTACAACTGAGAAAATTAATTTTAAAATTATCTGAACTGCAGACGATATTTTTACAAATGTATTAACAACATAATTAGCTTTTTGAAAGGCAGACGACTTTTATTATAACTTAAATAAAGATATTTTGAAAATAGCTATACAAAACGCAGATAAATTATGGAATATAATTATTAGAATATCTCTACAACTTTGCTGTTATCATACAAATAATATTGCACTGGTAAGAATGAAATTGATATTTTGTTTTCTTTTATTACGTAGAAAATTACAAACTTATTTTCTGTTAAAATTAAGGAGTTATTTACAATTTCGTTAAATTTATATGAAACTATGTACCATAAAATTCTCTCTGCTTCTCTGCTTCATTTTTAAAGAGGCTAGAAAGCATGTGGTAAGAGCTTTTGGAAATTTTTCTTATCGCATATATTGGTTCCGTTCATTTTCATTTGCTTTATTTTTTAAGCCACATGTCATTCATGTAATTCAGCTTACAATTTGGATGACTTTGTATTGTTAAATGTATTTATCTCTTTCTTTTTAGTTCAAATATGAATATTTTGATGCCTTCTTCACTTAAAGATACAATGTTTTTAAAAGATTATTTTTTAAGTACCTTATCATAAAGAGCAATAACACTTGGAATTTGATAACTGACAGCATATGCTTTCAGGAAAAATATTCATTTTCCACCTGTCAAAGTTTTTTTTTTTACTTACATACCTATGCAAATTAATAAGGATAAAGTAACAAATAACTATTTTTCAAAAAGTATATAAGAATATATAAACTTATGTATATATAAACTTGTAAATCTATGTATATATGGACTTATAAATACATGTAATAATTAATAAAAGTCTCCTTTAAATTTGATTTTTTAAAGTTCAGAGTGATGTTAAAAAGTTTGATTCTGAATATTTTCTGTTATTTCTTGGATTTTGTTTTGTTACGTAACGATACCCATAGAGATTAAAAAATATTTTATTTTCAATATATGAACTTTCCATTCAAAGAAAGATATTTTGATTAAGGTATCCGAACATGTTTGGACTACTTTTTTGAGAAAAAAGCATGTGGAAACATTATAAATGCTTTTTTAGGAATTAATACCAATCAATACTAATATTTTACTAACAATTTTTAAAAATAAATATCTAAATTTTACAAAAATCCCTATTTTAAGGGAAACTTTAGCAATATTTTTTAAAACTTCAAAGCAATTAGAGAAAAAAAACTTATCTCAGTAAAAGTATTACTAAAACAAATTAGATGGTTTTATCTAGAGAAAGTACTAATATTTTAGTGTTTTATTAAAATTTAAAAACTTAAGAGCTGATCGAGTAAATTTTATTAGAAATATGATATTCTTTATGTGAGGCCATTATTTAAATAACAGGCTATAACTCAAAGATATTCACACAATAAGAAATGTTTCTGTACATTCCCTAAAAAATAATACAAATATCAGGTTCAAAGAGTTTTATATAGATACATTTATAACATTTTTATGTATTAGACGCGACATGATAGATTATGAGCAATTTAAATTTCCACTTCTGGTAGATTAAAAACCCACTTCCGGTTTATCTAATTTTATAAAACATTGTAACTTGGCTTCTAGGTAGCGTAGAAACACAACAAATTATGAGTTCCCACAAGAACACGTTACTTATTAAAAAGAATACCACGTTGTTAGCCTCCATAACAGCGATTACAGTGAAAAAAAATAATAATGAGAGGGGGGGAAAAAGGTCAAAGACCGGGCCACATCAGTTAAAAGCCGTATCATCGTTCTTATCGATTCTTTTCGCTTTGCAGCACCTGTTCACTTGAGTTGAAAGCGAAAACAGATGTCTTTGAAATAAAATCCAATTATTCGTCAAATATACGTAAGTGGAAACTGGCTGTTTATTTCCTGAATGTGGAATAGTCTCGATTCTGAATTGTTACTCGTCATTTGAGATAGTTATGGAAATTTTCCACATTATGGAACGTTGTTTAACATGTTGTTGTGTTTAAGTCATTACCTCGAATATGTAATCACAATAACTGTTGTATTGTCAGAATAAGGTAAATTTAATGGTTAGATCATTTGTTTAAAAGTGTATCTTTTAAAATGAGTTGGATATATCGATACTCAAAAGCATTATAGTCCTGTAACCAAAGAACGTGATTTTTGAAAAATGGGAAAAGAAAAGCTATATTATCTACAAAATACAAGTCCGAATTTGTCTTTTTATTTCCTTTAACTATGGTTCCGATTTAATAACTTTTTGTTTATTATTTGCTTTTATTTCCTGTAACTTGTTTAAAGATAGGAATATGAAGATACTTAAGTATTATCGCAACAATCGCCAGTTCTATTAATAACTCGCCAAGTTGGCAACCCTGATTTCCTATGTGTCGTACGCGTTGAATTGGAATTCATGTGCTTCGTTTCATATAATGTCGCCAATAGGTTGCGATAATACGTAAGTACCAACATGAATTTTAAAAAAGTAAAGACGCATTTACATGCTTTTTAAGATGAGTGACTAGATTCAGAACCATGATTTTGAAGAAGCGTATAGATGGATAACTTTTTTGATATAGCGTCAGTTGAATAAGAATACAAATATAACATTGTTTTAAGAATATTGTTACAAGAAAAAACATTATTAAACATTTTTTGCCAAGAAACGAGAAAAGAATGACATAGTTTCAAAATATTTTCATTTTATAAAAATACTTATATAATGTTAATATTTACCTATATAATAAATTATAGTTTTCAAAAAACTGGGAAACACGCTTTTATAGTGAATCGAACTGAAAAGTAAAAGAAAAAAAATCTTAATACAAGAATAAAAGGATTAACGAGAAAATTAATATCATTGTAGTAAAAGCGTGGGGTGTGCTTTGTAATACATTTTTACACTAACTCAGCATTTCGGAATAGAAATAGTAAGAAATTATAACAATTAATATAGAGCACCCCTCACTTTTACCCCAATGACATTAATTTTCCCGTTAATCCTTTTATTCTTATATTAAGAATTTTTTTTACTTTTTAGTTCGATTCACTATAAAAGCGTGTGTTTTAGTATTTTTTAAACTATAATATTTTTTACGAAGAAACCTGAAATGTACGTGTAGAATGTTCTGATGTTTTGTAATCATTTATTCAAGGTATTATTCCAAGCTCTCTTTAGAAAAAAGTAGTATACTTCTAGAACAACAGCCCTTTAAGTTCATAAGGAATGTCATTTCTTCTAAATAACAGTATTACGATCTATGTAAAAGTCTAATTTTTTCTATGCTCATCTTTTTCTTCTATATTTAAAGCTGTCATTTTGATACCCGGCGTACAACGCGCACCCGTAATTTCATATCTTTTGTGTGTGTGTGTTAAAATGCGCTTTATACGCCGGATTTTACGGTATATATAATTGTACTGTGTTTTGATTATATATGGGGCTTTATATATTATCTTACAAAACAACGTTAAATTCACATATTAATCAATGTAATATATATGCTTTTGACTCTATCTGCAAGTTGGCCAGTGCATGCTTGAAGGAAAATAAATAATCTTTTCTCTCATGATTTACACTTAACAAGACACCTGGAAACCCAACATTGTTTAAACTCTAACTTTGTTCGAATCACAATAATAAAAGCTCCTCAACAATGTTTTCTAAGATTTTCTTTTAACAGAAGAGTAACATTGTTACAGTATTATGTATTGTTAAAACTTAGGCATTGTGTGTTTTCCGTGCAACAATATTTAGCGATCAGAATGTAATTTACATTGGATAATTGCGCATCTAAAATAATTGCTCTTATTTTTGCTCCACTGTGTACCCAATTTCGATTTCTCGTTTGCATAATCAGCAGCTATTTTCCCCATTTCTCTATTCTACTTATTTATTTTTGCGGCCTTTATAAGATCCTGATCCCAACCCTTATAAAAATGGATCCCAAAATATTGGAAAAGACCATACTGCTCGTGTGGCTCTATTTCACCATCAGAATTTTATTTGTGACGTATTGGGATGCCTTATTTCTACCACCTATTTTAATAATCCTGGACAGTCTCTGAATTTTTATCGAACATATTCGATTTTTTCATATATTTCCTTCCTTTTCCACCACACATATCGTCTATATATAAACGCTTCTCCCATGAGAAACACTCAGTTGGCCTTATTTGTAATTTGCCTTTGGCAACCATTTCACATTTCAGAATTTCTCGGACTGATGAGAGCCAATTATATATTAAATTATATATATATAATAAATGGATTTAAACTTTTATTTTAACACTGCAACTTTCGGGATTTCGATACCCTTAAACGTTCACCGGTGTCATTTCGACACCGCTATATAATATATATATATAAATAATTGTTTTAACTAAATAATTGCAGGACTACTGTTCAAAAGGGTTTAGTTTTACCACTTTTTAATATAATTTTATGTAATTATCATGTATTATGACCCTTTATATCATAAAAAACTGGCGTTGACATGTTTTGCGAAGCTTGTTGGACTCCTGCTATTATACAGTGTCCAATCTGTACCATCTCTAGAGACATATATATCAGAATTTACTGGGATATTATCAATAACATTTGCACTTTCTTCAGATTATTCGCAGTCACTTTCACTCAATCTTATGTCTTCATCGGAATTTAAATTAGAGCAAGGCAGCTCACACACACCATCATCCGATTCATTCGCAGAAAAAGCAATTCCAACAAATTAGCAATTTCATCAGGGCTTAGACCTTTTTTTAAGAGCCATCGTTTCAGGGTGTCTGCTCAACTGACACTAAATACCAAAACTATTATCTTTTTATATGCTTTTTCATACTCACAGTACTGCACGTAGACATCTTAACACAGCGGATGTAAACCAGTGCTTCTTTTAAAATGTTTGAAGGTACGCATAAAACTTAAGACATTAATATTTTTTATGAAGATCCAGTTTCACAAAAATAATGATTAACAAAACGTATTGTAGAATGCAGATTATACTTTTTACTAATAAAAAAAAATGTAACACTCTTATCTTTAGAAAAATTCCTTTAGAGTTTAGCAAATTTTTAGTTACTTTTACAGGGGTTTCTATCGCCATTTTTGTGAAAGTGAGAGCTGTAAACTACGGTAAATCCACGACATAACACTTCAGTTTGTTGACATTGCTCTGAATAATCTATTAGTTCTTGCTTTTCGTGACATTTCTTTTCAGTAATATAGAAATATAAAAAGAGAGATAAATAAATGACAATATAAGCATAGTAGTCCTCTATATAGTGATTAGTCATATTAGTGGGCCGCCATATAGTGGTCAATTATATTAGTAATCCGCTAAATATAATTATATTCAGTGTGAGTACAAATGATGGACCCGATTTAAGGTATCCGAACACGTTCGGAATACTTTTTGATAAAATAACGTATTTAAACATTATAAATGCTTGTTTAGAATTCAATACCAATAAATACCAATATTTAACTAACAATATTTAAAATAAATTGATTAAATTTCACAAAAATCACAATTATATGTGAAATTTTAGCAATATTTTTATAAAACTTCAAAGCAATTAGAGAAAAAACTCATAAACTTATATTAATAAAAGTATTACTAAATCAAATTACATGCATTTATCAAGAAAATGTACTAAAATTTTAATGTTTTATTTAAATTTTGAAATTTTAAAGCTGATTGAGTAAACATTATAAGAAAAGTAACATTCTTTATGGGACCATTATTTAACAACCATTAATAACAAGCCATAACTCAAAAAGTATTCCTACAATAAGAAATATTTTAGTACATTCTCTAGAAAATGACATAAAAGTCAGGTTCAAAAGGTTTTACAGAAATACAATCGTAATATTTTGAGTTATCAGACACACCATGATAGATTTTGAACATTTTAAAGGCCCACTTCTAGTAGATCAAAGACCCACTTCCGGTTTTTCTAACTTCATAAAATTGATTGTAACTTGGCCTCCAGGTAGAGTACAAACAAAACAAAGTCTGTTTTGTATAGCCAAAAGATAGCCCTATTCAATAAAATAAAAAACTAAAATATGTGTCTTGACTGAATTTGGTCATTTGCAACTCGTTCGGATTCCATAAAAATTTAAATTATCGAACTTATTGCATATATTACAATAAGTGATATATGAATGTAAAGAGAAATATACCAAGTTTTTTATTTCTTTTACTAATGTTCGAAGTATGACCTTATTACGCAGCCTACGTTCAATCTGTAGTGCACTTCATTCCATACATTTTGCAGCATCACCCTATCAATGGTTAACAAGGATGCACAAATGCTTACTTGTCGTCCTCTGTTATTTGTTGAGTCAATTGAAAATGATGCGATTTGAAATTTTTTATCGCAAAAATTTCCATGCCGTTTTCTGGGGCATTCCAAGTTCACAGGTTCCCACTTTCGCGGACTTTCATTGACTTTGAACAAAACTCTGCCTCACCTTCTCCACTACTTCTTCCTAGATGCTTGACAGCCGCTACTCTTCTTCACAAGCAACCCGTTTTCTGCAATTGATCAAATTAACGCAGAATGTTCTTGCTGGTTGGTGCTTTTTTATCTGTACGATTTCTAAATGCACGTTACACCGAAATAACGGTAAAAACCCCGAGCATACTTGTCTGTTTATAGAAGCACTTTTTTACGAGCATACTTCTCTGTCATTGTCGCTATGTTTGGATTTCCATCCCAGTGATCTTGAATGGCTGTTAATGATTGGTCGAAAAAAAGTTGGTATATTTCTGTTTACATTGATGTTTCCGTTATGTAATGTATGCAGTAGTTTCGAAAATATGAAGTTTTAAAATCGGGTCCATCATTTGTACTCACCCTGTAAGAAGTCTTAAAGGTTGGTAACCACTGCGTTAAAATGTATAGTCAACTCATTAATTTATATTTATTCTGACGAGTTCAGAGTACCAAATATTTAACATAACACTTTAAGGTATCCGACTACGTTCGGAACTGTGATTTTGAAAAAGCGTATAAATGGATAGTATTTAGGATATTTAGTGTCACTTAAATTAAAAAATGTGTATAAAATTGTTTTAAGAATAGTATTACAATTAAAAATTATTTAAGAACAATATTTTGACAAAAAATGAACATAGAATGACCCATTTTCAAAATATTCTCCTTTTGCGAAAACTGCTTCTATTACTATAATATTTTGCCTGTCTATAGCTCAGACCTCTGTACAGAGTCTCAACTAGAATTTTTGAGATATATAACTTAGAAGTGGGTTTATCCATGTTTTACGACAACAGAGGGGAGAAATTTTAAGAAAAAAACGCCGACAATTATTTCAATGGGTTGTAACTCTGAAAATAATGTACAGAGGTCTGAGCTATATATAGGCAAAATATTATTATAATAGAAGTATTTTTCATAAAAGGAGAACATTTTGAAAAAGGTTATTCTAAGTTAATTGTTTGCCGAAACATTGTATTTAAATAATTTTTTTTTGTCAAAATGTCCTTAAAACAGTCTTATACATGTATTCTAATCTAAGTGACACTAAATATCATGAAAATTATCTATTTATGCGCCTTTTTTAAATCACGGTTCCGAATGTAGTCGGATACCTTAAAAAAAGGGTGGTGGAACCATAAATTCCATGAATATTAGCGGAAAATTAACTTGCAGTAATCATGTAAAAACAGAAAGTCATCAGCATCTAGTTTTAAACTATGTTTCTTAAAGTATTCATTACCTCTTAAAACAACTATCTCTAACTTAGGCAGATGCCATAACGCGTAAATGAAAGACAAATGATTATGCGAGTTATTGCTAGTAATTAAGGAAGCTATTAAATCTGCTTCATCTTTTAACTGCTCTTAAAAGAAGTGGTAAGGAGATATCTCTTGAAAAATAAAACTTCACCTAAATTATATATTTTTAAAAAGCTACATGGGGCAGTTTTAAAAACGAAAGATATTAATTTTAAGTAGATTTATCTGGAAGCTATTAGGTAGATGCGTATGAAATGTCGTATTCTTAAGTGAATATATAAAATGCATGCATAATTTTTTAAAAAGCTGTTTATTTGATCAGTGACTTAGCTAGGTACCCAAAGGCCGTGGGGCAAAAATAAAATGAGAGCCCTATCGTGGTTAGGTTTTATCAAGTAAAAAGGTAAAAATAGATGATTATTTTAAACGTACAACGCTACTTTAACATCAGCTTTTTATCGTGATCTGCAGAAAACATAGGAAAGCAAAGCTTCATACTACTTGCCAGTACGTGTATGAGTTTTCTTGTGTGAGCTTTAGTGATCACCCAGATTCGAATTGAAACCACGAGAGACCTCTCCCAGAAAAACTGTAAAGAGTTTAGGGACTACCGGAACCAGAAGATGAGAAGTAACGCAATAAATAATAATAAAAAAAAAATAAACAGTAACGAACAAAATTACAAATTATAACATACGTATTAGGGAATTAAACGTGTAATGTATTGGCTGGGGTTGGCTCAGGCTCTACATTATTCGCGAGAGCTAGAGGTGTGGGATTAAAGGAAGAACCAGACGTGGCCATAATCTTAATATTACTTTATTAAGATCTTAACTTAAACCCCCAAATAACAGATTAGATAATAATATGATATGTGAGAGAATCTACTGTGACGAGACACACAATATATAATACCGAAATAACATAACCCGGACCACTATCAATAAAAACTTGCTAAAGCTCAAATTCAATATAAACACGGATCCGAATATTTAAATGGTAACTCCTACCTTAATATCCAGTGAAGCAGCAATCTATCTGATCTTAGCTGAAGTTGCGGTTTACTGGCGTGGAATTGTATCCAGCTTGACTAAATGCTCTTTTGTCACGGATAACCTCTCTTGACTGTCAAATAGCTTCTCAGAATACTCTTCAGACTTGTAACACGGACTATCATAACACTCCCCAAATGCCACGACGCTTACTCTAAACTTCTGTTATTTAAAAGCTTCCTAATTTGCATCTTTCCTTCACGCCTTACTACTTGGTTTGGTTGGAAAAGAGTTGCCATTAACTCTGGCCCCAAAGAACCAAAAGGATTCGTTAATGAAAAAAAAAAAAAAAAAAAACGCTTGAGCCCGTCACAAACGATGTAGATAAAATAAGAATTTTAGGGCAATTCCTTACAGGTTCTAAATTATTTTCTCAACTGAGTTGCCATGATTATAGTTGCGTTGAAACATTTTATATTTATATCTTAAATGTGGAAAAAATTGTCGTAGCCTGCTTGGTGGTCAGAATCTAAGGGCCCCCCAGAGCTTTAGGGCCTCGGGCATAGCACCGTCTAGCCTATTGGTAGCTATGCTACTGTGTTTCTTTAAAATAGGATCCATTTGCTTCAATACACTTTCTCCCAATGAGATTATAAAGCATAGATTCTTGTTTTAAAGAAATTCTTATTTTCAGAATAAGTTAACTCTGATGGAATTTTTCAGACTCTTCACTTTTATACTATTTAGCCCGTAAAAATTGTTATAATGTTTAAATAAACGATAAGATGGGTGCTTCAAAACTATCATATTTCCCTTCATTTAATTTCACAATTGATTTGTACGATATTGTCACGGAGAAATATTAGAACATGCATATTAACAAGTGATGGGCGTATAATTTTCTTCATGCATTGGTTTAATGTACTAGCAGTACTTGTAGATGCCATTGGATTCGTGTACACCAATGCTATTAGAACATCCTTTATCAAAAATATTTTCGGTCTCCCATACGGCCCATTTTGTAGGGAAAAATCCCCAGATCGACATTTTTGATATAAATGCTGCACATTTTGATTGTTGATAGTTTTCTTTTCCAATACCTGGTTTATATACCTGTCTCCTGCAGCATTATTATCAGGTTTATACTCCTGTAAAATTTACAAGAATATCAGTTGAATTTCTATCTTTAAGAAATGCAACACAAATAACATAATGGAATACTTTTAAGAAAGTCTTGTAGAAATGGAACAACACAACTACAAACAGGTTATGCCCAAAACAATAGCATACCAAAAGCCGTGAGACAAGCGTTCACATGTATAGAAAATCGGATATTTCATCTACACCTGCCTAATGTGACGTTTTCCCACCACACAGCTGAAAGTCGGCTTCTTTTTTGAGGACAGGATAACCAAGTTTCTCTGAGTGAGTGAATATTAAGGTCGCATTGTTCAGCTACGCGAGGGCTTTTGGCGACAGACCACGTAATTTTGAACCATGATCAAGTGACGTGGACGACACCTGAGCTTGCACCCCTCTCTCCTAACTACCACACCTCACCAACGAGAGGACATTTCAGCTTTCGACAGATTTAACGCGCATCTCTGCCCTACACGGCGGGTCTTTAATGGTACTGGGCTCGAACTCATGATATGCCTGCTATGATCCGATACCTTGACCACTGAGCTACCGCAGCCCTCCACATTTCTTTGAACGCGTGCATCCTTAAAATATTATGAGATCTTGTCTTTGGTCATCTCTCCGGAAACCTTTGACACCGTGAAAACCTCCTACTCCACCTATGAACGGGATGAAACTTGACTTCTAACCTCTACCATCCCAAGACACTAGAAAGGGCAGAGAGAGAGAGAAAGAGAGAGACGGGTTGAAAACTTTGCTGAGAACGGATGCAATCTCCTTCCTCACAAACAACAACAACTTCCTCAATGTATATACTGTAATTAATAGCTGTGACATAAATAAACCAAACATTTAAATTAATAAATATCTCTCTACCATTATTTTTCTCAAACGTCACACTAGTATTTCTGGGGTGTAACATTTTTTAACACAAGTGAGAGGTTGGCACTACTCTCTTAGGCACCTAGATATGTGAGAGGTAGAGAAAAAACACCCAACATGATCCAATCAATCTGTTTATTTATCACACAATCAAAATACACAAATCCAATTAATAATAGTAAGAGAATGTTTCAATGCTAACCGTGAAAGTGGAACAGCAACAGTAATACACGAACGATTAGGAGACTATCAAACTTGATCCTTACTTTATAAAGGATCTAACCTATCATCCGATTTAATTTAATATTGATTTAATCTCAGTGAACAATCGTCACTTTCAAGATTCCTCCTGACAAGTCTCAAATCCCAATAATTCAAATATTATACCTGTCAGTAACAATCTCACCTGATTCGAGTATAACTCCTCTCAAACTCTTCATTCAAGCTAGAAAATTTCGACTATATACAGTGAGTTAATTTGAATATCACGATTTTTTCTTCTTCCGAAGGGTTGGTTGTGAGCAACGCGAATTGATAGACCAAAGATCTCCCAAGAGGATTAATTGAAGAATCGTGTATAGATCCGTCACATACACACATACAAAGTTCTAGAACATAAATGCAATCACACAAGCCCGACACAAAATAGAAGTAATTGTTTTTAATTTACAGATTAAATTACAAATTTCAATTTTCAACTACACATAACAAAACAAAGCCTAAATTTGAAATAAACAGAATAATTTAAATAAAATTAGTGGAGGGTGTGGACTGCAAGTTGTAAACAAAACCTCATGAGATTAAAAAATTGCTCTAAATATGAGCTCGGTGCATTAAAATTTAAATTCCCGCTAGCTACAACTTGTTGGATTTGTTGTTATGTTTTCCCATCAAATGCAATTGCAATTCACAATAGCAATTTTTTCTTCCTCGGGATACTGAGTTTTAGTTAAACTAGGAAATTATACTCACGTCCGCGGAAGTATCTAAAAATTTAGTTATAGAGCTCAGAGAAAAAGGATGCAGAATAGAGAATTAAATTACACAGCCCTTACAAAATGTAGAATCTAAAAAATAATAGTGAACTACAAAATGAAACACGCAAAATAATTGTCTTAAAATACTGAAAATAAAATTGTTTTGGTGTTTTCACTTGCAAAATTTCTGCATTAAGGAACATCATACTTTTTCCTTGCAAAATAATAATAATAATAAAAGATTTCACCACTATATAGTTTGTGACAACAAAGAATTGGAATGGAACAACAATAGAAAGACAGTTTTCTGTAAAACCATATGAAGTATTTATTATTATTATTATTTTTACCTCTTATTGTTAGAACCTTCATTATGTTTTGTAAGTACTAACGTATATCTATTTATCAGAAATAAATATAATACATAGTATATTCTCAATGTAAATATGACGATAAATATTTGGTACAATTATTTATTTTAGCTTTTGTTGGGCAAAAAAGAGGTTTTAGAAAATAATGTTAAAAATTCTTCTTCTTTCAAGTAGATTGCTTCATTTTGGCAAAAAAAATTCTTAATATCTTTCACAATATTTTCTAGTTCTGCGCACTGTTCTACAATCTAAATATACGCTGCAGTAAATCAATAGGTTTCTCGGAAGGAAAAAAGAAAAATACATTACTTTTGTTTGCTCTGGGAATTCTTTCTGCTTTTGGT
The DNA here is from genome assembly GCA_019973955.1 of Trichonephila inaurata madagascariensis. NCBI lineage: Eukaryota > Metazoa > Arthropoda > Arachnida > Araneae > Nephilidae > Trichonephila > Trichonephila inaurata. The sequence goes on from BMAV01009736.1 coordinate 336,364, forward strand.
CTCTCCATTAGTTGTTCCAGGTAATAGCCAATCGTTCGTCCGACATTTTTATTTAAATAAATGGATTAAATATTTTTTTTAAAAAGAAAATGTAAAAAGAAAAATAGGAAGGTTTATTTACTTAAAAGAAATGACTCTTTTAGGAAATATTTCTCTTTCCGAAAAACAAGTCTTCAGTTTTAATCTATGAATTCCAAAAGCAGACGATTTCGTTGTCATGACAACGTTATTTGAACTGGGGATTATTTATCAAATATTCGAAGAGATAAATAATGCTCAAAGGAAGGGATAGGAAAACTTCTGAAAACAGACCTTCATTTTTAATTTAGCCAAGGCTTAGAGCGAAAATAAATAAAAACATGAAAGAATCAACTCGGTTTTTTTTTCAGTAAAATTTTGCGAAGAACTGTTTTTAAAATTAAAATATTCTCGCTTTGCTTTTCTCCATAAGGTTATGTGTGTAATTATATTTTAGATAAAAATATTCTTTTGATAAAAGCATTTTCTCATGATTTTAAATTTCTTACACTGTTAGTATTCTGAGAAATATTCTTTTGCATACTGGTATTTGGTTAAAGAAGATAACAGATTTAGAAAAGAAATTTTTTATATATATTTATGGAATACAAATATACAATTTTAAAATAGCTTTTCCCCCCATTTTACAAGAGCTTAGAAATTTAAATTAAAATCAGAGCTTTCTTCTTTGAGCTATGAAGTTTAAAAAAAGCACTTTGGCTTTCATATTTAGAGAAAATTTGAAATGCATTACATTATGAAACAAATTTATTTTTAAGAAATGGAAAATTTTACTAGCTTTTTTTGGTATGTGGAATTTGGAATCTTTTCCAAAATGAATCTATTTCTGTGAAAAAATGCAGTAGCTTATTCTTCGATACCTGAGGCTAAGTATTTGTTAATAAGAAAAAAAATTCCTTTAGGATTATTTGATTATGAGTTAAAGTTCATTAAATGTGATTCAGTGTTTGATTATGAACTAAAGTTATTTCAATGTGCTTTAGTATTTTATTTGTTATTTATGTACAAATATGTTTAATTGCCACGTGGCTTGATTTGCATTTATGTTATTTGTGAACTTATTTTATTTATATTTATCTTATCTTTCTACTTCAGAGGTTCCCAAACTTTTTATCTTATAGACCCATTGCCAAGTTTTTTGGTTTTGGGTAGACCTAATATTGAATTTTTGCAAATTTATCAACTGAAATAACTTTTTGACATCTGGTATAGAGCTACTTACTTTAGAAGATTTAAATTTCTAACTGTAGTGAAGAGTATAGTGTTTAAAACTTAAAACACATGTTAATTAAATTAAAATTTAATTAACGCATAAAAATAACTCTGATCAGCAAACAAATGTTTATAATGTGCGGGATGAATCTGGTGCTTCAGTAACAAATTTTCAACATTTGGCATCAATCTCGTAAGGTGTAACTCTAATTCTCGTTTAGTAGTGTCCAGTCTTTTTCTTTCTTTGATTTTGGAGATTGGAAACCGCGCTGAAACATCTTCTCACTAGGAAAAGAAATTAAACACTTTCTCACAATACTCCATAATTGAGGATAAAAAACAGGTACGTTTTTTAAAAACCAAAATGGCTGACATCCGTTTCAAAACTTAGATCTCTGTTACTGCCTATTCCGATCAGTTCCCCTTGTAATATGACATTTGTTGTTTTTTCCAATGGGACCATCTGAATTCATTGATTACTGTGATAATTACCATAGTCACAGAACATTCTCAAACCTAGGTTCAAAATCTGAATAAAGGATATTTAAATGTTGAACGTAGGTTAAAACCTCATTTTCTTGGCAGTGTGGCCAATTGAGAAAATTAGCGATGTCTAATATTTTATACACCTTTATAGCAGAATTCTTGCAAAAAGAACTGAAATAATGGTCCTTTTGTTTTAATAAAATTTAGGCTGCCACCTTGTAATGGGCAAATAAACTTCATTTTTAGTAAATAAATCTGTTAAATCTGGTAAAATCTGGTTTCCATTTTACTAATTTTTTTTTTTACAAATTAAATTCCTGATCTGGTTTAATGAGAACCACTATCGCGCGCACGTGTAGATCCCCATTTACATCTCATAGATGCTAAAAATTTTTTTTCGCTGACGTTGACCCCTTGTAGGTCGGTATAGACCACTTTTGGCATCACTGTTGTACTTGAATACAACGACATTCAAATGCCTGGCAACAGTTTTTTCTGCCAGTATTGGCTATACATTCAAATATATGACAACAGGTTTTTTTTGCAAGATATTTTGTTCGAATCTCGGAATGAAATTCAGTTTTTGAGATCTTGAAGACTTTGAACATTGGAATCTTGAATTAATCTCTATTCAATGCTATTTTTCCATTATTCAACAGTAATAACAGTAATTTCAGTGAGTTGTATTTGCTTAGCAGTATTTTATGCCATATTCGAATAAATCACTTAAAATGGTGATATAGTAGATTCTAGTCTCTAAAACTCGATAGCCCGGATAACTCTGCCATACCCTTGCAGGTCAGATCCCCCCCTCCCTTCCCGTGCAGACGTAGATGTACAGAAGTCGATGAAAATGACGTCGAATAGTGATTCCAGAACGATACCAATCAAGATATTATGTTCCAATGCAGAAATTATTGCAACTGTCACAGTTTGTAAAAAAATGCCGATAAATGATGAGGACATTAACGTTGAGAGCATCGTGCAAAATTCTAAAATATCAAATAGTAAGGGACTAAAGGCTGTCCAAACCATCCTCCAGAATTTTGAACAAGGTGCTCCGGTCATGAACTTACTGTTTCTTCGTGATGAAGCAGCAAAGGGCAAAGTGTTTACGCTTTTCTTAAAAATTACGTGTTTTTTTTTTTTTTTAAACAAGTAATATAAAAAAAAATTAAGTCAATTCCTACTTAGATCAACAAAGAAAATTTTTTGTTTTAGCTACTTTTTATTAAATAGTTGCAATTAATATAAATATGTATATACATGCGACAGAATCACAACATTAAGTGGTCATTAATTTTTATTAATTATCGTTAAAGTATCATATTGTCATCCAATATTGTCCATGTATATAAAATTTCAGTTCAACTGAATGCTTTAAAAAGTGAGAAAAAACCTTTTCAAGTTTTGACACAAGTCGTCAAAAGGGTTACTAAGTCGCCAAAAATGATTCTAACGTGGATGTGTGTGTGTATTTGTAATTCTTTATATAATTAGTTTTAATCAATTAATTTTTATTAATTATAATTAAATTACTGTATTGTCATCCAAATCATCCAAAGTAATCATGTATAAAAAATTTGAGCTCAATTAAGTGCTTTAAAATGTATTTTATTAACGATTGAAAATTCCATCAAGATAAATGAATAAATAAATAAATATAGAGAGAGTGTGAGCTAATAGTAGGAATTGAAAAAATGTAGCTAGGTTTTGCAAAAACGGCGAGTTAATTTTTTGTATAGACAGCATTATGCCTTCATAAAACCAGCCAGTATGGTGAATATGATCCTCGGCTTGTAATCGAGTGGGTTCGGGTTCGAATGCCGAGTCAGACCTGGTTGTATTTTCTTCGAAAAAGAAAGCGGACTTTCGCCTGTAATGGATTCCCCTCTTGAATGGAAAGCAGCGCTCCCCTTCTGTTTTATGCTAGGATCATCATTCGTAATAAATGTCTATATTCTTCTGTTTGTACTGTATGCTTTCTGTTCTTCGCCTGCATTTCATATGTATCCCAGGATAAAAACCCATGACAACAACATGCATTCATAAAAAAATTTTCTGAGGTGTGTCTGACTAGGTCAATTATTGTACAACGTATATTCATTAATTTTCATTTTTATGTACTAAATGCTCTATAGTTTCATAAAGTACGTACTTTTTATTTGTTTAAGTGTATTTGGGCTGTTTATTTTCTGTTGTATCCTCAAGCAAACAATATATACAAGTGCAATACAATATCTTCTGAGGAAACCCTCGTACTTATTCTTTTTTAATCTCATTCTCGATAACCCGGCATTTTCACAAACTCGGTCACCCTTCGGTCCACGTTAGGCTGAGGTTTCGGGACTTCGGTTTTTGTAATCAAAATCTTAAGTTTAAGTGTCCTCCTCTGAACACCTCGATTTTAGGCATATATTCTTTTAATTTGATTAATGTTGATAATTCTGCCCACAAAATACTTTTATTGTTGACGTAGTAGGGAAAAAGAAGGGAAGTACTATATTTAAAGCTGAAACGTTAATTTTAAATATTCAAAATCAGAACTCATTTAACAGGAAAATGTAAGTCTTAAAGGAAATTTTTTATTCGAATTGTAAATTCTCATATTAGACATCACAAACCAAAGTAAATTTAACAAGATAAATTTCTAAAATATTGTATTATAAATTTCATTGATATTTCTCTGTTCCATATTTTGTATTGATAATAAATAACTAGCAAAAACAACTCTTCGTATGGAAGCAATCGAGTATTAATACTCTTTTGAGACGTTGCTTCTTACTTTGAGTTCTACTCAAATGCGGATTGTGACGTTTGGGAAAGTTAATGGTAGTGTAAAAATTAAATAATTAAATAATTGATTTATTTACGTCACAGCTATTAAATGCATTACATTTACATTTTAAAAAGAAGTTATTCGTACTGTTAATTATTTTAATTTTAAAGAATATGTCCTTTGTGAGGGAGGAGGCAAACACAACTGATGTTTATGATGTTTCAAAACGGACTCCTTTTTCTTTCTGTTGGAGTGGGTGGGCACCTCTTTTATACAGTAGAACGTCGTTTGTCCGAACGTTTATTGTCCAGAGCGTCATATATCCAATCCAGTTTTTTTTGTCAACTGCATGTACTGTACATGAATACGTTTTCGAACACTGCAATGCTCAACAGTTGTTTCGCGTGAGGTCAAAAGTGACGGGAAAACTCAAGGTCAGGGATATTTGAGGAATTTCAGTTGTGTGATTTGGTAAACATCTGCGCAGAATATTAGGTCAGTTTGTTTCCAAGTGAGGGGGTGTATACGTGCTCTTTTGTTGAGTTGTGAACTGCTAGGGCTTCGAATTCAAAACGGAAGCTCAACGTTTTGAACACAGAGACAAAACTTGAAATATAGAACCGTCTCGCGAAGGGAGAAAATGGAGCGTCTCTTGCACAGTTTTATAATGTTGGAAAGTAAACAATTTCTGACATAAAAAAGGGGCAATCAAATGCTGACGCGTTTTCTGTGTTAGAGACAGCTATGGAGTGGTACGAACAACCATCAGAGTGCTGTCCTACTCTACTACTGCTGCTCTAGAGAATTAGAGATCTCGCAGCGAAAAAATGAAGGTGTACAATGGTCCAGCGAAAAATGTTATTATTTTCCACAACAAAAGTAAAATTGTGACATTTTGCACCCATTTTGCTTTTTCTTCAAGCACGTTTCCCGCATGTGATGATTTTCAATATTCTTATAGTGTCCGGTCCCAATTGATTCGGATAAACGACTTTCAATTGTATCTTGAATTTCAGTCGAGACTTAAGATCGCATGTGGAGTGGTGTATTTCTCACGGCCACTGGTTGTCGGAGCAATGTCAGATGAAAAGACCCAGCAATATTTAGGGGTGCACGTATTGATGTGCTGTGACACTCTCGATTTTGCAGCTGTGCACAAACGTTACAGGATGTAGAAAAGCCTGTCAACAGCACTTTTTCTCCTCCTTTACTGCTTTGAATGCTAGCAGAATGAATGAGACCAATCCTTACCAGGATATGGTCTTTGGCTCAAATTTACTACTCATCAATTTCTTTACTCTATCAGCTAGACAACGTGGTTCTTGCGAGCCTGTAAGTAATGAAATCTAGTACCAATAGCGTTTTCTGTAGTTGTTGCATTATGTTTATACAGGAATTTCAAAACAAATAAACAGAATAAAAGTGGACGAAGCATTGTAAAACGTATTGATAAACGTCTCTAATTGGGTGCTGTGACGTCGCGAGCCTTTACAGTTACTTCATTATTTGATAGCTCGAGGGCTCACACAGCTTTTTGCCAAACGGCATTTTTTATTCCAAACTAATTAAACAAAACATTATATTTAGTAGTAAGCTCTTGCATCTCACAGCCTTTCACAGGAGAAAATTTCCCGTTTAAGGTTTAAAAATCTTGAGATGATCGGCTCCTGGGTCTGCAACCCCTTTTGCTGATATGGTCCTAAGTCTCTTCGCTCAGGCGGTTGCTCTTCCTACTCCGTTTTTCAAAGGTCATCGCCGTTTCTATATCTTGGTCCTTGAAGTGCAACTGTCTCAGCAACCTTTATTGAGTGTCTACGAAGAAAAAGGGGGTTGGGGGAAAGGAACTGATGCGGAAGGTAATACAGAAGATGGAAGAAGATCAAAATAGGGGTACTCAATATTTTTTCTGCTGGGTTGCATACATATGTTAGTTATTTCACGCGGGCAGCAACATGAGGATATATGGGGGAGAAATGCTTTAAGACCAAGATAACATTGGAAATTTAAAATGTAGAAACTTGATCAAAATATTATAACTCCTGTTTTTTTTTAATTATTATTTTTAATATTTTTTTTATTTTTACCACTAACACTAAGTTAGAAGCATTTAAGAAACATTCTTTCACAATTTTACAGCTGTGATATTACCACTGACAAAACATTTTGTTGCTGTTTCAAAGATTATTCAAGAAAATCTATTTATCACCTCTCGAAAGAGATCTTCAAGGAAAAGCGTCATTGAATGATTCCTGTTTATTGATATTTTTTAAATACACTCTTTCGAGACAAATCAAACAATTAATGATCCATGTTTGTCTTTCGCTACAAAACAGTCAACTTCCCAATCATCTTAAAACTATCTATTTTCTTCGAATATTTTTCGCTTGCAAGATATGAAAGATAGTTAAAAATTAAATCCACCCACAGTTCATTTTACTCTTGTCTGTTATCACTAACCACAAGCGTTCCAAATAGAAAAAGAATATCAATTCGTACCCGTACGATACTGACAACAAAAAGCAAAATTGATAAATTATATTTCTTGACAAAGAATTTCCCACCAAATTTTTTATACAATGTTTTTAAATAAGTGAATTTCTCAGAGCAATGGCCCATGATCTGTCCACATGTGGCCCGCGGGCTGCAGATTGAGTATCGCTGATCTAAAAGGTCCCTGTCAGCTTGTGAGCCGACACCTTAAACCCTCTGGGCAGGTCTCTTTCACGCCCGCAATAATATCTGATTGGAGAGCTAATGAGCCGACGCTACAGTGTTCTCTTGATTCCATTACTGACAGAACATGCGGAAAAATGGTAATTGTACTGTGAATGTATGTAAAATTCAATGTTTTCAGGTGTATGAGTTAAGGTATCCGACTACGTTAGGAACCGTGATTTAAAAAAAAAACGCTTAAATGGATAATTTTCATGATATTTAGTGTCACTTATATTAAAATACATGTATTATATTGTTTTAAGGAGACATTTTGACCAAAAAAATTATTTAAATACACTATTAAGGCAAAAAATGAACTTAGAATAACCTTTTTTCAAAATGTTTTCCTTTTGTGAAAAATGCTTCTATTATAATAATATTTTACCTGTATATAGCTCAGACCTCTGTACAGAGGATCAACTATGATTTTTGAAAAATTCACATTAGTTTCAGAGTTACAACCCATTGAAATAATTATCGGCGTTTTTTTCTTAAGATTTTCCCCCTCTGTTGTCGTAAAACATGGATAAACCCACCTCTAAGTTATACATTTCAAAAATTCTAGTTGAGCCTCTGTACAGAGGTCTGAGCTATATATAGGAAAAATATTATTATAATAGAAGCATTTTTCACAAAAGGAGAATATTTTGAAAACGGGTCATTCTATGTTCATTTTTTATCAAAATAGTGTACTTAAATAATTTTTTATTGTAATACTATCCTTAAAACAATTTTATTTTCATTTTCTAATCTAAGTGACACTAAATATCATAAATATTATCCATTTATACGCTTTTGCAAAATCACGATTCCGAACGTAGTCGGATACCTTAAAAGATATACACACGGACCCCGATTTACCTCCCCCCTATTAAAATGAAGGCAAAAATCCCTATTTAATGAATAATAAACTCCGAATTAAATAACTATTTCAACAATCGAAAAATACTTTTTATTATTTTGGATTAGAAAAAAAAAGAATTTATTTTCATACAGCGTATTTTTTTTAAATCTGGAACAGAAGAAGACTCTTATTCTTAGCAAACTTCGAAAGCAAAAGGAGCATCGTATTGTTAGACTTAACAGATGTAGATAAGTCATAAGTGCAACCCAGTACTCCTCAAGCTTTCAATATTTGAGACCCAATTTTTATTAATAATTTTCATTGTGGTTCGTTAATATTTAAGAACAAATATATTTTTGATAGTTGAACTTTCATTTCGACTTTTTAGTTCTGCTTTCTAAAATGGGAAAAATGCTTAAAAAAATACTTTAAAAGATTATTTATTTGTATACTACTTTCAAAAATTCAGCATTTATTATTTTTCTACAGTTATACGACATGAACTAATTAAAAACGACATGCTTATTTCTATATCCTATTCGTTGCAGAATAATTTAATGTATTATTTATATGCTTCACTAAACTGCGCTTAAATTTTAATATATCTAATTAGACCAGTAAAGCTAATTAGATATGTTATTCCAGCTCAATTTGATACATATAGACGTAACCATACGTTCCAGAAAAGTATCGTTTTCATTCTGAAAATGATTTTAATTTTCTTAGGTTCAGTTAGTTTCACGTACCAGTTCGACATTTTCACGAGGAGATTAATTATTTACTTAAATGAAACCGCAATTTCCCATTAACTACAGATCTAATGAATTACTCAGCAGACCTGAGACGTTTCTGAAGCAGTGGCTAGACGCTCTAATTATACATCTGAAATTATTTTTTGAAGTGGTTTCTAACTGTACTCTCTATTCGCAAAAAGAAATAATGCATGTTTGAAATACGCAAATGGCATTACAATTGAAAATATTTCGACTATATTCACGTAATAACACCCCTTAAGTTTAACGTGTTTGCACAAAAATGTCAATTCCATTTCTTAATTTTTAAGCAGAGGGGTTTTGTATACTCAATTCTTCTAACATTCGTACATGCATATATGGATGTCTCATCATATAAATTAGTTGAATACAAACAATGTGAAAATCTAATTACCTTTAATCTGATTTTAAGTTGCTTTTGTTGGCACTTAGACAACAGGACAAGAGTTACCTTAATGACAGCCAACTTGCAATATAATTCTATATATTCACTTAAAAGAATTCGGTTCTCATATTTTGTCCTGAAATACTGTTCGTTATTAATCTCCCTATATATATATATATATCTTGTTCAAATTTTTAATCATTAATACAGAGCTTCTCAAAGTTGCAATACTCGCAACCCAATTTTCAATCATAATTTTCATCGCGCCCCTCCCATACAATGATAATGTACTGAATTCAATAATACTATACTTTGACGCTAAAACTACGATACGACTTTAACCTCTTAAGCACCCGCCGTATATATAAACTTCTCGTTAAGCCAAAGCCTTTATTTCTCCAGACGTATATATGCGTCTTCCCGAAGTACGATCTTTTCTGTGCACTGCTATCCGTAAAATTATTCCAAGACTTAGGAATGCAATAAAAGGACCATGACAATGTTTGCAAAGGATTTACTTATTCCAGATTATTTTTGCTTCTTTATTCTTCCCCCTCTCCCACTACATCACGTACGCGTGCCTGCATGGAAAACGGTTGGCAATTGGAAGTGAATCGCGAAACTTATGATCACCGTACAAAAATTATATCAAGATATAAAATATAAACTGTACAAAAATTATCAAGATAAGTGTTAATTTTTGTTATAAATTATATATATATTCCAAACCCATGGGGTCACTGATAATTAATAAACTTGTTTTTAACTTAGAATTGTTACATTAATTATAAAATTTATTGTGTAGCACTGATATATTTAAAAGTATAATACATCATCATAAGTATAATGTGTATTTTATAAATTTTTTTATGTCAGAATGTATTTTGTTTCTTTACTTTCAGTAAATTAATAATTTTTTTTAAATAATCTTTTGCTCTTGACTTTTCAATATGCTCGCGCCCCCCCCCCTTGTAGAGCTAACATGCCCCCAAGGGGGGCGCGCCCCACAGTTTGAGAAACACTGCGTTAATAAGATACATTTTAAAGCGTTCAGTTGAGCTGAAAATTTATTTATACGATTATTTTGGATGACAATACGGTAATTTAAATATGATTAATAAATATTAATTGATTAAGACTAATTATTCAAAGAATTACACATACAGCCACGTTGGCATCATTTTTGGTGGCTTAGCGACCCTTTTGGAGATTTGTATCTAAACTTTAAAAAGGTTTATTTCTTACATTTTAAAGTGCTCATTTGAGTTTAAATTTTCTAAACACGATTGTTTGGGGGTGACAATACGACAGTTTAATTATAATCAATTAAAATTAATTGACTGAAACTATAACTATTTAAACAATTACAGATTCATTTTTAGCGACTTGGGCAAAATTTTAAAATATTTTTTCTCACGTTTTTAAAGCATTCAGTTGAACTGAAATTTTATATACACGGTTGTTTTGGATGACAATACGATACTTTAATGATAATGAATAAAAGTTAATTGCCACTTAATAGTGTGATTCTGTCATATGTATATAATACATATTTATATTAATTGTAATTATTTGATAAAAAGTAACTCACTTTTTACCCCACTTATTTGGTCCTAAGTCCGAACTGCTTTTTTGATTTACTAGGCTAACTTTTTTAATTATAATTTCTTTATATTTTCACTTCCTTTTTATATTTAGTTTATTGTTTCATTGAACGTTAATATTGTTACGTAGATCCGAGGGTTCGGGGATTTTATGCAAAACAATCACAAAGAAAACAAACAGTTCTTTAAGAGCGATGCGAATTTATTATCAAAAGTCCAATCCTTTAAATACAGGATTCAGCAGCAATATTCGCAGAGTAAATATCCAAAGGTCTTCACACCTTCAACAGCAATCAAACACAATAACCAGTGTTTAAAAATACACGTAAGTAAAGATTATTCACAAGCACAGCCGAGCTAATCGCTAGTCAAAACAATCCTCGCTACTCGCTGGTTTAATCCAGACTCCTCGCCGTCCCGGCGATCATCTTATTTATAGGCGCGACAGAAACTTCCAGAAATATAGCCGCTCGTGACATTAGTAGAGAGATCCACTACTTTCTAGAAGATTCCCGAGGGTTCCGAACTCGCCAACATGGTCGCCAATGACGCCAAAATTGTCGCCAACTTGGCTCTACCGCCAAGATTTCGCTAAGTTCTCATTGAATCGCCATTATAACGTAAGGGGCGGCATTGCTTGTGAATGTGGTACAATTTTAACATGCAATAAACATAACATAGAGTAATATAAATGCATTAAACACTCAAATATACAAATTATTTACACTATTTACACAAAATTCTTAACAATATTTTTGCTTTTATTATATATTTCTCCACATTTTTATATGTATTGCATGTTTCCTCCCACACACGCAGGCAAAAACACACACACATACAAGTATATATAATTTCACGTAAACAGTGACTAAAGATACCCAACAGTCCTTTTATTTTGCATTCTAGCTTTAATATTTTACATTATTCTGAATCAAATTTAAAATAGATTTCTAAGACACTTTATTGATTTATCGTAACTATGCGGTTGAAAGCAAAGCTCTGCCATTTCCCATCATTCAACTTGGTCACGATTGTCGTGATGCTATAAACAGTTACGTCACGAAAGCGAAACTCGTAGAAATTGTAATGCAGATTCGGAACTTGGTTTTTACACAGAGATAATTCAGTCGAAATCATTTATTACAAATCTTTATTCGAATATTGATTTTGACTTACTATTAGTCATATTATCAACAATTTATTTAAATGCTTTTTAAAGAATTATATATTACTCGTTGTGTGTTTATTAAATAGTGCAACCATCTAAGAAATATGTTATTTCTAAAAGTTAGATGCTATAGATCAATGGTTCCCAAAGTGGTCCCAATGAGCCCCAGGGGTCCCCGATATTTTTCAGGGGGCACGTGGAGAATTAAAATTGATTTGGGAGCCCCTCAACAATGACAGGGGGTTCTCGCAAGGTTTGATATAAAATTTTAAAAAAATTGATCCATTTTTATTTTTATGGAAATTTAAATAAATAACAATAATTCATTTGGATATTCTCGACTGAGTGCTAGGACCATTTTGCGATTGGGTCAACTCATATCCCAAACACAGATAAATCCATACTAATACAGGAGAATCTTACTCAAATATCCACAAATGAAGGATTTAAACCAACGTTTGTAGAGGGATATCACAAATTTAGTCAGAAGAACGGATCCCACAATTTTATATTGTGCATTATGAATTATTGTACAGAAGTTTTTGACTACTTTCCCGTCTTCCAATTTGGTAGAATGTGGATTCAGTACCATAAAAAAACTCATCAAACAAAAAAAAAAAAAAAAGAGAAGCCGACTAAGAACTAGTGCTAGGGGGGATTTGTCGTTGCTACTCACAAACATTGAGACGGATATAAATACAAGCATAACATCTCATCAAGTTCATTCAAGTCGTTATTTTTTTTTTAAACAAAAGTTATAATTTCAATAAATAATTCTTCGACAAAATTTTTTTAAATTTGCAATTTTTATATGCATTTATGTAGCGTTTTTATTTTAAAAGGGGGTCCGTGAGCAAGTTTTGACTATAAAAAGGAGTCCATGGGTTAAAAAAGTTTGGGAACCCCTGCTGTAGATGGACAGATATTCATGATAAACATTATTTCACTGGTAAAGGCTTAAACATTTCCATAATGACGATTTTTTATAAAATAAAAGCAGTATATGTTATATGATAACACTTTTTAATGTACTTGATAAACATGTCTTTGATATAAACATATATATATATTTTTTGCCTCAAAAGTTAAATAAAGAGAAACCATGCAATGAGTAAGTGAGAGTTATATTAACCTCGTACTAACAATCAATTCGCGGGCTATTGGGGATGGACCTTGTAATTTTGAACCTTGACTAAATGACGAGGGCGACACCTGAGTTTGCACCCACTCTCTTAAACACCATACCATTCCAACGGAAAGGCTTTGAACATTGACATATTTAACATGTATCGGCCCCTCTCAGTGGTACCAGGGTTTGAGTCCGTGATACATCAGCCACGAATTCGTGACCCTATCGTCTAAGACAGCAGAAAAAAAATATTCAATGAATATATGAATGATGAAAGAATATATAATTTTTCATATGTATTTTATTTTTATATACTTTTTTTTATATTCTAATTATTTCACATTTTCAACTGCAAAACATGGTAACAAAATAATTTCAATTGCCCTTGCGCAGTTGCATTGTCATCTGAATAGCTTTACTAGGGATGTTGTCTTCAGTGATTCAAAAGCGGCGATTTTTGCTGTGAATTTAAATTCTACTCCAGCCTCCTCTAACATTCTTGACTGTAAAAATCTGCTGCAGAGTCTGTCTGAGTACTCTAAACAAATTGGTTTGCAGTGGATCTTGGAACACACTGCGGTGTAAATGGTAATGAGTTAGCGGACCACCTAGCAAAGAAGGCAGCTTCCATTCAACAGACAACAAGGAAAGCTGCCCTTTTTACCAATGCCAAGTGTATTATTAAGAAAAAGATGAATGATCTCACTTCAATTCAATACACAGAGAGAAATTCCAATAAGATCCGGTGGAATAATCTTAAAATCTTCCCATGTGGCCAAGACGTAAAGCCGAGTTTCATCTGGCTACTGGACACGACTGTCTCCTCAAACATCTTCATCGAATTCATGTTGCACAGCCCCTTTCTGCACGCTCTGTGATATTTGGGAGGACATGGATGCTAACCACATTCGCCGCAACCCAGCACTAAAGGGCTCCTCTTTGTAAGACCTTTATTGAGAAGCTAGGGGCTTATTAGGTTCATGCACTTTTCTCAACACGTTTTTATTTCCTACTTTGTTTTTTTGTCTGTTTTTGTTTTTGTTCCTACCGCCTTGTGGTGTATTGGTCTTTTGTAAACCTAGAAATTGGAAAAAATCATTTTAAACTATGGAGAACAATATCAATTTTTATACTTATTAAATTAATATAGCAATGAGTTTTTCCAAAATCAATTTTATCTAATTGAATAAATAAGGGAAGAGTTATTTAATTTTTTACTTTGGCACTAACCATCGCTCCTAGCAGAAAAGAAAAAACAGTTAACAGTTTTACACATAGTCCTTAACATTTTAAAATTTCTTCTCAACTTTATTTGTCAAGTAATTTATAAAAGTGATATATTACATAAAATAAAAACGAAAAAAAAAAAAAAAAAAAACCAGAAAAAAACCCCAGAAAAAAATGCATTTGCCTTTAAAAAACACTGGAAGACGACGTATTTTAAAAAATTTTCTACGTTGCTGAATACATTTTGCTAATGATATTCAAATAGAATCCATTTGTCGAACGAAGTCACACATTCCGGAGTATACCTTATTTTTACCATCGAATGATTTGCGTAAATTGATTTTGAATTATCTACAAAAGCATCTTGAAAAACACTTAAAAAATAGAAAATAGAGGTTAATCTACTTAGATCCCTTTTTACATTTGGGATCTGAAAAAAAATAAACTCATTTCTTTTTATTTTCGAAAAAAAAAATGTACTAATAATTGATGATGAAGCTGATTTACGGAAGGAAAAAAATATATTTTATTTACTTTTATTTTTAGTAGGTGTATTTTACTTAAAAGTAAACAGAGATAAAAATAAACAAAGAAAGCTCTTGTTAAAAATAAGCAGACGATAATATACTCAAAAAAAGTGTGTTTTAAAGAAAAATACATAATTCTAATGCGATTAATTTTCAGTAAATATTTCCGATGCAAGATATTATAAAGTAAAAATAACTTATTTGGGGAACGTCTAAAATTGCAGAACTTAAATACGATGATTGATACGTTTATTTTACATGAAAAATTAAGAGATTGTCTGGGTATATTTCTGAAAATAAGTATAAAAATATTTAAAAAATGCTGAGGGTTACGTAACTTTGACATACATCATATCTGGTGAAATATGAGACTGTTGTGCAAGTTAGTTATAAATTTAGTTTATAAACACCACAGCAATAGGTAAAACCGTACATTCAAAACAATAATACAGCTCTCACAAAAAATATAGAATTTTGAAGCAGTCCAAACACACACGAACTCTTAATATATGTTATATTTCACTTTAATTTCATCTTATAAACAACTTATATTTGTAATGGTCCAGACCCTTCAGGACTCGAGTGTAAATAATTATCTGTAGCTTACCCAACTAACGGGATATAATCGTAACTTAATCTTTTAAAAAATTAAAACCTCAGCGTATTTAAAGTAAGATTACATAAGACATCCTCGTACGATGTCTTTCCAGCCATCACAAGATCCGTTCACGGAAGTCATGCGAATTTTTGAACTTCCGGATGCCACTTAATATAAACACTCTCGTTTTCATGGAAAATTTTCCCGCTGCTGCTTGTTTTGTAATGTCGCGACGCTAAATGCTGTCCAGTTATTGAAGTTATACTTCTTTTGGGGCGTTAGAGAAATAGGATGAGGATCAATTTTTACAATGCGCGCGCACCCCGTCACGGATGTGACGCACGCCGTCATGGATGCGAGCGAAAATCCTTTGTCAAGGAATATACAGAATGGAACAAACCATTCCCTCCTTCGAAATCTCGAAAAAAATTTTTTCTCTTCACTTCCCTGAAGGAAGCATCCGGGTTTGAACCGGGGACCTCTCGATCGGCAGTCGAATGCTCTACCACTGAGCTATACTTCCGCGTCCGCGAACCTTTGCTTTGCGTTCCGTAGGAACTAATACGAAAATGCTTTGTCTAGAAATATGCAGAACGGGACAGATCATTCCTGCCTTCGACCCCTTCCCCATATTATTGGCCCTATTGTCTCTGCGCGGGGGTGTTTAAATTTATTTAAATCGTGATTAGATTCCTCATCACTACATTAACTGTTACAGCCACAACCATTCTAATGGAATTAATAAATGAATTAAATGCTTCCCCCTCTCACCTTCAATTACGCACACACACATACATATATATATTCGATATAGATGTACTGATTCGCTATCCAATTCGGTTGACAGAGATTTTCTTTAATTCATTTTGGTTCAGAACCCTTCTGAACATCTTGCGATGATTAATTCTTTTTATTTACTAGCTTAATTTCAACCTTAGTTCTTTGCCCCAATTGTGAAGACGGGCCTCATAATTTTGAGCCTCGGTCAAGCGACTTGAACGACACCTGATCTGTTACCCTACTCTTTTAACTTCCCCCACAACGCCAGCATAAGAACTTTGAGTCACGACAAATTTAATGTGCATATCCTCCTTTACTCGGCATGTCTTTTTTTGGCATCATGATTTGGACCCTAGAATGAGCAACGTCGTCTATGAGTCTGTGGTGATGACAACTAATCTACCACGACAACACTTAATCATGTAATCAGGTTGTAGTAGTGCGGAAATTTACAATGTGGGGTACTTTTCCGTTCAGGCGGCGCAGGCAATAAAGCCGCCAAAAATGATACAACCGACGCCAAACGGAGTATTCTCGATGGTAACTTTTTACAACCACATTTTCAAAACACAAAGCTTGGTCTTTTCTTATCAGTAACGGCTTTTTCATAAAACAATAAAAATAATTAACAAACCAGTGAGAACTAACAATGATAATATTTGTGTGTGTGTATTGTTTGTTGTTGCTAATAAGACCTGCTTGACGAAATTTGCGCCAGAGAAACGGATAAATACCCAATATGAATATCAACTCAAATATAAATTTTGTTATTTGACAAGATTTGTTTACAAACAGCGACATGTCTTAAGGCCGTATCACACGTATATTTTTCATGCATTTTTTCGTCCAATTTTTGGCCGAATCTGAGGAGGAAGGGTTGCCGTAAACAAAACGACACGCTCTGACGTTAGCCGCGCTCTTACTCCACATTGAAAAATTACTCGCCGATTTTTCTGCTTCGGAAAATGAACATAAAAAATTATTTCTTTCATTTCGCTTGCCCAATTGTTGATGGGTGTAAACTAAAAATAGAGCACCATTCTATTTAAAATATTATACGCCGTTAAAATATTATACACCATTAAAATATTATACGGCATATCTGAAGTGTTAGACGAAACCGGAGCCGCCATCTTGTTTATGACGTAGGGCGCCGAAGAACCCCATTGGCTGGAATTTCAAGCAATTTTATTTGGAACAACTTTTTGAGCTCGCTAGCAAAAAATTGTTCTAAAGCGGTTGCTATGGCAACTGAGTAAAAATTGCACGAATTGAACGAAAAATTGCTTGAAACGTGTACGTGTGATACGGCCTTTAGACGTATTTAAAAAAGTTTTTAACGCTGCAGAAAAAGGAAACATTGAAAATTATCTCGTTGTGGGAAAATGAAAGATTATTATAATTAATATTTTTAACTATCAATAACACTTAGATTTTAAAAAAAAATATATTTAAAAGTTTAGTTTTAGGAAGATTGTTTGGGTAGTAAATTGATGTAATTTCATTGTTTTGATTAAAGTATTTTTTTTATTTATTTCAATGTTATTATCAAATAAATGGTATTAGAGACTTCTTTTTCAATTCCTACTATTAGTTCACTATTTCCCTATATATATATATATATATATCTTGTTCAAATTTTACATCGTGAATAAAATACTTTC
>BMAV01009736.1:393569-409047 GCA_019973955.1 Trichonephila inaurata madagascariensis
TGTGATATGGTCCCCCTTTTGGTGATCATATCTTTGATTGTCAGCGTGAAATAGAGGTGTGAGATTCTCAAAAGGAACAGACATTTTAAATTCTTAATATGACTTTATTAAGAATATAACTTAAACCTCTAACAATTTAGATAAATTTATATAAGTGAGAATCTATAATGAACCAAACACACAGTGATAGTTAAACAAATCGCGTAATTTAGACAACTTTATCTAAATAATTATATTATCCGCCTACTCTCATTTCTGATAATATTACAAGTTCTAACATCAAATAATCAGTCCTACCTTAATCCAAACTAAGATTCAATCACGGTACGGAAACGTCTGGGCGCGCGTGCAGTGGTATGCACCTTGTATCAATAGCTGGATACCCCGGTAACTTTACGATAGGCTGTCAATTCACACTCGTATCTCTTCCAAACATAACTTTCCCCAAATTGCCATTCTGCTTACTGAAACTTCTGTTCTTTTAAAAGCTATCTTATTTGCATTTATTATTCGCATTTCGCTTCTTAGATTTTGGTTGGAAAAGAGTTGCCATTAATCTTGGCCGTCAAAGAACCCAGAGGTTATGTTAAAGAAAAGACGCGTGAGCCCGTCACAAGCTGACGGCTATTGACATTTGACTATTTATTTTAAGTGGACAGTGTATATAATTAATTTTTCAATTGAATATCTTTAATTAATTAATTAGATCTAACGGATTAAATTTTCCAAGGTTGAGTATTTTGTTTATATACATCCCTTAAGTTCCAATGTAGGGGTCCTAAAAAATTATTCCATGAAAAAAACTGCAGTAAATCATAATGCGGTACATAAAAGGTTACCACGAAAAAATATTTCGGTCCACTGAGCTTTGCGTTAAGCGATTTTCATTGCATTTATTATGAAAATGAGTTACCTTGTATTATATTATTGTATTTCTATATATGTATTCCAATACACACTCTATTTAGGTTTACTACTTATTTTTTTTCTTATTTTTTAAAATTTATTATTAGCAGAAATTCGTAAAACTGAAAAGCAAAAAAAAAAATGGTAGAAAGTGCTATTTAAGTCGGTTTCTGTCAATCAAACTCACGACAAAAGTTGTTTGAATCAAGGACGGTCCAAAGAAAAGCTAATATATTTTAAAAGCGACAAAATTTTGAAAAGAAAAATCTAAAAAAAAATATTGGTGTTCTCTGTTGCTTGAATTCTCGATTGCTTTTGCAGCAACTGTTTTTTAGAAGCGCAAAATTTTTATTTTTGGTTCGTCATTAGATCAATGAAAAGAGCTCGCCTCTCAAAAACATGCCAAATAAAACAAAAATTCGACAAAAACTGAAATGTCGGCAAAATGAAAAATGTTCTAAGGCAGCTAGCTGCATTACACAGAACTCCTTTTCATTCGAAAGTTTCAGCGAGGTTTCAAATGTTCATTTCCAATTCGTCTCCCCAACAGATGGTAAAAAGAAAATGGCAGAAACTAATTTCAGACAGCATTTTTGAGATAAATAATAAACTGTCTAGACTATGATCTCGCTCGACTTACATGCATTTTAAATGGATCTATTGAAAGAATTCTAATATACCAGTCGTCGAACTTTTCAAATTCATTCCATGTTTAAAGAACAAACTTCTGAATAATTTTTCCCAAATTTCTCAGACTAAAGGAGAACTTTTTAATAATCGTAGTATCTGTGTTATATTTATATTAGAGTTCTTTAAATATCTTTTAATTGTTTCTTAAGGCAGAGAAATGCTTTAAAATCGTATTAAATATAATAGAAAAAGAAAGATTTTATCTAAATGAATATAATTCGCAGATTAAATTTCTGAAGCAGTGTATGTCACTAGTAAGATGTACCTATATGTCTTGTCTATATGATAACTAGCTGGTATACCAGCTCTTCGCACGGGTGAATTGAAAAATTAAACAATACAAATTGAAGGATAAAGAAGTTTTTAATGAAATAATTTTACGTTAATTGCAAATTAAACAAAACAAAAAACGTTTTTTGCATCTCAGCCGAACAAAAAAAAAAAACATATTTGTTAAATTTAAGGTTTGTAGGTTTAATAGCTGATAAAAAGAATCTTTTTTTTTATAACACCCCGTAACACTCTTGTGGGTCGATTTTTGAAAACACCTTCCTCATCTGATCTCTGCTCATCAAACGTAATATGTTGCTACAAATTTTGCGTAATGAATACTTAAAATAGGGTAAATAATTTCTATCTGGATGAGTAATACGTTAACGTTACCTTATGTTGTATTTACTTTACGTTAAAATTGTAAGATTCGCAAGCAACGCCGTTCCATACATTATAATGGTGATTCAATGGAAACACAGCGAAATGGTGGCGATAGAGCCAAGTTGGCATCATTTTTGGAGACCATGTTGGCAGCTTGGCGATACACGAATGCTTAAAATAGTGTTAAATAATTTACATTTGGATATGTAATAAGTTAATATTACTTTGATGTATTTATTTTATGTTAAAATTGTAATATTCGCAAGCAACGCCGTTTCTTACATTATAATCGCAATTCAATAGAAACTTAGCGAAATTATAGTAGAGACAAATTGGCAACTTGGCGATTGATTGAATGGTGAGGAAGTTGAATGCTGTAGAGCCACCTGGTGGAGAGCTGCAAGAACCTTCTCCACAAAAAAATACATATACATGCCAATTTTCATAGTGATCGGTTGAACGGTGTTGGAGTGAAGAGAGGTCATATATACAAACATCCATTTTAATATATGTAGACAATGCAGTAAAACGTTTCGCTATTTTCCAACTAGACACTCTTTATTATAGGAGAGAGAATGGGCTCAATTCATGACGGTCACACGTGATAAAGTCAAACACGTGCTCTCCATTGAAGTTAAAACAGACATTAAACTAGTTGTACTTGTTGTTCTATTTGTAAAACTTTGATAAAATTTCAGATTTCATAATTAGGTGCTCAAGTTGTAAAATGTTGTAAGATGCTCGAGTGTTATATAAAAAAATTTCTTTAAAAATATTTTAAAATGGAAAAAAATTACTTTATGCATGCACTTTTAAATAAAAGGCATTTTGTATACCCATGCGTGTTATTATTGTTCACAAATATGGACTTTTTTAGAGAAAGTTTCTGCAGAGAACAAAAGTTAGATACACCGAAGCTTATGAACTGAGTAGCTGGAAACACGATTGCTTGCATCGTGTGACTATGACGTCACACGAGTTTTTGAACTGATTGGATAGAAACACAAGGCTATCATTATCATGTGCCTATCAGGTCAGATGAATTTAGTCCATCAATAAGTTAGAGAAATTAAACTTTTTTTTTTTTGAAATTTGTTCCTAACACAAGGAAATGAATATCACTACTATTCCATTTCTTTGAAGGAAAAATATTCTATTGTTGCATAAGAACAGTAGGGAATAAGTTGTTATAAACAGAGTACAAATAATAGTACATATATCTAAATTGTTTTAGACTTTATCCTCATTATGGAAAAAACAAATTTTATGGTATGTGTACACAGCGTTTTTAAGTTAGGAGAATATTTAATAAGATAAATTATGTCACATTGCTGAGAGTTGATTAAAAATGCATAACTCATACATACAATATTCCTGTATATATATATATGTATGAAACAAGAAAATTTTTATATTTTTTTAAGTTCACAAGACTTTTTGTCATTTTCGCTTGAATAATGACAAAAAGTTCCGGCTTGAGGTTAATACAATAGTTTAGCACTATACACAGAAGACGATCCGGTTAAGCTAATTTAAACTAAATAAAATTTTTAGTTATATGGAAATTATTCCAACTCTAATGCTGCATTATATATAAGCTAAATAAACCTAACAGCTACAGTGGTGTTTGGAGATTATGCTCTGTAGTGAACAATGCAATAAAACATTAATATTCTTCTTGGTTTCCTTATAGTGGTTGTTAATTAATAAAATAAAAAACACTATTGCATAGTTAAACTATTTGCATATTTACATATGAAATAAGTTCGAGCTCTCTTGATGAAATAGGGAAAGATGAGAAAAAAAAACTATAAGCACAAATTTAAATAGCTAAAAAGCTATTATCTCATGAACTATTATCATACAACCGGATAAAGTACGCTGTTTTCTACTTTTACTGAAGTCTTTAGCTTTGCAAATAATAATTTATTTTGTTTTAATAATAAGAAAAAGTCCTCATAGAATTTCACACAATTCGACTTGTCTTAGATATTTCGTATCATATTGGAACGATAGATTTTTTTCCTCCATACGTACGGCATTGGGATTGTTAAATTGAAATCTTCACGTATATGAATAAAACTCCAATCATCCACTGAATAACCGAATCTTTGTTCATATTATGTATATCGTGTAATAATGGCAGCAGAGAGAAAACATATGTTAACGAATTCTTTAACCTGAGAGCGTCACGCGGGGCGCAGAGTCACCCCGGGCTCACGAAATCTTTTATTCTGGGAAAACTGTTACCAAGGACCTTATCAGAGTGTCCTGCTGCTTGACAGTCTTCACGTAAACTAAAATGTATTCGTCACGTATCTCCTTCTTTTTCTTTTTTTTTTACAATTTTAACCCTTTTGTGGAAAATGGCTAATAGGTCTAGCCACATATTAAAATTTTTTTCTCCAAGCGGGTGGTGGATATTTAGTCTATCCACATGCGTTAATTGAAACTAAAATGCAGAAAAATCAATACAGATAGCAGCACGATACCTTTTTTTGCATTTCATGTATTCTGATGGGTACTTAAAAACAGTTTTTCTTGGTGTAAGTCTACAAACTGTATTTGGATCATCATAAATAAAATTTCTGATCTTTGAAAAAAAATTCGACATGTCTTAAGTATACTTTACTCTCATCTAAATGAATTAAGCAAATGTGCAATTAAATTTTTTATTTAGGTTTTTGGAAAGCTTTTATATGTGTATAGAGACTTTATCCACTGCCCACATAGAACAGAAAAACGACCTTGAAATTTTCGCTCTTTCTCTACTCGAGAGAGAGAGCTCTTAGAATCACACACACACACACGTGAGAATGTTGGGGGTGGGAAATATAAACAAACTTTGTTTACAATATGTGGTACGAGATTCTTAGGTTCAAAAATATTTCATTATAGCTTTTCTGCTCGGAGAAAACGTTTGCATATTATTGAGGTGCATAAAATACTTTAAATACTTTTTACTTATAGATGTGTATATATTTTTAATCAGAATTTCATTTTATAAGATTATTGTACATTGATTTTTATTATTATTATCAACGTAAAGTAGAATTTGAGTATATTTCTGTAAGAATGCCTAGAAAAAACTTATCTGTTCAAGAGGCTCTTGCTATATTTGAAGAACTGCCATCAAAACGTGCCAGAAGCCTCTAATAATAGTGATTCTGATGATGAAGGTTATGGGAATCAAATGCTTGCCTAGCTATAAGGACTACTGGTCAAATTCTCCTGATTTGCTTGATGAATATATATCTCAACAAATGTCAGTTAAACGTTTCGCGTATATTCTTTCACATTTGCTTATTAATGGTAATTTCCTTACAGCCGAAGGACAGCGATAATTTTCGCAAACTATATAAAATGCTAAAATTAAATAAAATATAAAATGTGGATATATACCAATTCCAATGTATATTCTCTAAGTAAGTATTCTACATTGTACAATTATTCTATTATTATTTTATTACACTTGTACTTTGTATTTATTTGTTACTGAAATAGTTTTTAGCATAAATGCTAATTTTTCATGAAAAGTTTATTGTAATATGGTTCATTATTCCTGTCCTGAAAAGTAAGTTAAATGTCTTAAGTGCACAGTGATTATAACATCTAGTCCCCCCCCCCGGGAAAAAAAACCCTGGATCAGATTTATTTTTTGGGACTAAATAACGTTCATAGAGGATGACAACATTACATTTATCTAGTACTTTATCACAGAAAATTGTATTTTAGCTGTGTGCCCGTTAAAGGGTTAAGATACTTGTTTTGACTGAGTTCCGAAAGGCACAACTTTTGTTAAAAAAATTATTTTCTATGAACATGCTACATTTCCCCCCTGTGGAGAACTTAAGGATCTGTATTGCTGTGTTGTACGATTTATTATGGTTTATAAATGTAAATGAGCAGAATATAAAAAAAGAAACGGACCTCTATGATCTCTATTGAAGGAAGTTGAGAATGATCAAACAAGGGAAGAACCTGCTGAAATAATGCATGTTAATTTTGATAGCGAAAGTAAATTTGAGAAAAATGATGAGTATGAAACGTTTGAGTTGATAGGAAAGTTTTCAAATGCTACCTAAACAACTCCATCAAGAAAGATATAAAGCCACAAGTGTACACAAGACACATTGCTCCCTGTCAAAAACACAAAAGCAAGAAAAAGTTCTACATGCTACTTGTCAATGATCGAAGGATAGTAAAATTACAATAACTTGAATAAAATATGAGAGTTTTGCCTGAAAATATCATTCCTTTAATGTTAACGAAAAGTGTCTGTGATGTGTGTCATTTATTAAGGTCACACACATTTGAAACATTTTAGCTCAGTTAGACTAGATTTTTTCGCAAATTATCAAAGAAAAATTGAAAAGTCCTTAAAAGTAAGTAAGTATACTTTCTCTTAATTAAATTATTCAATGGAATTTCTATTTTTATCGTGTATAATAAACATAATTAGAAAAAAAGAATTGGGATGACTCAGTCACTCCTCGCTACCATTAACGTTAGTAAGTATCGAGTGCGCGCCTGCTCCAGGAGTAACAGAAAAAGACTAAAAGTGGAGTCAAATTCAACTATCGCTTAATAAATTTTTATGGAAATCATCATGCAAACCTCAATAAAATGGTATTTTTACATGTTAACACACCTATACTATAAAAAGAACTATTTTGAAACTCTTTTTGTTCTTTTTACATTAATATTTTTTATTTTCGGATACTTTTCAGACGCTAATTATATATGAAAACCCATTTACGTTTATTTCTTACACGTTTCACAATTTCTAAAACTTTCATTCGTTTTGATTATATGTCATAACATAATTTATGTGATGAAATAATTATTCAGTTGTAAAAACGACTAATTTGGTTATAATATTAAAACAAAACCCTACATGAAGCATAAATTTCAGAATTCACAGATGGGGACGAGATGTCATATGAACGTCATATCACCAGTTAGTTAGAAAATCGCTTAAAGAGTGAATTTCAAAACACATTTTTCGAGGTGTGCACCATCATGACATGCAATTTCAATGTGCAAAGTCTTACATTGTTCTGTGGTTCTGTTTTTGTGCTACATCACAAACACACACACATATACAAACTGTTGTTTTTATTAGTATAGATAACTTAGGTGGGTTAAAGCAATATTATTACGTAGATTGGGGCTCGAGGATTTCATGCTATCAGTCGCAAAGAACAAGACAGTTCTTCAGAAGCGATGGGAAATTTATCGTCGAAAAACAATCCTCAAAATACGGGATTTAGTAGAAATGTTCGCAGAATAAATCTCAGAAGGCCTTCACAGTTTCTACGGCGATCAGACACAATTTTTAGTGTCTAAAATACAAGTATGTTTAAGATTATTCACAAGCACTCGATCGTCCTACACAACCGCCGAAGTATAACTAATCGCTGATCGACTCTTCACAGCCAAATCAATATTACTCTTCAACGGTCAAAAGAAGACTAACTCAGTAAGTTTAAACGTTCTACTTCCTATTTATACGCCTCAAAGATCTTTCGAGAAACATCCGCTTGCGTCACAGATCATGACATTATTAGATTTCTCTTGTTATTTCCAGAAAAATCCCTATGCTCTCCAACATGGTTATCAAAGTCGTAGAAATGATCGCCAAAGTCGCCCAAACGGTCACCAAAATTACCAAAATGGTATCCAAGTCGCCAACAATGATCACAACGGCTGTATCGCCAAGAATCAGCCAAGTTTCCATTGAATCGCCTTTATAATGTAAGAAACGGCATTGCTTGCGAATATTACAATTTTAACATAAAATAAATACAACGTAGAGTAATATAAACGTATTACACATTCAGATAAAAATTATTTACACCATTTTAAGTATTCTTTACTCAAATTTCGTAACGCAATATTGTTTATTGTATTACTTTATCTTATGTGTGTCACAATAAAATACACAGATTCCAACTTTTATAAGAAATTACAATGTATATGTGTGGTTTTAGAAAAAAAATCGTTTAATTTTACTATTATCTGGTTTTAATAAAGAGATACTGAATGTAAATACCTCAAATATATTAGTATTCGTTGTCACAAAATAATGATAAATAAAAAAATCAAATTTTTTTTTTCATTAACAGTCGCACAGATTAACTGCTCATATTAATAAGCGTAATGAGAACAAACTTATTTTTCTTGTTTTATGAAAACGGGAAACTTAATGATAAGCACCTCTAGCGAGATTATATGAAACTAATGACCCGGTAGGCATTACTTTAGCACCGGCTGCTGAAATATCTCCCGCTTTGGGAAAATGATGCATCGATTCAACACGGCTAGCAGTATCTCATTGGGGGATGCTGTGGCTCTTTATTGACAATTATTTATAATACGAAGTTTTCAAAATCTATCTACGATTTTTTTGTCAAATTATTGCATCACATTCGATGGGCTGCATATGTATTTCTCGTGTGAATTTGACACATGCTTGTCCTAATACTACTAAATTTAACTGAATGAGGGTAAATAAAAGGTCCTTAAATATCCTTTTTAACGTCCAGTTTTGTGGTCAATTGCACACGCGAGTTTACTTTAAGGTATCCAACTACGTTCGGAACCGTGATTTTAAAAAAGCGCATAAATGGATAATTTTCATGATATTTAGTGTCATTTAGATTAGAATACATGTATAAAATTGTTTTAAGGACATTTTGAGAAAAAATAATTATTTAAATATAATATTTTGGCAAAAAATTAACTTAGAACAGCCTTCTTTCAAAATGTTCTCCTTTTGTGAAAAAAGCTTCTATAATAATATTTTTTTGCCTGTCTATAGCTAAGACCTCTGTACAGAGGCTCAATTATGATTTTTGAAAAATTCACATTATTTTCAGAGTTACAACCCATTGAAATAATTTTCGGCGTTTTTTTCTTAAAATTTCTCCCGTCTATTGTCGTATAAAACATAGATAAGGCCACTTCTAAGTTATAAATTTCAAAAATTCTAGTTAATCCTCTGTACAGAGATCTGAGCTATAGACAGGCAAAATATTATTATAATAGAAGCATTTTTCACAAAAGGAGAATATTTTGAAAATGGGTCATTATATGTTCATTTTTTTGTCAAAATAGTGTACTTAAATATTTTTTTATTGTAATACTATTCTTAAAACAATTTTATATAAATTTCTAATCTAAGTGACACTAAATATCATAAATATTATCCATTTACACGCTTTTGCAAAATTACGGTTCCGAACGTAGTCGGATACCTTAAAATAACATATAGTACCAACCGAAAAGCTTACTGAGTCAAAAAATGCTTTAAAAAAATTAGAGTTTTTATTTTAATGTGGCAAAATTAGAATTTCTATACTTTTAATAATATATGCGTTTTTTAATCTACTTATTGTAAATTATAAATGCAATCGCTCTTGTAATAATAACTGTAACTGACTGGCCCAAGCAGCAAAAACACCCTCTAGCGACCACTGATCTTCAGTAGAGATCACGTAAGAAAAGAATGGGGTTGTTATGAAAAATCGTCCATGTACTTTGCCCATTACTTGTGTTAACACTATGTGTTGTCTTTGTGTAACCTAAATTAAGTAATAATTGTTACATTGAAAGAGACTTTATTTAAGGCAAACTTAAATTTACCAATAGTACAGCGTTTCTGAAACCGTGAGGTGCCCCCTGGGGGGGGGGGGGGTGATAACTCTAGGGGGTGGGCGCAAGCATATTTAAAAATCGAAAACAAAATATTATTATAAAAAATTATTAATTTACTGAAAATAAACAAACAAAATAAATTTTGACAGAATAAAAAACAAAATACATATTTGTACAGTTTTAATATATTTATAAATGCATCAGTACTGCGCGATGTATTTGATAATTAATTTAAAAATATGCTAAGTTAAAAACAAGTTTAATAATGACCATTGACCCCGTAGGCTTGTCATATATAAAAAACTGTATACAAATGTTAACACTTAGCTTAATATTTTGTGCGGTTTATAATTACTCCCTTAACTGTCGATTAAGAGTTACGCGATTCACTCCCCAATGCCATCATTTTCCACGTGAGCACACGTATGTGATGTATTAGGATGGTGCGGCGGGGAAGAAAACGAATAAAAAAGCAAATCCTTCGCAAACACTATCAAGATTCTCTTATTGCATTCCAAAGAATTCGGTATAGTTTTTATCGATAGCACAGAAAAGATCGTACTTCGGAAAGAAGTATATATACCTCCGGGGCAATTAACGCTTTGGCTGAGCGAGACGTTTATATACCCCAGTGGGACTTAAGAGGCTAAAGTCGCATTGTAGCTGTAACGTCCAAGTGTAGTATTATGGAATTCAATACATTGTTATTGCATGGAGAGGGGCAATGAAAAGTATGATTGAATATTGGGTCACAAATATTAAAAGTTTGAGAAGCTCTGCATTGCACATTATGCTATTCGAGTAAGATCTCAGGGACGTCATTGGAAATTAAAGTGTATAACGTAGGTAGTAGCTTCATGTTTGCAAATTGATACTTTGCTGTTACAGCAAGAGTCTGTTTTTTTTAGAATAAAAAAGTGCCACTAACAGTTTAGTTTAGAATAAAATATGAAACATGCGTAACATTTATATAACAAAAATATTGGAGACTCTAAGTATTTTTCATTAATTGGAAGATATTAGAAACTTTTCATAAATGCAAAGCATCAAATTCTTAAGATTGTACTACAGCGTTTCCCAAACTGTGAGGCATACCTTTTTAATAGGGCATGATAATCCTACTTGAGGGGTTCGAGCATATAGAAAAGTCGAAAATAAAAGATTTTCGATTTACTGAAAGGATGCAAAACAAAATCCTTTCTGACATAATAAAAACTGAAATGCGCTTTTACTCTGATATAATACACATAAATGTATCAGTACTGCACAATGTATTTGATAATTAATTTATCAATACTGCGAGAAAAAAGAGTTTAATAATTACCAGTAAACCCATGGGCTTGTCATATACAAAATTTAATATTTATCTTGATAATTATACGGTTTATACTTAAAATCGTATTGTAGCTTTAGCGTCAAAGTACATTGTTGCCTTCGATGCATTGTTATTTATGCAAGTGGACACGATGAAAATTATGACTGAGTATCGGGCCGCCAATACTGAAAGTTAAGGAGGCACTATTGTACTATTAAAAATTATATAAGTCTCTTAAGATTTGTAATAATTTCCATAAATGATCAATTTTTCTTAGCACCTCAAGTATCACAATATAAATCACAGTGGGAGTGAGAGTCATATCAACGTCACACTATAAATCAACACGAGAGCTATTGGCAACGGGCTGCGATCAGATAACAAGGACGATACTTGAGTAGAGAAATATTTCTTAAAATTTTAAAAGAGGAATTTATCTTTGTGTTCAGTTCCCGAAAATCTATAGGAAGAATACAACTCCACTCATATAACTGTCATTGATGAACAGCCATCCTTCACTTACAGAATTGTGTAAATAGTTTTGGAAAAAGGAATTCTCTAAAACTTGAACGTGTTAAGCCAGTGTTTTTCAAACTGTGGGGCGCGCCCCCCTTGAGAGACGTGACAACTTTACGAGGTGGGCGTGAGCATATTGAAAAGTCGAAAACAAAAGATTATTTTTTAAAAATTTATTAATTTACTGAAAGTAAATAAACAAAATACATTCTGACATTATAAAAAATAAAGTACGAATTCACACTGATATGTTATATTTATAAATGTATCAGTGCTACACAATGTTTTTTATAATTAATTTAACAGTACTAAGTGAAGAACAAGTTTAATAATTGTCATTGACCCCATGGGACTCTGTCAAATATAAATTACATACAAAAATCAACACTTATCTTGATAATTTTTATACGGTTTATAGTAAAATAATCCCTTAACTGCCGATCAAAAGTTACGCGTTTCGCTTTCCAATGTCAACCGTTTTCAACGTAGGCGAGCGTATGCGATGTATTGAGTGTGTGTGGGGGCGGGGAGGAATAAAGAAGCAAATAACCTGAAATAAGTCAATCCTTCGCAAACATTGACAAGTTCCTTTCATTACACTCCAAAGCCTTCGAAATAATTTTATGGAAAGCAGTGCATAGAAAAGGTCTTACTTTGTAAATACGTATATATACGTCCCGGGAAATTGACGCTTTGGCTGACAGAGACGTTTATATATTCCGGTGCCACTTAAGAGGTTAAAGTTGTATCGTAGTTTTATCATCAAAGTATATTAGTGAATTTAATACATTATTATTGTTTGAGTGGGGCGTGACTAAAATTATGATTGAATATTGGGTCGCGAATATTGAAACTTTGAGAAGCATTTTGTTAAGCGTTATCGTGTGTTTCCAATGAAGATGCATATGCCATCTAGATGTTTATCGAATCATTTACTTAAGTAAACACAGTCGCACCAATTGTGAAAAGCCGATTCTCCAGTCTAGCTTGCATCGGGGGTCCACAAATATGTTTATTTTAGTATGCGCGTCTTGGGTCTTAATATAAGCCATCACCTCAAAATGTTTTGGCGGTCCTCTGATTAATCTTAATGCCCATTCCGAGGTGAAAGGTATAAGCAGATACGAATCTTGAATTTCCTAATAGGGAATTGGTGACGAGAGAGAGAGAAGTGAACTTATTTCATAATTCAAAATGACAAAAGACACCATCAATAAATATTGTGTCACATGAGTATCTCTTGTCATTATTTAACACCATTAGAAATCTTCTTACATAGTAAGAATACGAATTTATTTTATTTGCATTTTCGTTACTCTACAGTAAATACAAAAGATTGTTTACGAGGGATTTCACAATTTAAAATCTCTGTCAAATGGCGATAAGTGGACATGACAGCCGAATGACTACGTTTGTGGATTTGAGGCCGGCGTTGTTTTTAAGACTAGAGCTCAAGATCTGTCCGTCAGGCAAAAAGACTGTGTAAGTCTTTGTCTGTGTGTGTATCTAGACCCAAAGTACTCATGTTGGTATGATGCGGAAATTTGAAGAGGGAGATGCAACTTGTAAGGATGTCCCCTTTGGGTGCCCTTCTCTTTGATTATCAGCGTGAGCTAGAGGTGTAGGAATAAATGAAGAACTAGAAACTGCCATGATCTTAATATGACTTTATTAACACCTTAAACTTAAACCTCTAACAGATTATAAAATAATAATATGATATGTGAGAGAATCTACAGTAGCTAAACACACAATACATATAATACCGAAATAACATAACCCAGACCACTATCAATAATTAACTCGCCTAAGCTCAATTCCAATGCTATCACAGATCCGAATATTAAATAGTCACTCCTACCTTAATATCAAATGAAGTAGTGATCAATCTGATCCTAGTTGAAGTTGCGGTTCACTGGAGTGCAATGGTATGCACCTTGACCTAAGGGCTCTCTGTCACGGGTAACTTCTGTTGGTTGTCTCTTAACCTTTCAAAAACTCTTCGCACTTGAATCACGGACTATCATAATATTCCCCAAATTGCCACCCCGCTTACTCTAACCTCTGATATTTAAAAGCTTCCTAATTTGCATCTTTCCTTCACGCATTACCTCTTGGTTTGGTTGGAAAAGAGTTGCCATTAACTCTGGCCCCAAAGAACCCAAAAGGACATGTTAATGAAAAGACGCGTGAGCCCGTCACAAGCTGAGATGTCACCCACCATGATTCAGAATTACGAAGTCCGTTGCCAATAGCTCTCACGTAACTTCGAAGTGCGCCATTAATAAACAATTAATAAATGACGATGAAGATGCCTTTCTTCATGCATTTTATTCTTTAAAATCCCATGTCACACGATGTGAAAGATTAGAATGTAAGGAAAAGAACAAAGTTATTTTTGTTCTACTCCTAAAAAAACAATAACGGACAGTAAATACTTTTCATAAACAATGTAAACATATTTTCTGGTAGAATACTTTTTCACGTTTTCCGTAATACCAAAAATAAAAACAAAAAAAAGTTTCGTTTGCTCAATTTCTTTTACAATACAAATTCTTCAAGTAAGTTTAACATTTTCTATGAGGCGAAAGAACGCTAAAAAAATTCTTAAGTTCTTTTTTGTGGAGGAGGAACTCAGTATATCTTTTTCATTGTGGAAGACGAAATAAACAACAATGTATTGCTTTGTTGTAAAATTTAAAAAGATTTGTTTTCAAAAACTTGGTGAAGCGTGCTTTTTTTTAAATATCTTCAAGATTGATCCTGTATTATTCTAGTGCTTTAGTTATGGTGAAATAAGCATTTATCGATTCCGACCGCTTTAGTTTTTATTGTCTGTATGATTTTTTTTTACTGTTTAAAAGTAAATTGTTTAGCAAATTTAAAAATTTAGCTCTTTTATAAAATTGTAGTTTAGAAGTCTCATTAAAGATTTATATTTATCCATTTAATCAAATCTCAAGTGAAAGTTCCAGTGGCATTATTCTCAGACTCTACATTTGCACTCCAGGCGATCCAGAGGGGCGATTCTCGACTGACCAAGGATTTGTAGTATGATTCAAAAGTTAAGGGACAAGGTGTAGAAAACCTTAACCTGAATAGTTCGCAGCACCAAATCACATCCATATTAAAAGTAGTCCCCTTGGGCGACGATACACTTCTGTCAGCGTTTGTATAACTTCTGGAAGTACAGTTGGAAGCCATTTTTTGAAATCTCCCGTAAGCGATGCTGTTTTCACTTCATCTGATAACAGAAAACAGTGTCCCTGTAATTGTAATTTCTTTGATGTGTACACATAAAAGTCACACAGCGCTGTCTGGTAAATAGGGGATGTGGAAACACGTTAGTGCCTAGTTTTGGCGAGGAACTCTTTTACCATTTGGGATCAATGGGCTGGTGCGTTGTCATCCAGAAGATACCAGTCGTCACTCTGCCAGAATAGAGGCCGTTTGCGACGAACGGATTTCTTCAAACGACGTCTTCGAGAAGTGTGTATCTTGTGATTTGTGCAAGTGTTTGACGATGATCTTTTTGAACGCATTCAGTCACCAAAGCAACATTTTTCACATTCGACGAAGTCGAAGGTCGTCCAACGCTTTCATTGTATTCGGTGGATTTTCGGCTCTCTTTAAAACTCCGATGCCATTCGTAAACCTTGAGAGAGGGTTGAGAGAATCCATTTAAAGTAGTTTAACGTTAGGTCAGTGCTTCTCAAACTTTCAATACTGGCGCCCCCC
>BMAV01009736.1:422833-436209 GCA_019973955.1 Trichonephila inaurata madagascariensis
TACATACTTTCATTTTTAATTAATTACATACTTTTATTTTTAATTAATTACATACTTTTATTTTTAATTAATTACATACTTTCATTTTTAATTAATTACTTTCATCATTATATCATGTACATTATAATGAATTATTGGCAGACGATTTCTCTTTTTTTAAATAAAAGTTCTTTTACTAAATAATTGTAAAAATCCTTTTCAAGAGATTAAATTTTCGTTAACTATTTTGTATTTCTGCATTTCGAATTTTGGCAGACGACTTTTCATTTTTTCGAATAGAAATTTATTTTCTTAAATAATGGAAAAAGTTCTTTTCCTGGTTAAATTTCTGTAAATTATTTCAAAAATTAATATAATAATCGAAAAAACAATATTAATAAAGCATTAATCTAAATTGAATATTAATACTTCTATAGGAAATTAGATATCATCTTCTGCTTTATCATCAATCAAAGCGTCACCACACGAAATAAAAATTAATTAAAGAGTAGTTGAAATTACTTTATATATTTAATGTTTCATCGCGCGCGCGTAATAGCTCACTGTTGCAGCGAACCACTTCTATTTAAAAGAAAATTAGTGGAAACAGTCAAAGTGTGTTTTTTTTTTCAGAATGCAAGAAAACACTTGTGAAAAGTTCTCACGTGATATTTATTTTTTATGGGAAGAGTATTGTATTCCTTGTGAAATTTTCCATTTGCTTCAGAGTATTCTTTTCTTGAGTAAGTTACCTTAAAAAAATAGTTAATTCCAGTTTGATTTATTATTGTGTTAACTTGCTTACATTTATCTAGATATAAATTTTTAGGCTTAATATGCAGTCACTCATAAAAGTATTGGGACAATTGGCATGCATAACTTTAAAACCATTTATAAAAATATTTATCACATTAAAAAAAAACAAAATGAATTAAGAAATATTTTTACATTTGGTGTATAGTATATAATGAAAATTTTATTAGTATTATTGAATTATAATTTGATCTAGCTTTTCAAATATAATTCAAATTCACATTGGAGACAAAAAAGTATTGGGACACTTTTGAAATGAGAAATTTAACAAATATACAGCAAATCGTTATAATTTAATTTCACAACACTTTTTTTAGACTAGTAGTTTAAACATAAATGTTTCAACAGATAAGATTATTTCTTTAAAAAAAAAATCTTGACATTCTCAAGCGAAATTTAAGGCAAAGTGCGAGCAAGCTGGGAATCTCAGGACATTTTAATTTGTACCAAGATAATGATCCGAAACATACTGCAAATATTTGCAAATTATGAGTCCTCTACCACTGTCCTAGTATTTTTAAGATTCTTGCACAAAGTCCAGACCTTAATCAAATTGAACATGTGTAGGATTATTTGCAGCACAAAGTATATGAGCAACAACTAACAAGCAGGATTTACGAAAATATTTGGTCGAAGAGTGGACCAAAATCGATAGATCGCTTTGCAAAAAAGTGATCCAACTAATGCCAAATAGACTTCGAGAGGTCATATCAAGCAAGGGGGGCCTAACAAGATATTGATTTCTAAGTTTGAATTGTTTTTCTTAATTTATTGGGAAGTGTCTCAATACTTTTTTGAGCACGTTTTTTAACTCAATTTCTTTTACTATCAATTTTAACCATAATTGCATTAAGGTATCCGACTACGTTCGGAACCGTGATTTTGCAAAAGCGCATCAATGGATAATTTTCATGATATTTAGTGTCACTTAGGTTAGACTACATGTATAAAATTGTTTTAAGGACATTTTGACAAAAAAAAAATTATTTAAATACAATATTTTGGCAAAAAAATTAACTTAGAATAATCTTTTTTCCAAATGTTCTCCTTTTGTGAAAAATGTTTCTGTTATTATAATATTTTGCCTGTTTATATCTCAGAAATCTGTACTGAGGCTCAACTATGATTTTTGAAAAGTTTGCAATATTTTCAGAGTTACAACCCATTGAAACAATTATAGGCGCTTTTTTCTTAAAATTGCTCCCCTCTGTTGTCGTAAAACATGGATAAACCCACTTCTAAGTTATATATTTCAAAAATTCTAGTTGATTCTAGTTCTAGCTATAGACAAGCAAAATATTATTATAATAGAAGCATTTTTCACAAAAGGAGAACATTTGGAAAAAAAATTAATCTAAGTTAATTTTTGGCCAAAATATTGTATTAATTAATTTTTTTGTCAACATGTTTTTAAAACAATTGTATACATGTATTCTAATCTAAGTGACACTAAATATCATGAAAATTACCTATTTATGCGCTTTTGCAAAATCATGGCTCCGAACGTAGTCGGATACCTTAATGTATGAGTTTTGTTCAAATTATTATTATTTGTATTTATTAAAATAACCTTTACTTCCTTTTTTTGTTTCATTTGTATGTTTGAGTAAAATATTACGATAAAAATCTATGAACTGGTAGTGTTTCCCAATACTTTTTTGAGTGACTGTACTTTCATACAATCCACTAGTTTATCGTTGCTTCTGCAATTAGTTTAGAAGTTCAAAATGAATTTCCGGAACATATTTTTAACAACAATAAATTTATTTAAGATAACTAAAAATTCTAAAAGTTAACTTTAAAAATTCCGATCAAAATTCAAATTATAAGAACTGAAAGACGGAAAACAGTTTTTTTTTAAAAATAACTTCTTTATTTTCAAAGATGCGCAAGATTCATAAAATAGTTAGTACTGTTCGTAACGCATAAGTGAAAAGTTGGCATGCCATTCAAATCTGATTCCTGTTTATAAGTGTCTTGAAAGCTTTTAGAGCTGGGAAATTCGGATACGAGACAGAGTTAGTGCAACCAGACAGTTAGTAAACCTATATATTTTAGTCAGTCTTAATTATGTTCACTAATGCATCGTCACGATGCCAAATTCATGAGACATAACATTGGAAGCATTTATGACAATATGATTTAGAATTTATAATAATATTTATGAAAAGAATAGCTCGATATTATGGAAACTCAAAGAAAATATGAACTTTTTCCATTTGCGCCAACAATCAAAATATAATTACATTATTTACTAGAATCTAAGCCGCACTTTTTTTAGAACCCTTTTATAAGCTTCACTTTTATGTAACGGAATATTGAACTCAATTTTTACCCACTTTAAAAGTTCGAATTAACCCTTAACTTCGCACTGTTGCATTTCTGCAACATATGATTTATTTTTATTTAACAGACTCAATATATTTTTTAATTACCTACAAATCACTTATCTGAGAAGAAAAGATTACTGCAACGAAATACATGCTAATTTTGTCACTAGATGGAAGTACATTTTTTTCCAGAAATCACAACAATTATATAAATCTCTGATGCCTCAACAACTGTGTTTTTGCTATAAAAAGAATCCATTATATTTTATGCTTCCTCTTGTTTATTGACGAAATAAATTACCAGGTAAGAAATTTAAACATTTTATGATGAATATAAATGAATCATATAAAAAAAAGTTTTGTAATTTACAACACTACTGCGCAATATTGCCCTTCTGCAACAAACAAAAAAATGACTGAAATTCAATTTAAAACTGCTTAATTTTTTTTTCATATTTTTCACTTTTATTATTACTTGAGAACTAGCTGATATAATTTTTTCATAGAAATTTATAAAAAATTGCGAATTTAAGCGTTAATTCAAAATTTTGCTCACTTGTCCAGGACCTATGACAATACAATAGTTTAATAATTCTGTTCAATTGTCCTGGTCAGGATCATCAGCATTAACGATTTCCCATTTTCAGAATCCATCCCGGATCTTCTACTATTAGTTCACACTCTCTATATATTTATTTATTTATCTTCGTGGAATTTTCAATCGTTAATAAAATACATTTGAAAGCGTTCGATT
This sequence comes from Trichonephila inaurata madagascariensis, assembly GCA_019973955.1. Lineage (NCBI taxonomy): Eukaryota > Metazoa > Arthropoda > Arachnida > Araneae > Nephilidae > Trichonephila > Trichonephila inaurata. The sequence continues at coordinate 426,710 of BMAV01009736.1, forward strand.
GAGCTGAAATTTTATATAATTGATTATTTTGGATGACAATACAATGATTTAATTATTATTAATAAAAAGTAATTGATTAAAACTAATTATTCAAAGAATTACAAATACAGCCACATCGGCATCCTTTTGGCGACTTGTGTCAAAGCTTGAAAAAAAATTTTTTCTCACGTTTTAAAGCACTCAGTTGAACTGAAATTTTATAGACACGATTGTTTTGGATGAAAATACGATACTTTAATGATAATGAATAAAAATGAATTACCACTTAAAGTTGTGGTTCTGTCCTATGCATATACATATTTATATTAATTGTAACTAGTTAATAAAAAGTAGCTAAAATAAAAAAAAAAAATTTGTTGATCTAAGTAGGAATTGACTTAATTTTTTTTTTATATTACTTGTTTTCTTGTAACTATTTAGAATAGGGTTGGGCTGACTTTTCCAGGGAACGGGCTACTTCTAATATTTTTAAGGTGTTGCGGTCCACTCACTGGTGCTCGTGTGAATATTCTTTATGAAAGTTGTATGTTTTCTTTTTTTAACACTTGTTTTCGATATTTTACCCTTCTTGACAGAAAATATGACAGATGACTATTTTTACTACAAAAACACGAGTAACACAAAATTGTAAAGCTGAATGTTTGAACAACTATGAGCGACTGTTAGACTGTGGAGCGTGGGCGTATTCAATGCAGCGACCAGAGAACATACGTGAACCAATGAATCTGAAACCGATGTATGTACTTTCATTTGTTCGCTGCCAATTTTTGTGTCATCGCAGGATATTATATTAACTCGAGAGTCCAATCTCGTGAAAGAGCGGGATGGGGGAGGATGTCTCAATAGCCAATCCAGTGCGGTCGCGGGAAGAGATTGTGATAGCCTCCCACTAGGGGAAGCCATCTCTTCATCTACTCGACCTAGATTTGTAGGAGGTAATGATTGATGACCCAAGCTAGCCATAATAAAACCAATTTATTATTATTAAATATAATAATCAAAGACAATCTTACTATAGGGAGGAAATCAAGCGTGATATATCGCAACTCTAAATCTTATGTGAATAAGCGCCTGAAATCCTAACCGCTTAACTTTAAGGGGAGTTGAAAACTTTTCTCTCTATGTATACTGACAATGTTAAATTGGTTGCTTTCGATGTACCTTTTCTCAAAATCTGCACATGCTTGAAATTTTTCATACAATTAAATTACACCTTTCTCATTGTACTGAAATGAGCTTTTAGCTAATTTTGAATTTTTTTTATAATTTATTAAATATTTTATCAAACATTGCGAGATTTGACCCTTTTTTCACATAAAAAATTCGTAAAAAATACTTTTTTGAGTTTTTTACAAAAAGCTTATTTCACTATATATATTAGCCATCATTTTAAATATATCATAAAAAATTTACATTTCTGTTAACAGTAGTTTCTCAGTAAAGGTACATCGAACATCAAACTTTACATTTTGATATAAATTGATTTTAATGTATACAGAGACACTTCTAATCGGCTAGGAAATAAAAAAAAATAAAAGGTTCAATTTACAATAAAAGATACACACGTTTTGGTTTATATCAGACGTTCAACTTTTAAGCAAAAACGAAATACTTTGTTTACATTTTTCGCTATTTAAATGGGTGTGGCCCAGTTTCAACAATTCTTTAAAAATAAGTTTTAAGGACTTCTAACTACCCCCCTAGAGGTTAAAGTAATGTATTTTTAAAAAGGTTAAATTCTATAGAATTTGAAAATGTAAAAATTTCAACTGGTCAAAAAAATATGATTTTAGCTTTCCAACTTTCAGCTTAAGCTCAACAACTTCTAGCTTAAGACTTAAGCCTTAAGTAAAGTTATTCTATGAATCCTAACTTTTTTTCTCTTACTTTATCTGAATAGCTAAAGCCCGCTCTTAATTACGCGTCTAAGTTCAGATCCTTACCATAATCACACTGCGTTCAGCAACACAGCTTCCTTTCCTCCTTCATCCTTCTCGATTGCTAAACATCCACTATATATTTACTAACTAATCTGCACATCAAGGTTTCTTCTCGAAAGGGTTGGCTGTGAAATAACTCAATTGATGGCCCCAAAGATTCCCCATGAGGATTAGCAGAGAAAAACTCCGTAAGCCCCGTCATCAACATTTATTCTCCCCTTTAGTCGGGTTGTGTGTGTGTGGTGGGGGGGGGAGTAACTGATTTGTACGGCTGGCATCGTGATGATTTTTCTTTACAAGGGCAATAAACATATTAAGCTTCATCGTTCGCTTCCAGTGAAGGTACACTTCTACACATTTTTGCGAATCTCTAGTCTAGCTGGCGTCAGTTTACCGTAAATATGTCTTTTTTAGTATGCGACACTCAGGTCTCAATAAAGGCGGTCACCCCAAAATGTCTTGTCGGTTCACCGGTCGATCGCGATCGACTTAATGCCCATCCCGGATTTAGTGGGTGTCCTCTCATTGCAATAAATGTTAAAAAGAACAAAAATGCCTATTTCATTTTAATAAAAATTACTTTGTTTTTTTTACCATAAAAAAAGTTCAGATACCTAAACTTGAATCCCCTTGAGGCAGTACTTAACATAAAAGATTTACTTTATTTTTCCCTGTAGTGTTGTTGTTGCTAATGCCACCTATCTGAAGTAGTCAGATCGAGGCCCACGAAATTCATCGCCGCAAAGAATGAGTTGTCCTCCTGTCGTTGGACGTAGCTTTGAGAACCATACAGGTGGCAGTATGTTTTGGCTTGGTTCCACCTCAATTTTGAGGGAGAACATCCTGGAGTGGTCAGGTGGATCCGATTTATCTTCCCCTTCCACCAACCTCACGAGAGGATTTGTGGTTTGACGGCTATTTAGCCCATGCCGTGAAGGCACTATACATTTACAAACATCCATGCCTTCTCCGGGATTCGAACCCAGCCCAACGACGCAGCAGTCAGCTTCAGTATCTACTATACCGTTTGGGCGATTTATTTTTTCCGAGGGTGACAGAGAACATTTTTTCCCCGCATAGGTATGTCTTGAAATTCTGAAAATTTTTTTTTCTATTAATCTTAATACACATTTTTAGTTTACAAAGAAAGGGGGGGGGGGTAACAAACATTGGCTCACAAAAAAGTAGAATAAAATAAAGCTTAGTTCATAAAAACAAGTCTGATCAAAACTTTATTTTAAAAAAAATGGTCTCAGTACTCCACATGAATATAAACAGCAAGTAGTTTTAAGAAATAATTTTTTTTAAATATTATTTGATAAACGCGATAGCTGTAATGTGAACACATGAATAAGAAACTCAAATAAAACCAAAAATTATCGATACTTTTATTTTGAAGAACATATTAATTAATTATTATTTCTGTCTTTACCTCCCAGCAACAAGATCAAAGAGAAACCATGCGTGCTTAATTAACTCAGTGAAATAAATTTTAAAATATTTCGAAATACTTCACAGCGGAAGTTCAAAGTATATTTAAACGTTTAAATAATACAATTTAATCTTGGTAATACTATAAAGCGAAGATGCATAACTAGAAGATAATTTTGAATGCAAGATTAGTAACTCTAAACGTCTGCCAAAAGTTAGCTGTTTCAGAAATAAATCATTCCTTTGAATTGTCTGTTGTCGAGACAGATGTATCGATTAGTTTTAAAGGTACAAGTTTATTATATGAAATTCATGAGAATTATCATTTGTTAGAACGAATGTTAATAAGCACTTTTCATCTTGAATATTTTAAAAGGTATTATTAAAGTCTTGGTGTAAATTTGCTCTCAGTAATTCTCTCTGGATTGTCAATTTTGGCAGAGATGTTTTGCATTTAGATCTTTGCATGGCTGCTCTATAAAAAAAAAAGGAATTTTTTATAATTATTTGATTGAATAGTATATATTTTATATTTTTGTATCTCAAATATTCTCGTAAATCGGACAATATCAATCAAAATTATCTTCAAGAAACTTCTCAAAAATAGGTTATCAAAATTCAGTGAGGAAAGTAAAAACAAAAAAAAAAAGATACATCGATTTAAAACATACAAATTAAAAGAACTACGTTTGTAAGAGCTCCCAACTCAATAACTCAACCAAAATGAATCCATATTAGTGTAATAAAATTATTACCTAATGATTTTCCCTAAAACATAATTAATCGCATCTATTTGGTACTCTTTTAGCCATATCATTAATACACTCATGTCTAAAATTAAGGTCACAAACATGAATTCTTTAAGGCTACACGGTACCCTTTTTTAAAAAAAATTTTTGGAGAGTTACAGTAAAAATAATTGATGTTTTATATTTAGATTATATTACTAAGCTGAATCTGTAAGAGTAAAAAGTCAGTTTGACCAGCCATTATTTTACAATTTTAAAAAAATTAAGAATTTTTAAAGTTTTTTCAAACTTTCATAAAATACGTAATTTTTAAAATTTTTTAGTCATTTTAAGTTATTTATGTTTCTTAGGTTATTTCAAATAAAACTTAGTATGTATTTGAAAATCTATTCCCTTGTTGATTTTTAATAATTATTTTTCTAGAAAAACCTGGAAAAAAACACGAAAATTTTATAAATATCAAATTTAGGATTTTTTAGAAAAATAATTAGAGATCTCAGCCATAAATCCATACTAACTTTTATAGAACATACGTTTGGGAGTACATACAAAAAAAATTCAAGGCTCTATTTTGAACAGGAAAAAAGCCTTAGGGATTAGAAAACACTTATACCTTTTCGAAATTGAAAGTCTGAGAAAAACGCATTTAAAGTTTTTAAAGTCATAAAACAAAAATATTTATAATAACCGTAAAGCTCTAATTTTGTAATATGTTATTTTCCAATGTATGTTCTACATTAAAACACTTTTTTAATTAAATGTGACTGAGAATATTTTTTAAATTCAAAATATATACTTTTACATAATATTGATAGCATTTCTTAAGAAGTCAGTTTATTCAACTTTATCTTAACCTAATATTTTCACAAAAGTTTTGAAACACGAAACATTTATGTACAAAATAATAATGATACTAACTGAAGCTAAAAATAGTCAGTTTGTTCATAAAATTTAATTTCTTTCAGTTTTAAATTGGGGCAGTTTAGGAAGTCTCGCGCGTGTGACTTTAAAATACTAAAATATAGTACTACAATATGTTTAGAATAATGTAGTTTGGTACATCAAGGAAATATTCAGTTATATCTGCAACATTTGAATTCAGAATACTTGTATTTGGAAGTCTAATTGCAGTATCAGCTGACGACTGATTTTTAGATTCATCATTTTCAGTAGTATTCCATCTCGTCGAAATATTGTTTCTCAAGGCAACCTGACAATGCTTTGGTCATGGCATTTTCTCTACAGGAAAAAATTAATGATAAAGCTGTTAAGTTATATAAACTGTTTTAAAGCAAAAATTGGCCACGAAATTAATCTTAATTAATTAATTATGAGAATTCAAAAAACTCAAAATATCAAACAGAAATGATTTTAGTAATGAAACTTGGAATTAATAAACATTTCAAACTAAAAGCTCAAAAATATTTTTAATTAATTGAATTTAAGAGTGGAAAAATGCTTTAAAATGAAACCGAAACCAAAACCATAGCTTATAAATCTTCAAATATCTTAAAAACTAATTTGCTAACAGATCTGAAATTTCGCGGCAAGCTTCTCAATGATATGGGCCACTAGAAAATGTAAAAAAAAAAAAAAAAAAAAACGGTAAAAATGAAATTATTAGGGTACTGTGTAGCCTTAAAAACTAGTGAACTATTCACTGTGCTGCCACAAAATTCGGTACAGAGGCATATTACTATGCAAGAAAGAATACAGCAACATAAAAATATAAAAAAAAGATTTTAACTCTGAATTAAAATACATGGTTTTATCAAAAAGTGTGAAATCATGAATCAGAGATATAAAGGATTTACTTCCGGAAAATTCTCTCTGATATGAACTTTGATTACTGTGAACTGCAATACAAGTCTCACAAAAAGCTGACATACTGTTTATGAGGGTGTTAATAAGCATTTGTGGCAACAAAGACCATTTTTCTAAAAGTGGAACTTTGAATTCCTGGGGTGTCCTGTGAGGGGAGCTACACTGAGAAATGGCTTTTCCAAGACCAGGGGCGGCGAATCTTTATGGATCAACGTGCCATTTTTCCTGAAGAAATGCTTAATGAGATATAGACGTGACGTCAAATAATTTTTACTTGTGATCATAGAGAAAATATATAATAAAACTAAATGCTAACAACACAAAACTCTTTATTTACCACGAAAAAAATACCTCTTGTACTGTTTAGTTGTGAATGTTTTAGTTATGCGTGTAATTCAAATTAAAGAGAGTAAACATTAGTCTGATGTCTGTTGTTGCAGATTGGATATATTAGGATTAGGATATATTAGGATTTGACTTATATTAGAATTGTGAGATGTTACTTTTAGTAGAATGCATACTGAATTGGAGACTTCTGCCAAACGGTTTCTAAGAAATTAATTATTTTTGCTGTGGTCACTTTTTTAACGAGATGATTTGTGATTTATTTCAAAATGCCGTTTTGCAAACGATGCTCTGCATACTACTAATCCAAGAGATAAAACACACATCACTTTGTCACCTTTACTAATAATGCCATAGTTAGTTTAAAAATCTCTGTTACACTTACTATCTTGCACTTTTTGTTTTTTTTCTGAATTAACCGTGTTAAATAATAGTTCAAAATCATAAATATAACACAAATAAACTTTAAAATATAGTTGTGTCAATGAAATTGACCCTTCTATGCGTAGACAAACTTTAAATCATAAGCAGTTGTAACCTACAACGTAACTGTATAGTAAGACCATAACAAACAAGTGTGCTCCACGCATCTCTGCGACCAATAACTCACGTTTGTTCGTGATACTTCATAGTGAACTTTTAATTTTGAGATAAAATGCAAATCACTTTGATCACTGGCGTGCCCAAAATATTGTGTGGCGTGCCATCGATGGCACGCGTGCCACTGGTTAGCCATCTCTGTCCTAGACCATCTCGAATATATTCAACAGAATTGTGATCCGGAGACCTCGAGGGTCAATCCATACATCGAATATCTACAACTTCATGAAATTCATCAACAATGTGAGTTCTTTCTGGCCTCGCATTGTCGTGCATAAGAAAGTAGTTCGGGCTCATAGCACCCAGAAAAACCTCACATACACTTCTAGGATCTCATCCCTATAGCACTGTGAGTTTAAAGTACGTACAATGTACGATGAGTACAATGTACATCATTGTACGTCGAGAACGTGCAATGGTGTACGACTGCCCAACGTTATGCTACCCCACACAATGATTTCTTTTCCACCAAATCTGTCTCTTTTTGTTACGTAGGAGGGATGAAAGCTAGCTCCATTTTCTCACCAGGTGAAGACTCGACGAAAAATCACTTTGTCTGGTACATTTCGACTCATCGCTGAATAGAACACGCCCCCCCCCCTTTTTGTGGTGTTCACGTCAAATAATTTTCGTCACAAACAGCTACTCTCAAAGTCTGAATCACGTCAATGAATTTGTAGAATGTAGTTTAAGTTATTAAGGATTAGTAAAGAACATGAAAAATTTAATTAATATGAAACATAAACAAGAAATATATAAAAAAAAATTTAAGTCAATTCCTAGTTAGATCAACAAAGAAAAATTTTGTGTTAGCTACTTTTTATTAAATAGCAGCTATTAATATAAATATGTATATACATATGACAGTCACACAACATTAAGTGGTAATTAATTTTTATTAATTATCATTAAAGTATCGTATTGTCATCCAAAACAATCTTGTTTATAAAATTTCAGTTCAACTGAATGCTTTAAAACGTGAGAAAATTTTTTTTTTCAAGCTTTGACACAAGTCGCCAAAAGGATGCCAACGTGACTGTATTTGTAATTCTTTGAATAGTTAGTTTTAATCAATTATTTTTTATTAATAATAATTAAATCATTCTATTGTCATCCAAAATAATCATGTATATAAAATTTCAGCTCAATCGAACGTTTTAAAATGTGTTTTATGAACGATTGAAAATTCCACGAAGATAAATAAATATATAGAGAGTGCGAGCTAATATAGTAGAAATTGAAAAAAAAGAATATTCTCGCGCTTTTTATTCATTCTACCAAGCTGTTCTTAAAAAAAAAAGTGTTCTACCACTCATGTTCAACCAGTGTTTGATGCCTCGATAGGGAAAAAAAGGGATTTTTACTTAAGGGGCTTTTAGAAAAGGCCCTAGCCTAATTGAATAAAATACAACTGATTTTATTGAATTTTAGACAGTATTTAATCGGATTAGCTGCAAAGATCGAGAAAGCTTTCTTCGAGATTAAAATTGAACTTACCGATAGTGATGTGATTTGTTGGCCTTTGACATTGTAGAGGGGTTTTTGAAGTTCCATTAAGACTTATATTGTATGAGTGAAATAACGGAATTTACTTGCGCATCTTTCAAATACAGCTGAAAAACTGTAAGAGGTGACATTTTGTTTAATTGGAAAGCAGAGAATAAGTGATGTTAAAACATTCGTTTCTTAAATGTCTTATTTCTTGATTTATAGACATTGGATTTGTAATACTTTAAATAAAAAATAATGTAAAAGCAATTTTTTTATAAGTCAATTCCTCCTTCATTAGAAAATCTTACTGTTGCTATCTGTTAAAGATAAATGCAACTTCATCAGACATAACGCAAGATAAATTTAAAATTAAAAAATAAAATTTAATTAATGAATTAATATTTGAAAAACTGTGTTAACATCAAAGGTCATCCTCTACAAGTTGAAAAATATATTTGAATTTAAATGTGAATGAATAAAAAGTATTTTAGTAACGATTGAAAATTCGAACAAGATATATATATATATATGTGTGTGTGTGTTACCGTTAAAGTGTGAAGTCCGTTATTTCATAGAATAACTAGATATTTCATGAAACAACTAGACAAGTCAATTAAATTATATAAAACTATTGAATTCTACGATTTAACTAGGTGTTCTATAGAATAAGGATTACTTGATCGCTTAAGTGTGAAATACGATTCTCGAAAGTTCTTTGAACTGGTTCTAGCTACTTTGGGAAGGATTTTTCAGATTAGGAAATAAAAAAATTGTATTCTAAATATCAGATCAGTATATGTCAGATAGAATTAATTTCCAACGAATAAGTTCCAAATATTGACACAATGCTTCGATGTGTTGCAAAAGCTCAAAGTTTCGGTGAAATTTTATTGGACAAGGATTGAAAAAGTGCTCGTGTAAAAAAATGTGTAATAGTAAAAAGTGTGCTTGTTTCAAAAATAATAAGTAGTGCAATCCAAAGTGTCATTTCAGGAATCTTTACTCTAACAAATAATGAAGAGTAAAATAAAGGTATCTCATAAAATTTAAATTAATATTCTCTTACATTTTTATTTTAAAAAGTTTACACAATGTTTTTATGAAGCAACAGTTTTTCTTC
>BMAV01009736.1:450806-466260 GCA_019973955.1 Trichonephila inaurata madagascariensis
TCCCCCCCCCCTCCAACTGCTATTTTACATTATAAATGCAATACCTCTTATGGAACAAAAGACGTTAAATAGTTCAAAGGAAATATTCACTAAAAACAATATATTTTGAAGTTTAAAGTATTACTGAATCAGTTACAAATAAATACCTTATTTTACATAATTTTGTATGAGGATGAAGTCAGATTGCAAACTCATAATATTGATGTAAAGGTTTTTATAAATATCCTTTACCATTACTCTGGAAGCATGTATTTTAAGGATTTGACATCAGAGTATCAGATCCTTCTTCCACGGAATAAGGTATCTAAAGTTTGTCAATACAAACCACAAACATTATGGAACATTTTTAAAAAATAAATAGATTAGTTATTAGTAACAACATAGCGGTTTATTACAGTATCGTAATCTGGATTCCGACTTGCGATGAGAAGGTTAGCTGCACCATCGGACATTTGGTTCACAGTAGAAGCTGAAAGATGAAAGGAAGTAACTTTTTATATGGTCCATAACATTTAACGAAACTACATGAAATATACAGTAATACCCCGAACTCTTAAGCGATAGGTGGGACTGAGTAATAGCCGCGTAAGTTGGGGTACAATTTCGCATATTATATATACACTCACTTCCAAAAGTTAAGCACGGAGAGGAAAATGCTAATTTCCGGAAGCCAATTAGAATCGAAGAGGATGCAATTCGCTGCAGAGGTAGATGGAAATATGCAAATATGTTAGGTAACAGCCAATCATGCTTTCATGTCAAGAAATATGCAAAAAGGGCAGTCTTATAAGAAGCCAGCTTTATGAAGGGTTACAGAAGTTGATTGTAAGTGCTGATAGAAGGTGTTTAAAACTTTCGCACAATTTGTTTTTAAGACATACGCGTTTCTATGACTTCCAGAAAACGAATGGAAGATTCTGAGCGCTGGCGTGCTGTGGGGCGCATTGAAGCAGGGCAGTCGATAACAGATGTTGCTCTTTTCTTCGGCGTTCATCATTTTGTAATTTCACGTTTATGGAAACAATTCCAAACCACACAGACAGTTGTCGGAAGACCCGTAGGTGGTCGCCCAAGGGTTACAACCCCCGCGGAAGATCGATATATTGCTATTGTAGCCAAGCGGAAACGCAGAGCGACTCCATACGTGTGACATCTATGGTTACAGCGTCCATTGGTAAGGCTATATCTGCAGCTACTGTACGCCGAAGATTACATATGAATGGACTGCATGTCCGGGTATCTCGAGTTTGTGTTCCTCTATTCGTCCAATCAAGAGGGGGCACGATTAAAGTGGTGCCGGGAACATGGCAATTGGACTGTGTCTGACTGGGGCAATGTCGTGTTTACTGATGAGTCAAGATTTGCTCTGGAGCTAGATGACAAGCGTATAAGGATATGGCGTAAACAAGGAACACGCAATCAGCCCCAAAACATCGCCAACATCACGCATTCCGAGGCAGAAGCATCATGGTGTGGGCAGGGATTTCATTAGGATACCGCACCGGTATCGAGATGTAGTCCTAGAACCCATTGTGGGATTGTACGCTGAAGCAGTTGGCCCTTCTTTTGTTTTAATGGACGATAACGCACGTCCCCAAAAGAGCTGACATCGTCTATGACTACCTGGAGAGTGAAGGGATTGCGCGTATGGCGTAGCCAGCATATTCGCCCGACCATAATCCCACTGAAGATCTTTGCGATGCTTTCGGCCGTGCTGTATCTTTACCTTTCCCAACTCCAGCCACTCTTATTGAGCTGGAAACTGCTCTACAAGAATGGTGATTGCTTAATTCTGTGGTGGTTGACCACCTAATTGAAAGCATGGTCAAAAGATGTAAACTTTGCATACATCCACCTCATCTGTATGCAAAATACCCTATTAATGTCCTCTTTTTCATTTTATGCTGTTTATTTTCACTTTATACATAAATCTGTTTAAGTTTCCAGTATGACATTATCTGATAACTTACAAAAATTTAATATTGTTTTCATTTCTGTATATAATTATTGATTTTGTTTTATGTATAAATATATATGCAACTTTATTGCCAAATTTTGTGTCAATCAAAGCAGTATGTGTCGATTTTTTTGCATTTTACATCTTCGTGCTTAACTTTTGGGAGTATATATATATATATAAAAAATTATCCCCCATATATATATATATATATATTACTTTTAGTTAGAGCCGGAGGCGAACGTAAATAATAACATACAATTTTTAATATTTACTTGATTATCACACCATAATCCACCATATCACACGGTATACACCAGTGCTTCTCGAGTGAGTGAATATTAACGTCGCACTGCTCAGCTACACGAGGGCTTTTGGCAACGGACCTCATCATTTTGAACTATGATCAAATGACGAGGACGACAACTGAGCTGGTACTTCCCTCTCCTAACTACAACACCACACCAAAGGGAGGACGTTTGAGCTCTCGACAGATTTAACGTACATCGCTTCCCTACACGGCGGGTTTTCGGTGGTACTGGGCTCGAACTCGTGACAAGCCAGCCACGATCCGATACCTTGACCGCTAGTCTAATGCAGCCTTCCAGTGCTTCTCAAACTTTCAACATTTGCGATCCAATTTTCATTCTTAATTTTCCTCGCGCCCCTTTTTCACAATAACAGTGTACTGAATGCAATTATAATATATTTTAAAGATGAAACTACGATACAATTCGACTTTGAATATAAACCGCACTAATCATCAAGATAAATATTAAGTTTTTGTATATAATTTTGTATATGACAAGCGTAGGGGAGTCGCTATTAATTACTCAACTTTTTTTTAAGTGAACATTGATATATTAATTGCCAAATACTTTGTACAGCACTGATACAATTATAAGTAATGTGTATTATATCAGTGTGAATGTCTATTTCATTTTTATTATACAAGAGTATTTTACTTTGTAATCATTTTAAAGTGTAAATTGTGTGTGTTTTATTAAATGATAATTATTTTAAATCTTTTATTTTTGATTTTTGCTCGCGCTTTCCCAAGCAGGGTTATCACGCCCTCCTAGGGGGACGCTCTCCACAGTTTGAGGAAACGCCACTGTACACGATGAGATATGTTCAATATCTTAATATATCTAACATACAGTGAATTCCGTTTTAATCAATTTAGTGAAGTCAGTCTATTTTTAATTTAGGGTAGAAAATCTTAATAAGTACAATGTCTTGGGATACATTTTATAACATTGTATCAAAAAGAAACTTTTTTTTGTCATTTATTTGTAAGAAAATGTATCTCTGAGAATAAATTTCTCGAGTAATGGTTTCATTAATTTATACCAGAAAACTACTCAGCAGATCCGAACACGTCTTCACCAGCTTGACATAAAACGCTTCGGAATTAATGAAAAATTCTTTTTTTTTTTTCATTTTATATTTTTTGCTTATCAAAATGGTCCTTTTACTCAAATGAGTTTCTTTTGGTTTTTATTTAGTATACTTATTTCGTTTTTCATTTGTTTGTAACATTAAAATCCTTTTCCTATAATCATTTTTCCCTTTTTATTTTATATTGAGATTAGATTATCTTTTATAAGGTGGTTTTTATATAATGTCGTTTCATAACATTGGACATTCTTTAAATGACTTAGTTTTGTTTTATTATCGTGCCTCATATTTACATATTGTGAATGTAATAATTGAAATATTTGCTCAAGTGAGACGCCTATATTTGGTATTTATTAACTGCCGCTTTACTTTAGTAAGACGTTAATAAAAAAAGTATTGGGTGTAAGGCAGCTTTCTCAAACAGTAAGGCACGCCACTCTAGGAAAGCGTGATCATTTACTGAAAGAAATCAAAACCAAATACATCCTGATATAATAAAAATTAAAATACACATTTATACACTGATGTAATATACTAAAAAATCTATCAGTACTGCGCAAAGTATTTGATAATCAATTTATCAATACTAAATTGAGTGAGTGAGTGATTTTGGGGTTTATTGGCGTAAAAGCCAATTTCCGCTTATATTTATGTTCGTCATCCCTTTGTAGGTCTACCACCATTGTTATTCATTTAGTAGAAAAGCGGCAGTCTGTCGAGTTGATTTGTGCTTGGGTCTGCGAGATGAGTTAAATTTGTCATGTGTTATTGTTTATACCGCTTGCTATATATCTGTCGCAGGAAAACGATGAAATTACGGCTTTCATCAAATCCCTAAGGGAGATGATTAATTCACGCGCAAGATGGTAAAATAACGTCTCTTTGAGGTCATTTCCCTGATGTAAGTAAGTGATTTGATCTAATTCCCGAACTGTTTCATTGAACTGATGAAATGAACAGGTCGGCATTTGTAGAGCTCTGTTTCCGCTTGTTACCACTCCCTTTTACCTCTCCCTCTCTCCTTCGTCCGTTCCAGGCAGCACCGGGCTTCTGACGTGACACCACAAAACAAAATGACCCAATATCATTTTTAGTTTTATTTAGTTATATTTTTTTCCCATTATTATCTTTCGGTTGATATATCACTTTTGTATGCATGAAACTTAGAAATGGGATAAAACATCAATTGAAAAATGTAAGCAAACAAATTAAGGAATTCGTCCCCGCCCTCTTTATAGATAAAAAAAAAGCTTTTTGATAATAAAAAAAAAATGTTATTTTTAAAAAGCGAAATAATATCTAAAAAAGGTGATACCAAATAAAGCAGGATATTTCTGATGTACTACATTAATGTATAATTAAAAAAAAATATTTGAAATTCTAATACACACAAATATCCCTTTAAAAAAAATACCAGCTTTACTATTTAATTATTTTCTTAATTTCGGATAAATAATTTGTAATTCAACGATTATTGTTGCATTAGTTACTCTACTTTCAATAATGCACCCTATTTGCTAAAGAAACACTTTTAAACTCTTGACAAAATTATTTCATCATTTCACTGAAACAGGTTAGGGATTTGAGATCAAATCACTTACTTTTTCCTAAGGGAAATCACCTTACAGAGTTCTTATTTTAACATCTTGCGTGAATTGATCATCTCTCTTAGGAATTTGATGAAATCCCTAACTTAATCATTTTCCTGCGACATATCTATTTTAACAGCTTGCAGGTGGGACTTTAGTATAAGGACCCAATGCCTCAAGAAGTCTTAAGATGTCATTGAATATAATTCCAAATTCATCATTTTCTTAGACTACATCATTTCCTTAGATTTTAATCCTCATCCACCATTTTACTTTTAACCCGGCATGTCTCAACCGGGTATGTCATACCCACCGACTAACTTTTCTCAAGACTCCGTCTCAATCTTTTTTGGGAAAAGAATAGTTTCTCGTTTAGCTGACTTTAAAATCATATCCTTTGAGAGACCTTAGCTTGTAGAGGAATTCTAAATATATATTTATGAATACCGCATCTGCGGGTATGTCATACGCTGCGCGTGAATCGCCGTTACAGTTTTAAATGCATGAGCACGCTTTAAAATCCTTCTTATGCAATGACGCATTATTGTAGTTATGATGAAGAAATGTGATATTTAAGTAATTTTATAGATACAGTATTTAGTAGATATAGTACAACAGTATTTTCGGATGAAGAAAGTCTCTTTGCAGGGATGATGAGGAATAATCAAATGATGAAGAGTATAATAGAAAGTATAATTCATCTACTGAAATCGATCCAGATAATTTAACTGAGGGAGCAATTATCGTCCTTGGTAAAATGACCACATCATATTGAATGGCTTGAAAGTAATCGTTAGTCTATGACACTACTTTTTTGTGTTGTTGAACGTTGCGGCAATAAATGGTGTAAATTATTTTGTTTATTTAGAAACCACCTACTAAACATCGAACCAAGCGCTGATTTCTAAAGTGTTTTGGATTTCGATTTACAGATGAAAGTAAAGAATGTAGAAACGAGCAAGAAATGCTTTTATGAAATCGAAACAAAAAAATTAAGATCCAGTGAAAACATCGCACTTACTCGCGACAAAGAATAAAGGAGTGTATAAACAATGTACTGTGAATGCCCTAATAAAAGATCAGAAAAACTAAATTTACGTGTGAAAAGTGTAATAAACATTGTATTTCCTACTTTTCTTCCTTTTTACCTTTGTATGCAAATTTTTACGGTAAAAAAAGTATGTAAACCCCCTTGGGGATGAGATACCCTGCGTGTGAATTCCGGTTGTTTTTTTTTTTTTTCGCGCATAAAGTGCCGGGTTAAGGTAACAAACACCATATCATAAGAGAAAAATAGCACAATTACCATAAACTTCTGCTGTCACTATTCTTTCAAACACCATTCTTTTGTTCCTGTATTTTGCTGAGAAGTATTCTCTCGGCGTTATCTTAGGCATCGTAGAATCGGAAGAACCTCTTTTCTTTTCGGAATTCATTTGAGATACCTGGAAAAGAATGTATTTTAAAAAACAAAATACTGTTAGTTTTTTTTCTAAAAAAAAAAAGACGTGTATTAGAAATTTTAATCTTTAAAAAATTAAATCAATAATGTGTAAAATATTATTTATCAAGTGAAAATGAAACTTATCTAAGTACTCTTTCTTAGAAATAGTTCGGGTCGTTGGCTTTAATGGTAGACCGACCCTATTCCAGCTTGTGTTGTGCTAAATACTTAATTTATGGGGAAAATATATATCTGATTTAGACTAGACTTCATCAATGCAAGAAATGGATAATGGGACGGTGAATGATTGTTAACCAGGAAGCGTTCGCGCGGGACACAGAGTCCCCCTTCCCCAGTTCGCGAAATTTTTAATTCTGGAAAAACTCTGCTACTAATGGCCTTGCCCGTATCCTTGTGCAAGACAGTCTTCTTGAGAACTAAAGTATCTGTTGCATATCTCTTTTCAGGGAATGGCAATTTTTTTTTTGCAATCAAAGTATTTGGGTCGAATGAGTTCCCCGCGCAAACCCTTTTGTTCCAAAATATTTTCTATGAACAGGCTACATTTTTCCCCTGAGAATGGCATCCGTTTGATTGCTGAATTGTTCGACTTATTAGGGTTTATAAATGTAAATGAGCAGAATATAACAAAGAAATTATCCTCTGCAATCTGTATTAGGTTAAGTTGGCACCCGTTGACATAATGGAGATGAATCATGATATCGAAAGAAAATTTGCGCACAAAGATGTACAATAAACTTTTGAGTCGATATGAAGATTTTTAAATGCTAACTCTTAAGAACTCCATCAAAAAGAATTAGAGTAATGGCCCAATGCGGTGCTGCCTAAAGAATGGTTATTTTAGTGGGGTGGGAAGGCAAGGATGCTTTCTGGTAAGAGGACTAATCAACCTGACAGCACTTCTCCAGAACTTCCTTAGAGTCAAGACAGGTAGAAAATATTTTTTCAGTAAAGAAGGAAGTTTGTGTTTCGGTCTCCCAGTCTGAGAATTTTGAAGGTCACTAAATTTCATAGATATCCATAAAAACTCCGATATGTATGTAATATATGTTTATGTTAACCAAATACATAAGCATTAGTAATAAAATTGGCAATTTTATAAAATAAACCCATCTTTTTGATCCAATATTTAACAGCAGCACTTGCTCTGTGTTTGACAAGTGTACTTGGTATGTTTCGATTTCAGTGACATACACTAATTTTCGCGCTCTCAAACGAGGTTTGCACAATTAACCGGTTAAAAGGAATACTTTGCTTCATAATTTTAAATTAATATCGTTGTGAGAAATAACGGGTTTTTTCCCCAATACATAGAATGTTTTGAGCTGCACGATCGTTTCTATAGACAAAACTTTTTCAGAACCAACTTCAGATTCACAATCATCTAAAAATACTATAAGCTCTAGCATGAGTTTGGTAATAAATAACAAAAGCTTGGTAATAATGTAAACAAGAACACTCCAAACGACCAAAAGTGTTAACAAAAATTCTTCAACCATCCATAAGTGGGAAGAAAACTCATCCAACCGTTCAGAAGAGTAAATATTCTACGATGCAAGTCAAGCTGATCCAATTCTGCTTTTGTTTCACTACAAAATAAATACATTTATACAACTAATGTAGAAAGTATATTTTAAGAATTAAAAAAATGGTTGGAGGTATTCCTAAAGTTAACATTTGCCGTCCATTAAAAAATGATAATTTATTCAAGTGTAAGATATCTGCGGATCGAACGAATAACAAACGGAGAAAAGTTTTCTAAAATGGCATCGATTAGTAATTTTATGTCATTTTGTTGGTACTTATGACTTAAATTAAGGAAAAACACCAATTAGGAAATTCTACGACAGTTTCAATTTATTGATATGAGCTATTTTAGGTAAAATTTGATGAAAATAATAACGAAATTCAAAACACTCCATATAGAATTTAAAAAGCCACATATTTAAATTTTTTTACGCAACATTTAGCACAGTTATAAAAGCAATGAACTAAAATATAATCTATATTTACAATTAAAAAAATGTTATCGCTCATTTCCTTACAGAAATTTTTATAAAATGCATGGTGTTCGTAACAATAAACTGCTAAAAATAAAAAATGTATTGATGTTAGAGCTAAATCCTATATTTATTACTTTTATCGTACTTAATAAATAACACGTATACAAAATACGAAAGAAATACATTCATAAGTTTTCGAGATACAAGTTTTAAGTAACATAACTTTGACAAAAAAAAGTACAAACTTCATAAAAGGCCCATCCAGCATAGTAGTTAATGACGCTAAATGCGGTGCCATAGAGCCTGGGTTCGAATTCCGGAGAAAGCATGTATGTATGTAAATGTATAATGTCTTTACGGCATAGGGGTACTCTAAATAGCCGTCGAGCCATAAGTCCTCTCGTGAGGTTGCTGGAAGGAGAACAGAGATGGGAGGTCCTTGACCACTCCCCGAGTGTTCTCCCTCAAAATTGGGATAGAAAAGAGACAAATCGTATTGCCAGCTGCGTGGTGCTCAAATCCAAAGCTAATGACAGGCGTAAAAATCTAGCCCTTCCCCGCGATGAATATCGTCGACATTAATCTGACGTTACTATCGATCAGTTGGCTTAAGTAACAACAGCAAAGGTTCGATTTTTATTTTAGTAAAATAATGCTTAATTTAAGATACTTGAAATTTACCACTTTTATAGCATAGACCTTCCTTGTTCTCTATCTTATTAATTTTTTTCTCTTTTTGGCTGCTCGATTTTTCCCCTAACGAAATAGCAAAGATTAAAAAAAAATGTTTGAATTTCAGTCGAGCATTGATTCAGAAACGTAGGTAGATACCTTAAATGCGTGACATTTTCTTACGACAAATTTAAGCGAAATAATTCATTCGAGTCAATGAAATATACCTAAAAAATGAGCCCCAATTAGCGGGAAAATACAAAAACATTTTATCTAAACTCAGACGCAGGATCTACCTCTTAAGCTCGTAGCTTCGATACTATCAAATTTCTTGGTGAATGATACGCGGTGGATTAAATTACTTTATTAAAGCACTTTTACATTTACAATTCATAACTTTGGAAGAAATGGATCTTCGAATATATATTTCCAGGGTTCTTGACATTTTTCACCAGAAAAAATAGTTTGATCCAGATAAAAATGAGAAATGTAATAAATTATACCACTCTCTATAGGATAGCTTTTTCGTAATAGTATTGATACTCGAACATTTTTTTTTATCTGAAAAATTATTCCGAGTTTATATCCCTATACTTTATCATTACGCGAAAACAGCCTTAAGTACGGAATTTTTCATTCTGACGACCTCGTCAAAAAAATACCTAATATTTCCGAGTATAAACCGAGAATTTTTCAAGTTTTTTGTAAGGATAAAGTAAGGAAATCGCGGCATATATACGGATCCCTTATAATCTCGAAAAAATGTAATTTAGAAGAAAAAAAAGCAACCTTTTTAAGATTTTTTGTTATCAACGTGCAAGCGGTATTTTGAAACCTTTATTCTAAAGAATAAAAAAAAAGTCAAATCCTCAGTCATCCTTAATCCGAATATATAGCTTGTAAAACTCAAATCTCCTCATTGGGATGTCTGAATGCTTATGATCATGTAGTGAGTTTTTCTACTGGGTATGAAACATAGGTAGACGATCTCTTGCCGTATAAGAATTTCTCTTCCCTCTTAATTTTAAAGGAAGAAACAGCTTAAAAAGTATGACGAGCACAAACATTGTACAAGATAAATGAACAGAAAAAAATGCGTTAGCTTCAAACAGGATTGCAAAAAATAAAACTTTCGTCATTGGCGTCTGGCGTTTTACTTTACATCAGTTTTACTGGAAAATTATCTCCCTTTTGGTAACATTTTGGTCCTCATGGCGGCATGTTTGAAAATTATAGGAATTTCTTTTTCAATTCTGCTTATATACGAGTTTCGAATTTTGGGTAAATTCTTGAAGAATAAATGCGCTTTGCTTATACACGGTACATTCATATTCGGAAATATACCGTTGATAACTTATAGGCTTAAGATTACTACATTTTGTGAATAAGGTTGGCTTTAATATAATCTTCGGTATTATCTATATAATTTTCATATTCTAATTTCCTTTTAGATAGTAGTCTCCGATCCTTAAACACGTTTCGAATACCAGTAATTCAGAAAGCAGGATGGTAGAAATAATCATTCCAATGAACAATGGAACGCTGCCGAGAGTTTATGCAATTCATTACAATTGTAAGAGAAACACCGGATAGTTCTAATGCGGTAACTATTCCGCTAATTTAGTATTTACAGCTCACTTGCAATCACGACTATCCTCTTTGCTTCACTAATTACAGATCACAAATTAGTAAAATGTTTAATGCAAGAGATTAATGGTGTTACAGAATTACAACAGAATATTAATGGGTAACTGAATCATAATATGTCTTGTTGACTGTTCAGTCGGAAATTTTACGCTCATTAAATATGCTGTGATTAGTGAATTACTATTAAATATAAATCAAGAAAATGTCTCTTCAATTTAATAAGATTTCATTACCGATTGTAAGCTTCAGAAGTATAGTTTAGTTTAAAACTTATGAAATTCGAACAAAAACTGAACAATGAGTTAATACAGCGTTTCTCAAACTCTGGGGTGCTTCCTCTAGGGAGGCATGATAACCCTAAGAGAAGAGGGAAAACTAAAGATTGTTTTAAAAAGTATTAATTTATTGAAAGTAAACATACAAAATACGTTCCGGCATAATAAAAAATATTTACACCGATTTAATACACTTATAAATGTATCAGTTCTGCACAATGTATTTTATAATTAATATAACAATACCAAGTTAAGGACAAGTTAAATAATTACCAGTAACCCCACGGGATTATCATATATAAAATTGCATGCATAAATTAACACTTATCTTAACTTTTGTATGGTTTATAACTAATCCTTTAACTGCCGATTAAAGGTTACGAGATTCGCTCCTCAATACCTCCGTTTTGCATGTATGGATGCGTACGTAGTGTTTCGGGAAGGAGGAGAGAGAGAGAAAGAATATGTAAGCATATCCTCTAAAATTAGTAAATCCTTCGCAAATACTGTAAAGGTTTTTTTATTAAATTCTAAAGCCTTCGGAAAATTTTTATGGGTCGCATTGAACAGACTATATATATATACACGTCCTTGGCAATTTACGCACTGGCTGAGCGAGATTTTATATATACGATGGCGGCTTTTAATAGGTTAAAGTCGTATTGGAACTTTAGCAGCAAAGTATCGTTTTATCGAATTCAATAGATTGTTATTGTATGGAGGGGGGTGCGATGAAAATTATATGATTGAATATTGGGCTGCAAGTATTGAAACTTTGAGAAGCAACGAGAAATTTTGTACACTTGTGCTGAACCGATGACAATACAATAATTTCATAAATTTGTTTCATTGTCCTGATCAGGATCCTCAAAAATTAAGGATTTCGAGATTTGGCGACTAATTGCATAAAGTATTTTCAGATTTGGCGACTAATTCCATAAGCCAATTCCAGATTTGGCGGGACTAAAAGATTAAGGAGCAACACTAAAACTGCAATTAGGCTTGTGGTTGATACAAATAAAACAAAAAAAAGTGTTCTTTATGTGAAAAAGGGTAGAGTAGGTGCGTAGTTTTTCTGAAACTGGAAATAAAAAAAAGGGGATCGTGCATGTGAATAATAATTTATGTTCTTACTGCTAAATATTTTTTATTTTTATAAAAAATATTTATACGTTTAGAAGTTAAGTGCTGATACAAATTATCATTATAGCAATACGTTAAAAAGGAGATAAATTTATGTTCTAACTGCTAAATATTTTTTTTATTTTGATAAAGCAATATGTTTAAAAGTGGTGATACGATTGGCAATTAATATTTCTTTGAAAGTTAGACCTGTTTGAAGAAAGTTCTTTTATTAGTTAGACATGTATCTATAGACACGGAATCTTTGAAATACAACGATATGGGACTCGTCCGAGGCCCCGTAATTGGAGAGAATAAGTACCCTTCAGATTCGTTGATTAATATCCATTGAAGAGCAAGACTTGTTCCAGCAGCCATGTAATTCCGGCTCCAAATATCAAACTCAAAGATAAATTCAATAAAAAATATATGATAGTTTTAAAAACTAAAAAAACAGGCTTTTATTGAAAATCGAACAAAATGAGAAATAAATTATAGTTTAAAAAAAACTAAAAAACACGCTTTTATAGAGAATTGAACTAAGTAAAAGCATAATTCTTAATATAAGAATAAAATGATCAACGAGAAAATTAATGTCATTGTGTTAAGAGCGTGGGGTGCTTTGTACTACATTTTTACACTAACTCAGCATTTCGGAATAGAGAGCTAGTAAGAAATTATAACAATTAATATTACATATATATATATATTATATGAGAGAGAGAGCACCCCACGCTTTTATCTCAACGACATTAATTTACTCTTTAATCATTTTATTCTTATATTAAGAATTATTTTTACTTTTTAGTTCGATTCACTATAAAAGCGTGTTTTTAGTTTTTTTAAACTATAATTTATTTATCTTCATGTTTAGTGACAAACATAAACATCTTATATTCATCGTTGTGTAAAAGATACCTTCATAAAAAAGTTTAGCGTGATAGCAGCTACATATCATGATGACAGCAGCTGAAAATGGACTTAAGTAGAAACAAAACAATCAGTAGTTCAAACACACACACACACACACACACACACACACACAAACAAAAAGTTTAAATTTTCAAAGTGTATTGATTATTATTAAGTGAATTAAAAAATTAAAAAATGTATTATTACTATTTAAAGACCTGGAATATTTATCTTATTGATAAAACCCAATTTATGTACACACACAACACTCAGTAATATATTCAATTTTTAAAGCATAACACATAGTTTTTATAGATTTATGTGTGATCCTCATGAACAGTTAAGAACATCGATGGTCAACGCATAAAAACGCATCAATATTGACTCATAAAAAAAAAAAATCAAAAAATGCATATAATTTCGTTATTTTTATAAAAAAATTTATACCGTATCGTGGGGAAATAAGTTATCTTTTCGATTCTGTAATTATCTTTTGTCTGATTTCACTAAGAAAAAATGATCGCAAGTTTAAAAAAGACGAAAAAGTAGTCATTCCTTCCGACAGTAACTTCACGCATTCGCGGAACGCATCTTTGTTAACGCTTGTACAAATTTCACTCCTTATAATACTTCCATCTTGGGGGTTTTATATGAAAATCGATTCTTAAGGAGTAAACTCCAAAAAGATAAATAAAAATTTTAGTGTGAGCCTAGTACTTGCACCGCTCTACTTTCGTATCGCTAAATTAGGGGTATAATGGGTAACTTTCAATTTCCCACAGTTCTGAGCATTCAGTTGTTAAACCATTTCTTTGCAGATTCAAAATATTTTTCAAATGAGGATAAATTTTTTGCTTAGATATGTAGAAATAAACGCGAACTGCAGAATACTTGTAATTTTCTCTCTTCAAGCAATTAAATCTCTCCAGAAATGACATTCAATAATTTACAAAATAGCTGTAAATTTATCTTTAGAGACATCTTTCAAATTGTTTCGTAATTCCGTAAATATCCATAATTCTGAAGATGTTTGTCGAATAAGAGGTTCATTACTAATTTATCAAATTCCATTCACTCAAAAATAGAGAAATTTGTATAGTGCAGAGTGTTACCGAGAATTGTACCGCGGGCCACAGGTCGCCGACCCCTGGTCTATTGTATTAAATTACGCGCTTATCAAAATGAAGGTCCCATGGACTTGGTAAACAACTTGAGCTGGGAGTCCTTTGGTTAGTAAAACGTTCTAAGCGATTGAATAAATTGGAACAATTAAATCATACCACGAAGAGGAGTGGAATTATCGTCAAGTTAGACGGTAAATACTCAGTATATTTCAACTAAGTAAACATGCTTATGTAGAAGCAATCTAAAATTAGATTCAGACAGACCCTGCAGACATTCGATAAATAAATCACAGTATGGAAGACTATGTTAGATCAAATCGCGTTGTAGTCAAAATAGCTTAATAGTTATGCATGTGCAGGAATAATTATGTTAAGATTAATTTGGATGCATTCTCTTCAGAAATAACTTCATAATTTGAAGACAGCCGAGTTTTGGAATTCAAACATTTAAATCGTGTAACATATTGCAGAGGAATTTTATCTAATTTATTTCTAATATATTTTATAAAACAAGTTTAACACAAAATCCCTCGAGTTATTGTTTACAACAAGTTAAAATGAAGTTGTAAATATATTCGAAAAGACGTCTGTACGATCTCTTAAAAATAAATGTTATTGGATTATACTTTATTTTAAATACCTTTATTTTTCCTTTGTATTTTACTTTCCATATTATGTAATACATGATTGTTAATTTAAGGAAATAATATGGTATAATTTAACACACACTTATTTAATACATAGAAATTGCTATAAAGAAGCAACTGTTTATATTACTTGTTAAAATATGAAAAATGAAACAATTACTACTTTGATTCTTACTCCACAATTTGAGTTTTGGTACATAGATAGCAATACCATTTGCTTATACTTTAATTATATACATGAGTTATACAAGAAATTATAACTTCATTTCTGACTACATATGCGTGACGAGGTCAAGTCATTAATGATATTCGGTAAATATATTGTAAATCTAGAGCATCTCCAAAATGAACATATTGTTCTTTTAATATTTAGTATCAAGCGAATGCATTTTTTCATTGGCATGCGCTTCAATTCACCATATGTAAATTTGTATTTGGAATAAGTAAATGATAGGAAAAAATATATAAGCGTAACTTTAAAATTACCAAATATTTCAATCATTTCTAAGCAGCGAATTAAAATATACCTTAAGTTTTGCCTTTAAGAGTTCAAGAGTGAAATAAAGAATTTCAAAGGACAACAAGTGAACAGAGATTAAAATGAACGACAAGGGGAGAGAGATTAACATGCACGACAAGG
>BMAV01009736.1:466810-509971 GCA_019973955.1 Trichonephila inaurata madagascariensis
TGAGGGCTTTTGGCGACGGACCTCGTCATTTTGAACCATGGTCAAGTGAGGAGGACGACACATGAGCTGGTACTCCTTCTCCTAACTACCACACCCCACCAACGGGAGGACGTTTGAGCTCTAGACATATTTAACGTGCATCGCTCCCCTACATGGAGGGTCTTTAGTGGTACTGGCCTCGAACTCGTGGCTGGTGACATGCCAGCCACGATCCGATACCTTGACCACTAGGCTAATGCGGCCACCACGACAAGGAGGGGGAAAAGAGAGAGAGAGATTAGAATGCACGACAAAGGGAGAAAGAATAAAGGAATACACAATGAATTCAAAAAAGAAAGAATACAGCGAATTAAAAATAATGAATACAATAAATTAAACATTGAAAAGAAGTATTTGAAATATATTTCAATAAAAAGATAATAAAACATTCTTCCTGTTCAAACTTTTAACTCATTTATATTAACTAGCACCCATTTAGTCTATTATCTCAAACGTTTCGTCTACATTTCGGAGATCTTTATCCTAATCATACTCAAGACTTTCATGACTGTTCATCTAGAATTAGAAAACCCTAAAAGTCTTTAAGGAGGATCTTTAACTGAAAATGCCATCGAAATGTTTTCAAGTGGCCAAGTTAAAAGGCTACTTGGTAAACTCTCGTCGTACTTAATCCTCCCAATGGTCTATTTAAGTTTTCTAAACTGTTTTCTTTAAGAGAGAGTATTTGAGAATTATTTTATTGAATATTGCACCTTTCACAGACGAGAATAAAGTAAATTTTGCAACAGAATTTTCTCAATGGAAACATATGAATAATAGAACATTTAAAATAATTATTCAGCATAAGTTTGCAATTTAGCTAACCAATATAAATTTCATTCCAACATTTCTTTAACACTAAACATGCCGACATTTTATGTGTACAAATTTCTACCAATGGCTGCCAAATGATCACTTTTCAAATAAACGTTGCATTCTTTCCTAATGATTATAAGTACAGAATTCAACATGGACAATGACACACACAATAACTGCCATGTAACAAAAAAAAACTTGAGGGGGGCGTTTAGCGGAAAAAGAAAAGAGTAAGAATTGAAAAATTGCATTTTAGTTACGTAATTTATAGATTATCTTTTTCTGCAAATTAAAATAACTCGCCGTCATATTTTTAAATTTTATGGAAAATGCACTCCATATTTACCTTTCGACGTACCGAGTTATACTTTTCCAATTGGGCTCTGTATTTCTCGGGAACTAGTATGGAGTACGGGTCTTTCAGGTTCAGAACCTTTTTGCATTTTTTGCTAAATAGGTCATCAGTTGAACTTTCGATATTATGATGGGTCTCTTTCTCTTCATATTCATCTCTGGAACTAGAGAAAAAAATCTCATCTTTTTCATCCCCTACGCTTCTTCACAATGTGTTCTTCCTCACTTTTCGTATTAAATTTCTCAAAGTTGGTGTCCAATATATATTTATATAAAATCCTCATTTTTAAGATATTATTCTTTTTCAGTGTATGTTTTATTTCTTGCAACAAATTCGTTTGAATTGCCATTTTAGAGGTAAATTTTTGAGTTTCTGTTTGAATAATCCACTAATTAAATATAAAAGTTGCTACTTAAGTAACTACAGGTAGAACGTCGTTTATCCGAATCAATTGGGACCGGACATCGTTCGGATACGCGATTGTTCGGATAACCGAAAACCGAATGCGATCCATGCAGTATATGAAACCGGATACTATACAAATATTGAAAATTATCATATGCGGGAAACGTGATTGAAGAAAAACCAAAATAGGTGCAAAATGTCGAAATTTTACCTTTATTGTGGAAAATAATCCCTTATTTTTTGCTGCACCGTTGTACACCTTCGTTTTTTCACTGCAAGGTCTTTGATTCTCTTGAGCAGCAGTAGTAGTGGAGTAGGACTGCACTGATTGTTGTTCGTACCACTCCATAGCTGTCTAACGTAAAAAACGCGTCAGCATTTGACAGACCCTAGCTACTTACGTTGTTGTTGGCATAGTCTTCATTCGTTTCATCGTCGACAGGGTCGGATTCTTCTTGCACGGAAATCACAATCTCGTCATTATTGAATTTGAAATCCACAGTCTTTTGCGTCGCATGCCATCCAGGTTTCTACATCTTGATCACATAGTTCAAATCCTGGGATCGATTGGACAAAAACGGTAATCTCACTGTGGCTGTCAATGAAGTTTTTTCGCCTTCTAAATCTGGCCACAGCTTATTCCATGCATTTTTCAGGCTCTGTCTTTCGAAAACGTATTCAAATACAGTACATGTAGTTGACAAAAAAAAAACCTAGTCCGGATAATAAACGTTCGGATAAACGACGTTCTACTATATTTTATTTATTACCCGAAGTTTATAGACTTGTTATTACAAACATTTGTAATGATCGTTATTTTACGCCGTGGATTACACAATCAGCCGGCTTTACCCCCAGTTTAAAATAAACCATTCATAAGCATATAAAACTAACCGTGCATAAAAACACTTGGATAACATTTTCTTAAAAAACTTAGGAGTTTGAGATCAAAATAAAAAAACATTGAGGTTTATACATCTCGTCGAACTTCATAAAAAATATTGGAAGAAAAAAACATGTTCATCTAAATGGCCTTCATATAAGATTAACCCCTTTAAGTGGTCAATATTTTTTTTGTCCAAAATGTTACAAAAAGGCACATTTTTTGTTGCATATAACTAAGTATAATACTTGACAGAATGGAAGAATTTTATTTTAGCTTTCAATTTTACCACACTTTCAATCTACCCCACACTAAAGGTAAAATATTAAACCTCTATAGATTTAAAGTGCATCGGCCCTCTACACAACGGGTCTTCAGAGACACCAGGACTCGAACCCACGATATTCCGGTCATGAGTATGTGACTATAACCACTTTGCTACTGCGGCTAGCCACCACTAGGTTTCGAGTGAGTGAATATTAACGGCGCACTCTTCAGCTACTCGGGGTTTGGGCGACGAACTTCGTCATTTTGAACCATGTTCAAAAAACGAAGTTGACACCCGAACTGCCACCATCTGTCCTAAATTCCACACCACACCACGGGAGGACGTTTGAGCCTCGAGATACTTAACGAGCGTCGTCCCCCTCTTCACGGCGGATATTCAGCGGTACTAGGCTAGAACTCATGACACGAGTCCGTTATCTTTGCCCCACTAGGCTACCACGACTATACGCCAGTGCGAAGACATTTAGCTACGACTGGTTTAATGTACCCCTCTACATGAAGGGTCTTCAGCGGCATGAGAACTCGCTACTTGATATATAATACCTATTACGAGCTCATTTCTGTGGCCACAGGAACTAATAAAACTGTACAGTAAAACCTCGGGCTTACACTATACTGACTTACGCGAATTCTGAAATTCTTGATTTTCAAATGTCGTCAATTCGTCTTTTGTTTGAGCTCTATATACAACTCTATTACTAGCTCTTCGGTTCCAATTTAGCTAATGTTCGGACGTATCTCGCGAAATTGACGGTTAGCCATAATAATTTATTTCGTGTTATTTCTTATCTACGGAGTGTGAGTTTGTTATTACATGTTATAATTGTTATATCACGTTTTTGTTGAATGCATTATATCTACTCTCCTTCTCAAAATTTCAATATTTGCGACCCAATTGATTGATTGATTGATTATTAACGTCGCACTGTTTAGCTACACGAGGGCTTTTAGCGACGGACCACGTAATTTTGAACCATGGTCAAGTGACGTGGACGACACCTGAGCTGGCACCCCTCTCTCCTAACTACCACACCACACCAACGGGAGGACGTTTAAGCTCTCGACAGATTTAACGTGCATCGCTGCCCTACACGGCGGGTATTTAGTGGTACTGGACTCGAACTCGTGACAAGGCAAGCCACGGTCCGATACCTATACCACTCGGCTACCGCGGCCACATATTTGCGACCCAATTTTCATCGCCCCCCTCCTTACATACAGTAACAATATATTGAATTCAATAATGCTATACTTTACGCTAAAGCTACAATAGGATTTTAACCTCATCAGTGCCCAAGACGTATTTAAACGTTTTTTTAGCCACAGTGTTAATTGCTCCGGAAGTATGTATACCTCCTTTTTTTTTAAGTACGATCTTTTCTGTGCAATGGACGGTCAGAACAGATATAAAATGTTCAGAAAAAATTATCTACGGTTGGGGAAATACTCATTTTTTTTAATTGAACCATCGTTCGTAAACGTCATAGTATTATCTCTTAAATGGAAACTGTGTAAAAATTATGATATGATAATCAAGTAAGTATATTCTTCGAAAATCTACATTTTTCGTTATTATTTTCGTTCCTCTCCGACCCCAACTATAAATAATTTGTATGTGCTTATATGGAAAATTATACCCTAACTTAGGCGAATTCGACTTACGCGGTTCTCACTCAGTCCCACCTATTGCATAAGCTCGGGGTATACAACTGTACTCCCAAATTCTCTTTTCTTTGAAATCTAACGGGATTTATTAACCTAAAACCCCTAAAGCTAAAAATACTAGAATTACGGCATCACGCAGATTATAAATTATATTCATTATCAACATTACTGAATCGTTATCCACCATATTTTACATTACCACATACTTTTAACTCCAAATCAAAAATCAGGAGCGAAGGAATCCATTCTCGACCCTACTTAACGAAGCTTCATCGAGTAGTACAAGTAAGGAACGATTAATTTTTACTCAGAGTATCATATTGATTCCAGTTCGAGAAATTCGGTGAAAGATACTGATACACGTAAAACCCGATCTCATTAAATTACTCCTCCAAATAGGAAGGAGATGGCGGGTTGTGTGTTCAATCGATACTACCAGCAGAATTTAATCGCTCTTGGCCGAGAAACGGGGCAGAATATTTCAAAAGTACATTGCGATAAATTTAAGGGTACTTTTTTACTCCCGGAAGGGGATCGAAATTTATCGAGCGAATAAATTAACTGAATGAAATGATTGAATTTTTCTGATTGGGTAGGAGATTGAGATTTGAGGTTGATTCGATTGTCATCGTGTATCGATTGTATATCGATAAACGTTAGCTGAAAATATGTGAGCATTTGCTATACATTAATTTCAAATAAGTAGACTTAGGTGACTAGATGCACAACGTTTCCTTTTATAATTTAAAATAACCATTTCTTTAGCAATTGTTACGTAGTGATAATTTATCACCATATATACTTCTGTTACATACAAGAAAAGCATTGAATCAGTTTTATCGAATAAGTGTTTTAGATTATCACAGTGAATGAGCGATAGTTGCATTAACGTCACGAGGTCGCGGTAGCCTAGTGGTCAAGGTAATGGACTCGTAGCTGGGGTGTCATGAGTACCACTGAAGACACGCTGCGTATAGGAGTGATCCACGTTAAATCTGCCGAGAGCTCAAACGTCCTCCAGTTGGAGTGATAGGGTAGTTAGAAGAGGAGGTGCCAGCTCGGAAGTTGTCCTCGCCACTTGCCTACGGCTCAAAGTTACGAAGTCCTTCGCCAAAAGCTCTCGTGTATCTGATCAGTGCGACGTTAATAATCATTCACTCACTTACATAAACTCCATTCTAAGACTATTGGCGAAGGCAATCTTAAGCCACGGTCAAGTGACGAGGATGACTTCTGAGCTAGTACGTAACGCTAGAGTGACGTCAACTCGAGGACTTTCGTCAATGACAGACTCAATGCAAACCATGCCTCTCTACACGGTGGGTCCTCAGTGGCGAAATTCGAACGCTACTCGAAACACCGGTCATGATCGGCCATGTGATCATGTTCATTAGATAATCCAGACCCCATTTTGTAAATTAGAAGCTAGTCTAAGATTTCACTATCTTAACCTGCGGTCACTCGTGCCTGTTTTTGTTACCGTCGTTACTCGCGGGGTGTAGAGAACACCCCAAACTTTTAACTCGTGTATTTAATTATGAAATTAAAATTAAATCATTAAGATACATATTTATAAAGTGCAAGATGTTTTTTGTATTATACAAATAAAATTATTAAATTTATTGCATACAAATCAGACTAACACATTAATTTAAACTAAAAAAACATACAAAATTTTCATTTTAAAACACATAATTTTATATTTTTCATAAACTAGTTATATAAAACGTATATACTAGTAATAAACATACTTTATAATTAATAAAATAATAATAGTAGAAAGTAGAAAAATAATATTTTAATCATTTTCCAAACATTCAGAGCAGACTGTATACATATGCTCAACTTCTCGCGGGAGTTCTCATCCCCCAGATAAAATTTTGAAGGCCATTACATTCCAATCGTTCGAGAAAGAGGGATTGCATCAGGCCTGAAGGTTCAAGGACCTAAAATGTGCAGCTACAGAAAAAATCGTGGTTCTGCGCATTCTTTTTAGAATTCTGGGAGGAATTTCTTGTTGCTGGGGTGTACAGAACACCCCACGCGAGTGATCGCGGGTTAACCCATTTGATTCACAATTTAATGACTTACTTCGTTTTTAAATAACCAGTACAAGTCCTCAAGAAGAACTTTCTCCAGATACAACATCAAGTTTTTAAAATAAAGTCTACTACACGCCCCATAAGGGGCTTACGGCTATGGGGGCACAGAGTCACCCCAGGCTCACGAAATCTTTAATTCTGGGAAAACTGTGAGCAATGTCCTAGTCAGTATCCTCCTACTCGTATATGACAGTCTTAAGGGAAACTAAAATGTATTTGTCACATATCTCCCTCTTATTTTGAAGTGGCAAGCTTTTCTTTTTTTTACAACATAGTTCCCCGCGTGACCACTTTTGTTCCAAAATATTTTCTATGATCAGACTACACTTTTCCCCTGTGAACGATTTAGTGGCTTGGATTGCTGTGGTGTACGACTCATTATGGCTTATAAATGTAAATGGAAAGAATTAAAAGGGCATCTGTGATTAGATGAACTTGAAACTGATCACGCAAAGGAAAAAACCTGATGAAATAATGCATATTAATCACGACAACGAAAGTAAATTTGAGAAAAGCAATGAACATCAAACGTTTGAATTGAAAGGAAAATTTTCGAAAGCCACCTAAAAAACTCCATCAGGAAAAGATAAGCCCCAAGAGTACCGCAAGACACACTGCGGCCTATCAAAAAGATACAAACAAGAAAAAGTTCGACATGCTATTGGTCGATCAAAGGACAATAAAACTACAATAACATGGACAAGATATGACAGTTTTGCCTACAAATAACATTCCTGTAATATTAGCCAAAAGTGTCTGCGATTTGTGTCCTTTTTTTGAAGTAACGCACATTTAAAACTTCTTGGTTCAGTTCGATAATTTGAGATAAAAATATCAAAGAAAAATTGAAAAGTCCTTAAAAGTAGGTAAGTATACTTTCTCTTAGTTAAATTATTCACTGTAATTACGATTTTTATCACGTACAATAAAAATTATAAAAAAAGGCTTGGGGGTACCTCAATCACCCCGCGCAACCACTAAAGTTACTATCGAGTGCGCGCTTTCACCTGGGTTAAGAACACAGATTCACTGCGATTTCTACGATAGTTTGAGATTTAAACAAATTCATTATAACTAAATACAAAGTAAGGTGAATAATTATATATATATATATCAATTTAGACAGTCAAGTGCTTTTATAATTCGTTTGTCACTTATTCCTACATAAAATATGTATTAATGCTAAGAGATTAATACTATTTTGATGTTAAAAAGGTAATTAATATTCGGCAGGTTAGATCGAGATTAAGATCATTGGCCCAATTGTGACACGCCCCGCGTTTCTGCGGAAAGTGTTTTTGTTTCCGACCCAAATCCATCAATTTCGTTGCATTAAACAGGGCAAATAATATTATCCAGCATGCGTGCATGTTGATGAAATATGCATAAAAATATTTTACACGTGTCTTCTAATCACAGGTAGTTCCAGACAACGTATCTAAGTAGAGCAACTGATCTCGGGTTAATATTCTCATAAACAAACAAAAAGTAATTTAACTTTCATTATAAATGTTAAATCGGTGACTTTCATTTGGAAATAAAGCTAATTCGCTTTCATACATCTGAAAGTGTTAAAAAAGTTCTTTACATATGAGAAAAATTAATTCAGTAAAATGTATAAGAAAAAAATCAAATGTAAATGAAATAAAAACCACTTAGAATTTAAGTGAATTAAACAATGTGCTAACTTTCAATGCCAACAGTGCCACCGTGTGGCATGGCTAAGTTGTAACAGTGACACACTAAGACTTGTTGAAAAATTAGAAAAATTGAAAGGATAATTCCTTATAGTTGTTACAGAAAAGATAATTTCTTACAGTTACTGTTATCTCAGACAAAAAAAAAACCCATCGAAATTTATTTTTAATACACTTAAAAATAAGTTAATAAAATCAAAATATCGCTCAAAATTAAGTGACACACACCTAAAGTAACATAATTTCGTTGGACTCCTCAGGAACTAATCCTAATATCGATGATTTAAAGAAGCTACTAATTTAAAAACCAAATCAAGAAAGTATTGACTGTTTAGTAATTATTTAGATTTGTTTCAAGTTGTTCATTTTTATTTTATGTCAAACTTTTCTGATTTGAGCCTGTAAAATGGTTATTAAAAATAAAACTGTACTTTTGTGTTATTTATTATATTATTTTTAAATTTCCTACAATTATAGACTTACATAAAAAATTTGATATTTGCGTAAAATTCTATAAACCTATAAGTGATATTTTTTCACATTTTCGTGTTTTTTGTTTGTTGGAAACATGGCATGGTGGCATGTGGAAGTGGCACGCATAGTTCTTTTTATCAGGTAGTGTAGTTCTGCTCAAAAAAGTTGGCCATCCCTGACTTATAGTAATAATATATTGAGAACCTTCGCAAGAGACGCTTTCTTGTTAAAGTGAAATTAGAATCCGTATACGCATAAAAAGGTAATTTTTTTTCTACGGGATCCTCCTAATCGTGATAAAAGTACATTTATAATTAAAAAAGAGCATTGGAGAAACCTTCAGTAAGTAATTCAAGCAAAATAACTTACTTGCTGGATTTTTAAAGCTAATTGCTACATATTACTTGCATAACTTTTGCAATCAATAAGTCAGTAAAAAGTGAGTAAGATGGAAAAGATATCAATATAAAAAAAATAGTTCAGACCGTAAAACAGTAAAGATGTTTCCATCCATACAAATTTTCAATATTGCCCAAACTACATCAGAATTCTATCGTTTAAGGCATTGAAAGTATTTTAAAGCTAGACAATGTCAATTTAGCTTTAGTTTCAACGCAATTTCTACATTTTTAAGCTTAGTAAATTTGAATGGAAATTTAAAAAAAAATCGCATTTAAAGAAAAGGAAAGGCAATTAGGTTAACTTATTTAGCTAAAACTGTGGTGATGTACAGGGTGGGGTGGAAGGCTTTCTATTTGGAACATGTTCCAGTGATGTTCGTAGGGAAGGGAGGAGCGTGGTGAGGGGTTTGGTGGAAGGGATGGAGTGGGATATTTGTGCTCCCGCTCGTCTCAGTCTCAAATATGTTGTGGTCGAGTCCGCAGCACACTTTTTTCGTGGAGGCGTATTTCTCTAATAGTCGGTCGGTGATTGCAGTGCAATGTGCCTTTCATCGTCTCTTCCATATTCCTCTCCTCCACGAGATCATGTTACAAATCAGAAATGTGTTGATGTGGATGGATACCTTCAGAGCAACGGGGAATGTCTCCAAAGAAGAAAAGACCTCCATAGACCGTTAGAACACCAGAAAATGTGGAATGAGTTCGTATGTAAATTCAAACTGGTATGTGAAAATGATCCAAAAATCCTTCTTACCCGCTCTCCAAGAAAAAGGGTTCTTGATAACGTGTAGTTACAACAAGAAGTGGAAACAGACCACACCTCCCGGGTTTCTATGGGTATTTAAGAGCAGCCTTCCCCGAATGACTGATCTTCCTGCGAGGGAACGTAAATTGGCCTGCGTGCTCACCTGATTTATTCCTTTCCGATTACTTCCTGTAGGCTTATCTCAATTCCCTGGTTTACAAAGATCATTCCAAGACCTTGGAAGTCCTAAGGATTGATATCCTAGGTGAAATTAACAATATTCCAATCGATATGCTTGAAAAAGTGACTCAAAGTTTTCGAAATCGACTGCATCAGTGTATTGATAATAGAGGGCAACAATTTACAGACGTTGTGTTTAAAACTGTAAATTCAAATTTCCGATGTTATGCGGTAGACAGAAAATAAAAGTCAAATGAAACATGCAAGTTTTATTGCATTTTCAAAAAAGGAAGTTCCCACGCTCCACCCTGAAAGATAATTTTATTGTAAGTCAAGACACATGTAGACTCAGTCAAACAAGTCGAGACAATATTGCAAAATAATTTTTCAAAGCCCCCGGTATAATGGTTAGCGACGCTGACTGCTGTGCTATAAGGCGTGGGCTCGAATCCCAATGAAGGCATTTTCTTTTTGTAAACGTATAGCATCTTCGTGGCATGGGAGCACGCGAAAGATTCATCCAGCTGCCAGTCCTCTCGTGAGGTTGATGGAAGAGGAAAAGAGATGGGAGGTATTTGATCACCTCCCCCTCCCGAAAGAGTTCTCTCTCAAAACAGGGAGGGAACCGAGTCGAATCGTACTGTTATCCGCATGGTGATCAAAGCTACGGCAAATGGCAAGTGTACACAAATAGCCCTTTTCCGCTATGAATTTCAAGGGACTATTTGATATTACGGTAGATCAGGCGAGATAAGTAACATAAAAAGAAGCATATTGTATTTGAGTTCAGTAAGTATAGCGTTCGATTCCGGTTGTTAAAATAAAATCTTAATTTTAAATACAGAGTACATACAAATTATTGAGCCCAAAATAAGATGCAAGATAAAATACTCATAAAATGCAAGATAACATTTATCAAACTTTATTTATGGCATTTGATAAATGCTACTCTTAAAATCAAATGAGACACAAAGTCGTTTTTCATAAGGAATAAGAAAAAATTAAGCCAATGTTTTGCTGTAGAGGACGTAAAAAATGAACATTATTCTATCGCGTTTTTTTCCCATGGACATAAATTATTCTAAACTCATAACAAAAGCTACAATGTTGAAGTTTGTGTTGCAAGTGGGACCTTATCACTATGGCAACGATATTTTTTCGATAGGGTGACGATTCGTGTTATTTATCATTAAGCATTAAAAAGTGCTACATTTCTTGTCGAAACGCATCTCTCAATATCGATTGCAAATTGATTATTCTAAAGCTTTCATTCCTTTATTTTGTTATAGAATAATAAATCGCGGTATCAAAGTGCGTTATAACTAAGCAGAGAAAGACTGCAATTTCATATATAAACAAGGATTTATATAAAATATTGATATAATTTCACAGGATTATTGCCCTGTTCGATTTTTTAAAGGAAATGATAGACATTTTATCTAAAATTGTGAAAAATCAATTATATTAAGCAAAGATTTCTACCGCTTTGTATATGGAAAAAAAAATTTAGTGTTCATTATTTCGAAAACATTCAAGTGAACGTTTATTAACGTCGCACTATAGAACACCCCGAAGGGTATTGGCGATGGTCTGCGTAATTTTGAGCCAAAGTCAAGTGACGAGGACGTGGTACTTAAGCTGGTACCCTTCTCCCAACTACCACACCACGCTCACGGGAAGAGTTAGAGAAGCCGATGCACTCGGCTTTACACGGTGGGCATCGAACCCTTAAGTGCCACCAGCGTATATATCCGTCTCGATCAACCGTTGCGCTACGTACTCCGGACGTATATATCCATCCTTCCGAAATACGATACTTTTTGGAATGTAATAAAATGACCTTGACAGTATTTGAAAAGAAATTTTTTTTTCTTATTTCAGAGAAAATTTGGCTTATTTGTGCCTTTTCTTCTCCCAATACACCGTATACTCGCGCCCAGGCGAAAAACGGTGGCTCTGGGGAGCGAATCACGTAACTTTTAATCGTCAGTTAAGAGGTTAAATGGCATTAAGGCTCGAAATCATGATAAAGAGCTCGTAACGCGAGTAAAGAGCTTGTGGCCATGACCAACAAGCTATCATGGTCACTCGAAAACATTCGAAGCACCAAATATTAAACATTTTCAAAAAAAAAAAATAATAAAAAAACACTCTTAAACAATTATGTAAAGGGGTGTATGCATACATAAAAGTGGAACGCTAAATATATTACAAATGGAAATTGAAAAGGAAAGAAATTATTTCGTTTATAAGTACAGCAAATTAAAAAAAAGAATATGCTATGAATAAAATAGCATTTAAAAACCCTATTAAATAAAGCTAAGTAGGAAACAAATGTTAAATACAGTTGTAACGATATTGGTTGTAGCTCAATCCATATAGTTATAATGAAACAAAAACCAATATTTTAAATTATAATGTTTATAAGAAGAAACTGAGCAACTACATTGAGCAAATGAGTGAAAATTTCACAATCTTGGTTACTCTAATATCCAATTAGAAAATATGACCATGCTTTATTTTCTTCTAATATGCACCATGCTATATACAAGTGCGCTAAAAATATTCGAGATGGATTTTCTGAAGATCAGCGTATAATCTGAATTGCTGAGAGAATTCCATTTAATATGAAATTTCATTAAATGACTTACGATTTTGAACAGTACTTTGAAGGTAGAGTCCCAAAATTTCCTACAGAATTCATTGTGTGTATATGTCATCCACTTGTCTTCGTTTAGTGTTAGGAGTTAATATATTAAATGTTTTAATTCTATAATTGACGAGAAGCAACACGAGATCTCTATACCTTGGCAATTTAAAGAAGTGTGATCATGCTAAGGTACAGTTTCACCTTGACTTACGCGAACTCTGAGTTACGCGATTTTTCACAAATCTCACCACTTCCTTTTTTCCCACTGTCTCACTGGAACTCACAAGAGGACACGACTAAGGTAATTCATCTGGGGACGAGATTTTGTGTAATAGTACACCCATAGTGTGTTCTACCCTCATTGTAATTCCGCCGAATGGTCAGTCAAATCAAAGAAAATAGCCTTCGAAATTCATGCTTACCTTTTGTACAATTATATTTTAATTGCCTTCAGCGATGCAAAGGCGTGGTTGGCAGAATATCTGTTTATCACGCAACCAACCAAGTTTCGAGTCGCGCATAAGATTTTTTATTTTTTTAAATTCATTTAAAATTATTTTTGCAATTACATAAATTTATTTAAAAAAAGACTTATTAAATATTTTATATAGTTATAAAACAATTAAATTAATTTTATAGTACAAGGTATATATTTTTAATTATACACAATAATTTTTTATAATAATTTATTTATAATATATTGTATTTTATAATATAAAACCATTTGTAACTAATTTTTATATAAAATGTCTCTTAATATTTGTTATAATACATATTCTTATAATAAATATTATTTATTAATAATTAAATTTATAAAATATAATATAAATATTCATATTTAATTACAGTAACTATATTACTTTTTAAAGTAAAAAATTATCATCTAAAATAACATTTAATATTTAACAAACCTTTTTTATAAATTTATTTAATTGTAAAAACAATTAAATTAATTTAAAAAAAATAAAAAAAAAAAACGTTCGCGTGACTCGAACCTTGGTCAGTCGCGTGATAAATCAACCTCTCTCTACCAACCACGCCATTGCATCACTGGAGGTAATTAGAATTTATATATATAAAAGCTAAGCAGGAATTTCGAAGGCTATTTTCTCCAAATTGACTGGCCATTCGGCGGAATTACATAGAGGTTTGAACACTCTAAAGGAGTACTACTATTACCCCAAGTTTCGCCCCCTAATGAATTTCCTTAGTCATCCCCTCCCCTTGTCGAATAGAATTAGTGCCAGAGCCTGATGAAATTGGTAAAGTGATTGAAGAAGTTGGCTATCTTGCCAAGCAAATAAATTTAGAAGTGGACAGTGTTGACGTTCAAGATCTGTTGGGTATTGACAAGCTCACAGAAATGTATAAGCAAGCATTGAAGTACGAGTCTTTGGACACAGTTCAATCAAAGGACCGTTGGTCAAAAGCAAAAGGTCAAAATAGCAATCAAAGGACCAAAGGACCGTTGGGAATTTGACAGAAGGCCTCAGTTTAACCCTTTATCTACCGCATTATGATTTACTGCAGTTTTTTTTTTCATGCAATACTTTTTTTTTTAATCACTACATTAAAAATTAAGGAATATACATAGACAAAATACTCAACTTTGAGAAATTTAATTTTTTTAGAGCTAATTAAAGATATTCAGCTGTAAAAATAATTATACACACTGTTCACTTAAAAGAAATAGTCAAATCGTTTTCTAATGTCTTCATTAACATACAAAAACAATAAGAGTTACCGATCTGTTGTGATGTCCGCGGATTCACCACTCCGTCAGTGTCATTGTATTGCCGCGTTATTTCAATATACGCTTTACTTTTTATGCTACTAACAGCATTTGCTTCCCGGCATTCTATTATGTGTAAGTGCGTTTTATCACCAAAGCCAACACCAATTCTTCATATTGTGCAAACTCTTCTGTTGGCATTCAAATTAAAAGTTAGCGATACGCGAGGTAAAAACAAGCTGGCATGAGGCTTTTAAATATAGAAAGCCGGGTGTCACGGGGTTTATTTCGACCAATGGGAATCGACCAGTAAGTTGCAGGTTAAGAAACGCAGAGTCAAGTAAACTGAGTTGAAACAGTGGTGAATTAAAGTCAACCCGTATAATTTTAACTTTGATTGCCGGTTACTTAACTCCAAGTTTCATCGCTAAGAAGCTAGTGGTGAATATCCCAAGTGGTGTAACCTGCCAAAGAGTTATCGGTGCATTGTTCTTGCTTCACTTGTTGAATTTCGAGCAATATAACTCAGGCTCTTTGATTTACGAGACTCCCGGTTCTAGTGAGTGAATTATTAACATCGCACTATTCCACTACTCGAGAGCTTTTGGCGACTTTTTCCTATTTAAGAACAGGGTAAAGGTCTCGTCATATTTTTTCAACTCAAAAGCAGCCCTCCATGCCATTCTAAATGGAGGGTCAACGATTACTGAAGAGATTTGCAGTTTAGAGTACAAGAATTAAAGTCTGCTTTCTCCAATGGTTGCCTGCCCATGTTGACACTACAGGCAATGAAAGTGCGGATAAACTGGTAAACCGGGCTAAAAATTTCCATAATGACAACTTTGTCAATGTTACCTTATTAGACACAAATGTTGGAGTCAAATTTCATATTGAGAGAGAAGTCAATTCCTGTAAGGTATCAATTCAATAATAATACAAGTGAAGACCACTCTTTATAGCAAAAGACCATTGCTAGGCTAAGAACAGGTTATTACAGAGGAATGAAGACTTATAGGAATTGTGGTAACTGTCAGGATACAGAGCTACACCTGCTCATATTTTGGATCGCCAAGCTATTCTGTCTGCTCTACAAGAAATAGGGGCCCTGTTTTCATCAATAAAACCACTGTCAAAAGCTTCTCAAACTTTCATCGCGCCTTTCCCCCCATACAAGGGCATTGTATTGAATGCAATAATAATGTACTTTATCGCTAAAACTACAATCACACAGA
Source organism: Trichonephila inaurata madagascariensis (assembly GCA_019973955.1). Classification (NCBI taxonomy): domain Eukaryota; kingdom Metazoa; phylum Arthropoda; class Arachnida; order Araneae; family Nephilidae; genus Trichonephila; species Trichonephila inaurata. Next base: position 482,475 of record BMAV01009736.1, read on the forward strand.
CCTTAATTATAAACTGCACCACCATAATATAAGACAAATTTTGTGTATACTACTTTGACGTAATAAATATTTTAGGTAATAGGATAAGTTTGTTACTTTTCATAGTTTAGAATATACTTATACTTGTGTTTCCTTTCTCTCAGTAAATCAATTTTTTTAAATAATCCTTTTCTTTTCCAACTTTCCGATATGCTCGCGCCCCTCCCCCCAAAGAATTTTCACGCCTCCTTAGGAAGTTGCACCCCACAGTTCCAGGAACTCTGTTCTATGTGGATAATACTGAACAAATTGCCAGAACAGTCATCTGGGCCCATGGTACTGTTTGATTTGGTGCCGTCATGGACACGACATCTCCCTCAAACAAGACAAATTTATCATTCAAAGCCAAAAAAAATGCTTATCTTTCCTTCATTTGCAGTATAAATACCATTCAATATATTTTAAAACATTTCCTTTACTATGCTATAAATTAAAATATCAAAACGACAACTTCCAGAACTCTTAAGCCTACAACCAAAGAACTACCCGCGAAAGCTTAATTTACTCTAATTCCTACTTCTAATAAATAAGCCTAAAGTAGCTTAAGTAACTAATTATCATTCTCCGACACTCGGTAACTAATTACTGGGACAACGCAAGTAAAATTCAATAACAAAGCCTGATGAAGACAATTGAAACATTTTCTTGTGCTTAATCAATTAAAAGTATTTGGTTTCGACGACTAAGAAAAATGGCTCGAGTTAATGAAGGCATTACGAATTGAAAGTGGTGCTGCGAACACGGATAACATTTGTCACTTCTCTCCAATACTAAAATAAAATAAACATTCACTTATTTTAAATTTAAATTTAAAGTATTAAATCATTCTGCAAGTTAATAGTGTTATTTAATTTAATGTTATTCTTAAAAGTTTAGAGAAAGAAATTCAGAACAATGTGGACCTTTTCTGATTTCCATTTAGATAAATGATTACATTTAAATGCACGACTTATTTAGTTTAATCAAAACCTAGGTTTATCACGCGATATAAAAGGTTATGCGACGGAAACAATTGTATGCGGATAAATTGAAATGGTTCTGCAATACATCAAATACGTGTGTACAGGGGTAGCAAGAAGTCCTGAACGATATTTTTTTGTCTTTGTGTGCAACTATTTTTGTTATGAAATTATCATACTTTTTTCCTTCCTCAGTGGCTCAACGGAGCAAGGTGGGCCTTCTCAAGAAGTCTTTCCCAGGCCAGTCTTCTTCCTGCTAGTGTTCAATTCTTAGTTCTCAAAACTAGGATATCTTTTTCTAGGCCATCAATCCATTTAAGATTTGTCCTGCCCTTTCTTCGTGTGCCAAATGGTTGAGAATTGAAGACTTTTTTAGTGGTGTGGTCTTCTGAATAACGCATCTGTCCCTTTATTTCATTGTATTTTGATGAAGTTAACAATGTCAGATTCTTTATATCAGTGCTTCTCAAACTTTCAATATATGGGACCCAATATTAGATCATAATTTTCATCGTGCCCCCCTTCCACACAATAACAATGTATTGAACTCAATATAATAATACACTTTGACGCTATACCTATATTACGACTTAAACCTCTTAAGTGCCGTCGGCGTATATAAGCTTCTCGATCAACCAGTGCGTTAATTGCCCCGGACGTATATATGTATGTTTTTCCAAAGTATGATCTTTTCTGAGAACTGTTATCCATAAAATTATTCCGAAGGTTTTGGAATGCAGTAAAGTGAACTTGACAGTGTTTGTGAAGGATTTACTTATTTATTAATCTTCTACCCCCACCTTCCCTCCACACACCCCATAGGCTCGCCTTACGTGTTGTCAAATCTTTAGCGGATGGATTGATTGATTGCCTAGAAAAAGATCCAGTTTTGAGAACTATGTATTGGAGAACACTATCAGGAAGAAGGCTGGCCTGGAAAAGGCTTCTTGTGAAGGCAAAGGCCCACCCTGGTCCAATGAGGAAGGGAGGATTGATAGGATGAGTAGGTTGAATGATTGAACTCTAAAGCTACACATGGGTCAGTAGCAATGGGCATATCTCCTATTTTCAAGCACCCCAGTCAGATAAGATCTCCATTCACGTCTCACTGTGAAACAATATAAATATTATTGGTGATGGACTCGTAATTTAAAGTCACAGTCAAGTGATAAGGATCTCCTGAGCTGGCAACCCATCTCCAAGCCTCTACACCCCGCCAACGAGAGGACTTTTAGCCTTTGCAAATTTAACGTACATCAACTTCTTCATGGCAGGTCGTCAACACTATACAATGGCAATGATATTTTTCGAGCCTGCTATCCGTCAACACCAACCACTAGTTAGAGGTTATGCCCACCCCGCCATCGCATCCACCAAATAACAGTTAAATATGACGAGCAACTTCAATATTCTTTCGATTCCAAGCGAAGCTCAGTTCTTGCAAAAATGCAATGGTTTTGTAAGACATACTTTTATTGAATCAGTGTTTGAACCCAGAACATGAGTTCAAAATAGTTCGTACCAAAGTACACAGTTGTTAACTGAACACAATTATAATCTTAGGATGAACTTCACTGTGGTTAAATGATAGAATTTTTCTACGGATAATATTTTACAACGCACTTTCATTGCTCCCTTTACTTTCGATCCATTGGAAAATATCCTCCCAAGGGGAGTTGGAATTAAATTCATAGTCATGTAAGTGCAATAGCATATTTTTATTCAGTCAGTTCGTGTGTTTCCCCATTATAAACTTTTATTTTTGGTAGGAGTTTGTGACGGGTCGTATTAATGCCTTTTCATTGATCCTCTTGGGGAAAAAATGTACTTTAACTGTTATTTGAGTTTAAAACCCACCATCTGTAGAGATAACTTAATTTCATGCTAATTTGAGTGCTATTTAATTCCTAGCAAAGTAAGAGTTATTGTTAGGCTGCTATTAAATCGAGATTTGCGAAATGACTATCGGAAGCTGTAGACTTGAACATCCAGTCGACCCGACGACTGCTGTTCCATTAGATTGCACTCGGTTAAGTGCATATTTATTTGTCTTAGGAATTTAGGGTAGCCATTTTATTTGAATGCTCCCTAGGTTTATATAATTGCTTGACAGTAAATTGTTAGAAATAAATAAACTTATTATTTTTTTATAACAATCTCTGTTCATTCAGTGTCCCAAATTTCACCAGTGCCCCCTGGGTTGCGACAAATTTTCTTTTATAGAGTATATATTAGTCAACAATAATAACGCACAGAGATAAAAATATTTTAAAAGTGCGCGTGTAACTCGTACGCAAGAAAATGGAAAGGTGAAAAAATAAGAGTTTTTTTACGGTTAAATATAGTTTATAAACCAAGAAGGATTATATATATTACGGAATGGAAAATATTAGAAGGAAATAACAAGGAAAGCACAGAACCACTTCCCAAGTCTGGATCGCTTGAGTCCAAAGACTGGAGTGGCACTAACTATTTATCAATACGGATCAATACAGATGGCAGTATTATATAATTAAAAAAAAAACACCTTCTAACTTAGTTAATTAAAACACTGTTATACACGCATAATACAATTTTTTTTTCTCAATTCCTACTATTAGTTTATTATTTCCCTGTATTTATATTGTTCAAATTTTCTATCATTAATAAACTACATTTTACAGCGCTCCATTGAGCTGAAATTTCACATACACGACTATTTGGGATGACAATACGGTAATTATAATTAATAAAAATTAATTGATTAAAACTAATTATTCAAAGAGTTACACATGCAGCCACGTTGCCATCATTTTTGTAGACTTAGCGACCCTGTTGGCGACTTGTGACAAAGCTTTAAGTTTTTTTTCTTTCTGACATTTTAAAGCGCTCACCTGAGCTGAATTTTTCTATACATTGCTTTGGGTAACAATACGATATTTGAATTATAATTACACTTAATTGAAAAACTAATTATTTAAAGAATTACAGACACCGCCACGTTGGCTGCATTTTTAGTGACTTGGGTCAAAATTTAAAAAAAAAAAATTCTCACGTTTTAAAGATTTTAGTTGTATTGAAATTCTATATACACGACTGATTTGAATGACAATACGATACTTTTATCATAGTTAATAAAAATTGTCATTTAATAGTGTGATTTTGTGTGTGTCATGTATATATATATATATATTTATATTAATTGTAATTATTTAATAAAAAGTAAATAATTTTTCTTTGTTGATCCAAGTAGGAATTGACTCATTTTTTTTATATTACTTGTTTAGTTTCTAAATACTTTTAGAAGAATCGTAATTAAACAGCTTTGCCTAATTATCAAATTTGATTTTTATCTAAATTCTAAAAGCTCAACAAGTAAAAGTTTAATGTCAATATTGAATTCAATGGAAAACACGTGATTGCATAAATAAATACCTGCGAATTTTCCTTAAATAAAAATATAATTTTTATTTTTATTGCCTTAGAAACTTAAAGAAAACTTATCTCAGTTGTATTTAATAGATGAAAATTAGATCTTGGAATATCTTACAATAATAGCATTTTGTTACATTTTTAAATAATGGAATATATAGCAATTTGCGTGGCACATTTAAATATTTTAACTTGTTTTAATAATATCCTTCAGAAAGAAAATTATGAGTTGAGAGAAACGAGTCTATTGAATATACTTTTAATGAACAAACACACTTTAGTTTCTATTAAAAACAAGAGCTTTTTGAATTTGCGCTTTTTTTAATATAAAATAGAATGGAGAGAAAATGAAGGATGTGTGTGAAGCAATGGAAGTTAACATTTTTGTGATATAATATTAAAAATCAATTTTCACTTACCGATTCCAATATAATGGCGTCAGTCTGTCCCTTTCCCCCGGGTATCTTACTCATCGACATAATACTCCGCATTCCAAGATTTGCTGCAACTTCTGTAGTGCCATTCTTAGTCTCCAGGATATGAAGCTGTAAGAAAGAATTTATATAAGTATGCTCATTATAACTAACCCACAGGAGTTTTCGCATCAAATACTTCTCAAACCATATGTGCAGTGGTCTTCAAATTTCTTCCACTCCCGGAACCCTTAAAACTATAAGGTGTTTTCGTGGAACCCTATTTCGCACACTTCGAAGAATGTATCTTAAAATATTTAATGTAGATCAACTTGTTATAGGTACCTTATGTAAAGCCAATTTAAAGGTCTACTAAAATTATCTACCGTCGCATTTCATATTCTGCACTTAATATGTTTTTGTTGTTGACGGTGTTTTTTATCCTGGGAACATATGAAATACAAGTAAAGAACAGAAACATACAATGCAACATCATGTTTTTATATTTTGTTTATGTAACATCTTACGTTGAGAGAGAAAGAGAAATACTTTTCACTTAAAAATACATTATTCTGAAAGATTTTAGGTATTCGACTACGTTCGGAATCATGATTTTAAAAAGCACGTAAATGGATAATTTTCATGATATTCAGTGTCACTTAGATTAGAATACATGTATAAAATTGTTTTAAGGACATTGTGACAAAAAATTTCTTAAATACAATATTTCGGCAAAAAATTAACTTAGAATAACTTTTCTTCAAAATGTTCTCCTTTTGTGAAAGTATAATAATATTTTCCTGTATATAGCTCAGACCTCTGTACAGACTAACTAAGAATTTTGAAAAAATTCACATTATTTTCTTGTGAGTTACAACCCATTGAAATTATATATATATATATATATATATATATATATATATATATATATATATAATTATCGGGTTTTTTCCTTAAAAATTGCTCCCCTCTTTTGTCGTAAAACATGGATAAACCCACTTCTAAGTTGTATATTTCAAAAATTCTAGTTGAGCCTCTGTACAGAGGTCTTAGCTATATACAGGTATAGAGTATTATTATAATACTATATATATATTATAATATTATAATATATATATAGTATTATTATAATATATTAGTATTATTATAATAGAAGCATTTTTCACAAATGGAGAACATTTTGAAAATGGGTCATTCTACGTTCATTTTTTGTCAAAATATTGTACTTAAATAATTTTTTATTGTAATAATATTCTTAAAGTAATTTTATATACATTTTCTAATCTAAATGACTCTAAATATCATAAATACTATCCATTTATACGCTTTTGCAAAATCGCGGTTCCGAACATAGTCGGATACTTTAAATGGTTACAGCTGTGTGAGAAATCTTGTGTATTTTGCATGAATTTGTAAACCTGAAATTTAGGAGCTGCTCTTGCTTAAGTTAAGATTTTAACGCCGAATTTTGTTGATATGTCATGTTTGTTCCCTCTACTTCATGAAACAAATAAAAAAGGTGTATTTTCTATTAGAAATCTATTAAGTTTTGTAAATTATTTTACTAATAAGAATAAAAATTTTTTCGTGGAACCCGGGATAGAGTAAACAATATAATATTCACAATCTAGTAAATAGTTCAAATAAGGAAAAAACGTTTCAATATTCTTTTAATATATTATAATAGTTTTCAAAGTATCTCTAAATATTAAGAGTTATGTGTAATTAAAATTTTCAGTTTCTTAATGACTGGGATGAGCTTTAGATACATAAGGTTATATAAGCTTCATATAGAGAACGTGAATCCATTTTGCAAATACATATATAATTTTCTTTCCAACTTTTTATTGTGACTAGTGGAACCCTGGTTTTGCATTGTGGAGCTCCAGGGTTCCGTGGGACACACAGTTTAAAGACCACTCTATCCGCATATGTGTAACAATGCTTAGTATCATAACAGTAATTGTAATGTGCTGCTGTTTATTTCCAGCTAAATTATCCAGCAGAGCCTAAGCACCAATTAGTGTGATTCAGAATGCCAAAATGCGGTTAACGCTATCTAAATTGCGCGCTTAATTCAATCATGGGTTAATTATATCGTTCTTGGTGATAATTACTTCGCACAGCATTATCATCAAGACATCCAAAAATTAGCTTAAAAATTGTAAAATTTATCTGTACAAAAACTATTTTTAACTTGTTACTTTTCATCAATCATTCTTAATTTCATCATTTCTTAAGTTTGAATACTTTAAAAACCAAAAAGTAACAAGTTCTTTTGATTGATTGAATATTAACGTCGCACTGTTCAGCTACACAGGCTTTTTATGACGGAACCACGTTATTTTGAACCATGGTCAAGGACGTGGACGACGAATTCGAGCTGGCACTCCTCTCTCCTAACTACCGCACCACACCAACGGGAGGACGTTTCAGCTCGACAGATTTAACGTGCATCGCTGCCCTACACGGCGGGTCTTTAGTGTACTGGGCTCGAACTCGTGACAAGGCAAGCTACGGTCCGATACCTATACCACTCGGCTACCGCGGCCACAGGAACAAGTTCTTACAGATAATCAAAGTATTATTTAGTTTAAATTTTTGAATTTAAATTTCAATATATTATAAATTATTTTGATTAGCACTGCAAGAGATACAAATATATAAGCACAAGTTAAGAATAATCTTACGTTAGCAAACTAAATTGTAGTGTCCAATGCTGTTATTCATTGCTTAAGAAATATTTCTGCAAGTTGCAAAAATTTCTAAGTAAACGACAGAATTTAAAAATAATTTTTTAAAATAAAAAAGGGACGCACGGGTAAAAAGGTACACATGTCATAAAATCTAGTATTGATTAGAATGAATATATAAGTGAACGCGTCCGTTTACTGCCTTTGCTAAATGCTTAACTTAATCTCAACATGTTTCAGTTTTACATACTTCATTCTCCAGCATAAATACTACATTTATATGCCGGAGTATTATAATCCCATAGCGAGAAGCATATATTTTTTTACATTATACAATTCAACTTTAATCAATCGTTATTTTCCGTTTATAAGAAATAGGTTTAACCCGAAAACGCTTAAGATGAAATATCAGTTAACATGAAACAATTCAACGGTCCCAACGAACTATGTATCTTCATGCATTTTTTTCTCTCTTAATACGAAACAATTTCCCTTCTGGGAATGAACAAAATACAGAAAACACCAGACAATGAAATGTTATTGGAGTGCCCTACAGTATCATCGGAAGGTTCGTTGCAGTAGATGTCAATAATGTATATACAGCCCCAATTGTATACACTGAAGAGCCAAAAAAACTGGTATAAGCATGCGTATGCAAATAAAGAGATATGGAACCAGTCGGCAAAGCCTATATAAGACGATGACTGCCTGGCACAGTTGTTAGATAGGTTACTGCTACTACAGTGGCAGGTTATCAAGATTTAAGTGAATTTGAATGTGATGTTATATTCGGCACACGAGTGATGGGACATAGCATCTTCGAGGTAGCGATTAAATTTGGATTTTCACCTACGGCCATTTCACGATTGTACCGTGAATATCGGGAATCCGGTAAAATGTCAAATCTATGACATCGCTGAGGCCGGAAAAAGATCATGCAAGAACGGGACCAACGACAACTGACTAGAATCATTAAGCGTGATAGACGTGTAGACATTCCACAAATTGCTGCAGATTTTAATGCTGAGCCATCAAAAAGTGTCACCGTGCGAACCATTCAACGAAACATCATCGATATGGGCTTTCGGAATCGAAGGCCCACTCGTACACCCTTGTTGACTGCATGACACAAAGCTTTACGCCTCGCCTGGGTCCGTCAACACCGATATTGGACTATTGATGACTGGAAACACGTTGCCTGGTCTGATTAGTCTCGCTTCCAATTGAATAGAGCTGATGGGACGTGTACGGGTATGGAAACAACCTCATGAATCCATGGGACCCTACAGGTCAACAGTGGACTGTTGAAGCTTGTGGAGGCTCTGTGATGGTATGGGGCGTGTACAATGAGCGTGATATGGGACCCCTGATACGTCTAGATATGACTTTGACAGGTAACAGGTACGTAAGCATCCTGTCTGGTCACCTGCACCCATTCATGTCTATTGCGCATTCCGAAGGACTTGGAGAGTTTCAGCAGGACAATGTGACACCCCACACATGCAGAATTGCTACCGAGTGGCTCCAGAATAACTCTTCTGAATTTAGACAATTACACTGGCCACCAAAATCCCTAGACATGAACATATCCGAGATGCCTTGCAACGTGCTGTTCAGAAGAGATCTCCACCTCCTCTTAATCCTACTGATTTATGGAAAGCCTTGCAGGATTCATGGTGTCAATTACCTCCAGCACTACTTCAGACACTTTTCGAATCCATGCCACATCGTGTTGCGGTACCTCTGCGTGCTTGTGGGAGCCCTACATTATATAAGGTAGGTGTAGCAGTTTTTAGGCTCTTCAGTGTATAAGGCAGACAAAGTCAATTTGGAATTTATTAAAACTTCAAAAAATTTCGTGGATGCAGATTCCGACGACGAAAATGAAATGAAAAATGCAGCTCCTGTTTCCACGTCCTCCGAAATGAGGAATATCATGAAGAGTATGTTCAGTTATTTAGACGCACATTCCAATAGTGAAATGAATAACATAATAGACGCGCCATCGAACAATTTGATGACAATTTAATACTATAAAAGACAATACAAAGAAAGTAGATTATGTTCCAAAAACTCAATAAATGTTTTGCTTAAAAAACTTGAAAATTTTGCATTCAATTTCAATTTGGTCTTGTGTGAATATTTTTTTTATTTCCTTTGATTTTTATTAAATATATACACATATAGATATCTATGTAAACAATATATACTCTAATAAACTTTTGTTGAATGTATTGGGAGTTTTTCTTTTTGCAATATCCCTTAGCACGAAATTCTTTTAACGCGAAACATTTTACACCCCTTAATTTCATTGTAAACGATTTTCACTGTACTTAAACAAAATTTCAGGCGTTAACTATTTTTAAAAAAATTGTATATATTGATACTATAATGTTTTTAAGACATGTTAAGAGAACAAACTTCATTTTTCCATGTAATAATTAAAAGACTTCTCCAAGCATGTATAACAAATTCGCAGTTTTACTCAATTTTATACTTTTCTTTACGTTTTATGAGATATAGCTAAAGTACTTGTTCCGCACAAGGGTTTTAATATTTTAAAAAATATATATATTATTCTTAATTTTAACAGCTAAATTGTAAGGAGAGTAAAACACGAGACAAAACAATGTATAGAAAAACGTAAAATATTTTCTTAATGACTTTTTATCTATCTATAACGCCCCGTATACTCTCGCAACGCCCCTTGGGGGTCAACTTACGCAAACACCCTTTTGTAGCGGATCGATACTCCATGAAAGAAACATGCTTGCTAAATTTCAAGTCTGAAGGTCCAATAGTTCAAAAACAGGAGTATTTATCTGTAACGACCCTTAAGCCCGCGCTACGCCCCTTGAGGTAAAAACGGGAACCTTCATGGAGGGGGGATATAGGGCTACACCACCAGATAGTTATCTTGATGGTGTTCTCTTATAGGTGGCCTTGATCGTATTATTTTTCCGAGTTTTAGTGGGACACACATTGTATACTTTCTTTTATAATATATATTGATTTTAGTTTTAACATTCAAAATTTCAAATGTGATAAGTTTCATATCGTAGTTTCTTCTCTATTAATGGAATTTTGAAATACCAAAGACCCAATTTAAGAATGGGTACATAGTGTGTAGGTCACCTTGAAAAGCAGTACTGGGCACTTTAAGAAGGCAAAAGGCTCAAAACATTAAAATTTTAATTTGCGAGGCATCTAAATGAAGCAAAGTATAAATTACTCTTTGTGTTTATACATCACAAGTTGTTTTAACATTAATAAATTTTGAATTATTTTTTTCTGTAGTTTGATACACATTTATACTATTCACTATGTAATTTCAAATAAAAATTGTCATAAATTTCTACTTATATTCAAACATGAAATAAAAACATGTCACACGAGTTTTTGAATTTTTAACCCTTTACCAGGCCATGGTAAAAATACTTACAATCAAATTTATCAATCAATCTCTTTATTTGCCCCTTCCCCCCCTCCCCAAAAGGGTCTTAAAAATAAAAATAAAAAGTTTTATCTAATAAGCTAAATTAAGTCAATCTCGTTCTCACAAAATATTTTAAATGTAATATCGATAACATAACTCAACTTGAAAAAAAAATGCCTTATAAAGGGTTAATCAAAGAAAAAAACAATTTCGGCTTTGAAGTAATCCTGTATGCCTTTTCAGTGTTCAAAATTTATGGAAATTATCAAAGAAAGTTTCACGCATAGTTAATGTAATATAATAAATGCGACTATATTTCCAAACCTTCCAATAAAATGTGAATCTAAAGATTATGGAGCCAAAATCTTAAACAATTTTCCCATTTCTCTCAGAGTCATTTAAACAAAACAAAATATTTAACATTAAGATCGGATAGGTAAAATTCCCCCATTTAAATAATTGTTTATAATAAGCAACCTACTTGCATTTTTCCCATATCAAAATTTTAAAAGTCTGTCATTTTAAATAAAAGAATCAATTGAATACCTTTCCAGCTCGATAAGTCTCTGCAGCAATAAATCTTTTCGTCGTTACTGAAGCATTATCTAGTATTATCTTAGCCTAAAACCGTTCAATAAACGTCCAGCCATATTATCTAACCTTTAAATCAAGTTCATCGATTGGCAACTTTTTTGCTTTTTACACAAAGAGTAAGATATTCCTTTTTAAGCAATACTTTTTAAATAATAAAACACTTTCGTATCAGAAAAAGCGTGACAATTTAAAGATATTGCGGTTGTTCTTGTTTATGGAATTCTAGAAATTTTATGCAATATTCTTGTGCACCAAGATATTTATATAGCCTACAACACTTGTAAATACTTATTTTTGTTTTTAGGCTTATTTAAATGCAAAATACTATTTTAAAAATATCATAGGCCAGCAGTTAAGTATATCATCCAACATTTATGAGTCTTAAAAATTTCTCACGAGATTTCAAAATTCCCCCAGATTTAATATGCAGCATTCCCTATGGTTTCATAGACGAACCATTTAAAATTTTCAACATTCCAAGGCAATATTCTATAAATAAGGTTTCGATAACGCTACAGTTTTCTCAAGGATATACGGTTCGGTTTTAAGTGTTCTTTATAAATGTATATCTGAACAAGGCATAAATTAAAGAAAACAAGCGAACTATTCTTAACTGTAATATTAAAAACATAGTTTAAGTCAAAAATAGGAAGTTCTATTCATAACTACTTAAAGTGACCAACTTGTTTAAAAGAGCTATTTTTAGCAATGGAGACTTTTTTTTAACTTCACACCAGTTAAACGAGAAGACTTTTGGCGACAGACCTCAATTTGAAATACAGTAATGTTGAAAATTACCCGTGTAATACTATACTCATTTGCAACGAGTTCGATTGTAACACCACTGAGCCATTTTGGTTAATAAATTGAATTCTTATTAACTTCAGTCTTGGTGGCAACACGTGGAGACTATTGGCAATGTACTTCACAATTCAAGTGAAGAGGAGACATCTACCTTTTAAATTCTACAATAAACTAATGAGAAGAACGAGAACCAAAATTTAATGTTCCCTTTCAACACGGAGGATCTCTTCAGACACTGCACACCAAGGGTGTCAAATTCAAAGGCTAAATTGGGCCAAACAAACAAGGTTTAACTTTTGGAGTGCCGCAAAAAATATTTATAGAAACGTATGATTATTTCGAATGTGTTATAATAAACACATACAAAAGAACAATAATAATAATGTTTGCGTCCTGACACTTGACATCTCTTCTCTGCAACTATCTTTCGTGTTTTGGGAAAAATTTTGTTCGCAGTGATTACTTTCAAAACTGACCCAAGATGAGCGTCATTGATACTATTTCGCGAAAAGGATACTTATTTTTTTTTCTTTTTATAACTCCACTAATTTGCAGAAGGGTCGGCCAACTCGGCCAAAATGATGCCAATTTGGCTCTATTGCCAAGATTTCGCCAAATTTAAATTGAATCGCCAATATAATGTAAGAAACGTCGTTGCTTGCGAATATTACAAATTTAACATAAAATAAATACAGCATAGAGTATAATATAAACGTATTATACATCCATATACAAATTATTTACACTATTTTAAATATTCGTTACACAAAATTCGTAGTAATATATTTAAGTAATATTAGAGCGATTATATTAACATCTTTCATATTATCCACAGAAATCTCTAAATGTAGCATATTACATGCATACATAATTTGCTTTGGTTCTAATTCTAGATAATTCGATATTTTCTTATAAAGCGTACAATAAACAAAAATTTAAAATACTTAGATTTAAATTAAAAAAAAAAGGCGACCTTAAAAAAAAAAAAAAGGTCTTATACTTTGTAAAAGTGCTGAAGTACTTCCAAATTTAATGCGTTATGTAAAGAAATCTTATATTTCTTCGTAGTGAGTTATTTTTAGACGTCACTTTAAAATTCACGAGCCGAAAAACCACACCAAGGGAATTTTCTTTTCTTTTTTTAAATCTAACTTTAGATTCAAATTGAAGTCACTGTAACCGTACGCTCTAGGACTGTAAAACCATCTTTGATTTTTCTCCCCTACGGCAAGATTTGGTAGAATGACACGATACAAAACGACTTACAAAAAGGAACTTATAAGCACTAGAAAAAAATCTTGTACTCTAAAATATATGGATATGGTGTTTCCAAATCGACTTAGTAATAATGTACATCCAAATATTCATAAATTTCAACTTATCACTCTAAATATGTGGTTTGAGAATCAGCATTTCACAATTTTATTTGAGTTTTATGCTTATACTTTTTTTTAATACATGAATGCAAAATTTCACATTTAAAATTTCTCTTACGAAAAGTTAATGTGAAAGGGTTTATTTACTGAAATTCCAAAATAATTACTGGGTAGCTATAAGCAAATATAGGAGTTGCTTATGAATTAATTTTGCCCAGTGGATTAATTTTGAATACGTGTAGTTACGAAGTAATTCAACGGCAAATAGCAATGAATCTCGTATTTATGAATGACGGTGAAACGGCGAGTACGACATCTGAGTTGGCATTCCTCTCCGAACTTCTAAACCACGCCAGTGTAAGGGCAGAGTCTGAAGAATTAATGTGCATCAGTTCCAGTATGCGACGGTTCATATGAGACTTTAAAAATCTAGCACTCCTACCCGACGAAGCCCGAGTCGGCACCCCGTCTCTGTACCTCCACACCCCACCAACGGGAGGACTTTACCTTGACATTTACGTACATCAGCCCCTATACACAGTGGGATTTTTAGTTCGTTGGAGGTCGAATTCATGACGTTCCGCCCATGAGCTCTTGAACATATCAACTGGGCTACCGCGGTCAGATGGCTTACTGTGAAAGAAGGAAAGAAAATTTGTTGACGAGTAGGTTCAAAGACAAAAACATCGCTGGAATGTGATCCAATGGATGGAATGTATTCAAGATTACTACCACATCACTATAGAGAACTTTTAAAGTCTAATTGTATTTTGCGGGTAGTGGCTTCCAAGAATCTTTTATTGAATCAGGACTCGAATATGCGGTACGACAACATTGCCATTTACTAAGCTTACAACTAAAACATCTCGGCTACTGCAACCACAATGTTTTTTACGATTACAAGTCTTAAACTGATTTTGTATTTGCCTATACAGAAGGTTCTGATAAAACTTTTTCAAATAGAGGTTCGGGCGTATTTATGACCACTTTAACGCCCGTATTCACCGCTAACCTAACCCCCAGTTAGAGTGAGGGAAACTCAGTCGTCGAAAACGTTATTCACCATTACCGCAAGTTATTATCAACTTAGCGCCGCTCAGGTTGAAAATTCTGACCCAGAGCCACAGCCGGGTTAGTTTTCACAGCACACGCGCAGTAGCGATTTTTCGAGTGTTTGCGTTTTCGTGCAAGTTTTGGAAGTAGTTTGAGTTAGGATAGATTTTTAGTTTACATGAATACCATTCAGAAAGTTTCCACTGTACCTCAGTTAGATTTTTAGAAAGACTGGAAACCAGAAAGTCAGAAAAGTAGTTAAAAGAAGTAATTTGTTCGAGGAATTGGACGATTACAGTTTCAGAGAAGATTCCGACTGACAGAAAGTGTCGAAGAATCGACTCTGCTAAATGAAGATAAATTAGAGGAGCAAAATACTACTTCTTTGCTCATCTTTTAAATTTAAATAACACCGACGGATCTGTTGTGATGTCCGCGGATTCACCACTCCGTCAGTGTCATTGTATTGCCGCGTTATTTCAATATACGCTTTACTTTTTATGCTACTAACAGCATTTGCTTCCCGGCATTCTATTATGTGTAAGTGCGTTTTATCACCAAAGCCAACACCAATTCTTCATATTGTGCAAACTCTTCTGTTGGCATTCAAATTAAAAGTTAGCGATACGCGAGGTAAAAACAAGCTGGCATGAGGCTTTTAAATATAGAAAGCCGGGTGTCACGGGGTTTATTTCGACCAATGGGAATCGACCAGTAAGTTGCAGGTTAAGAAACGCAGAGTCAAGTAAACTGAGTTGAAACAGTGGTGAATTAAAGTCAACCCGTATAATTTTAACTTTGATTGCCGGTTACTTAACTCCAAGTTTCATCGCTAAGAAGCTAGTGGTGAATATCCCAAGTGGTGTAACCTGCCAAAGAGTTATCGGTGCATTGTCTCTTGCTTCACTTGTTGAATTTCGAGCAATATAACTCAGGCTCTTGATTTACGAGACTCCCGGTTCTAGTGAGTGAATTATTAACATCGCACTATTCCACTACTCGAGAGCTTTTGGCGACTTTTTCCTATTAAAGAACAGGGTAAAGGTCTCGTCATATTTTTTCAACTCAAAAGCAGCCCTCCAGGCCATTCTAAATGGAGAGTCAGGGATTACTGAAGAGATTTGCACCCACCAGTTCAGATTACAAGAATTAAACAAAGTCTGCTTTCTCCAATGGTTGTCTGCCCATGTTGACACTACAAGCAATGAAAGTGTGGATAAACTGGTAAAAACCGGGCTACAAATTTCTATAATGACAACTTTGTCAATGTTACCTTATTTAGACGCAAATGCTGGAGTCAAATATCATATAGAGAGAGAAGTCAATTCCTGTAAGGTATCAATTCAATAATACAAGTGAAGACCACCTTATAGCAAAGACCATTGCTAGGCTAAGAACAGGTTATTACAGAGGAATGAAGACTTATAGGAATTGTGGTAACTGTCAGGATACAGAGCTAACACCTGCTCATATTTTGGATCGCCAAGCTATTCTTGCTGTTCTACAAGAAATAGGGGTCCTGTTTTCATCAACAAACCACTATGTCAGTGCTTCTCAAACTTTTATCGCGCCCTTCCCCCCATACAAGGGCAATGTATTGAATGCAATAATCATGTACTTTATCGCTAAAATTACAATCACACACAGACCTTAATTATAAACTGCACCAATTATTAATATAAGTATTAAATTTTGTGTATACTACTTTGACGTAATAAATATTTTAGGTAATAGGATAAGTTTGTTACTTTTCATAGTTTAGAATATACTTATACTTGTGTTTCCTTTCTCTCAGTAAATCAATTTTTTTAAATAATCCTTTTCTTTTCCAACTTTCCGATATGCTCGCGCCCCTCCCCCCAAAGAATTTTCACGCCTCCTTAGGAAGTTGCACCCCACAGTTCCAGGAACTCTGTTCTATGTGGATAATACTGAACAAATTGCCAGAACAGTCATCTGGGCCCATGGTACTGTTTGATTTGGTGCCGTCATGGACACGACATCTCCCTCAAACAAGACAATTCTATTATTCAAAGCCAAAAAAAATGCTTATCTTTCCTTCATTTGCAGTATAAATACCATTCAATATATTTTAAAACATTTCCTTTACTATGCTATAAATTAAAATATCAAAACGACAACTTCCAGAACTCTTAAGCCTACAACCAAAGAACTACCCGCGAAAGCTTAATTTACTCTAATTCCTACTTCTAATAAATAAGCCTAAAGTAGCTTAAGTAACTAATTATCATTCTCCGACACTCGGTAATTAATTACTGGGACAACGCAAGTAAAATTCAATAACAAAGCCTGATGAAGACAATTGAAACATTTTCTTGTGCTTAATCAATTAAAAGTATTTGGTTTCGACGACTAAGAAAAATGGCTCGAGTTAATGAAGGCATTACGAATTGAAAGTGGTGCTGCGAACACGGATAACATTTGTCACTTCTCTCCAATACTAAAATAAAATAAACATTCACTTATTTTAAATTTTAAATTTAAAGTATTAAATCATTCTGCAAGTTAATAGTGTTATTTAATTTAATGTTATTCTTAAAAGTTTAGAGAAAGAAATTCAGAACAATGTGGACCTTTTCTGATTTCCATTTAGATAAATGATTACATTTAAATGCACGACTTATTTAGTTTAATCAAAACCTAGGTTTATCACGCGATATAAAAGGTTATGCGACGGAAACAATTGTATGCGGATAAATTGAAATGGTTCTGCAATACATCAAATACGTGTGTACAGGGGTAGCAAGAAGTCCTGAACGCTATTTTTTTGTCTTTGTGTGCAACTATTTTTGTTATGAAATTATCATACTTTTTTCCTTCCTCAGTGGCTCAACGGAGCAAGGTGGGCCTTCTCAAGAAGCCTTTCCCAGGCCAGTCTTCTTCCTGCTAGTGTTCAATTCTTAGTTCTCAAAACTAGGATATCTTTTTCTAGGCCATCAATCCATTTAAGATTTGTCCTGCCCTTTCTTCGTGTGCCAAATGGTTGAGAATTGAAGACTTTTTTAGTGGTGTGGTCTTCTGACAACGTGACCTGCCCCTTTATTTCATTGTATTTTGATGAAGTTAACAATGTCAGATTCTTTATATCAGTGCTTCTCAAACTTTCAATATATGGGACCCAATATTCGATCATAATTTTCATCGTGCCCCCATTCCACACAATAGCAAAGTATTGAATTCAATAATAATACACTTTGACGCTAAACCTATATTACGACCTAAACCTCTTAAGTGGCGCCGGCGTATATAAGCGTCTCGCTCAGTCAGTGCATTAATTGCCTCGGACATATACATACGTTTTTCCAAAGTATGATTTTTTCTGAGAACTGTTATCCATAAAATTATTCCGAAGGTTTTGGAATGCAGTAAAATGAACTTGACAGTGTTTGTGAAGAATTTACTTACTTATTAATCTTCTACCCCACCCCCTTTCCAATACACTCCATAGGCTCGCCTATGTGTTAAACATGGGCATTGGGGAACGAACCGCGGAATTTTTAATTCGTATTTAAGGGATTAAGATAAGTGTTGATTTTTGCATATAATTTTATATATGGCAAGCCCATGGGGTCACTGGTAATTAATAAACTTGTTCTTAACTTAGTATTGTTAAATTAATTATAAAATACATTGCACAGTATTGATATATTTACAATTTTGTTTCCTCAGTGTAAATGTTTATTTTACTTTTTTATTATGTCAGAATATAGTTTGTTTACTTTCAGTAAATGTATAATTTTTAAGAAATAATTTTTTGTCTTCGATTTTTCAATATGCTCGCGCCCCCCTCGTCGGGTTATCACGCCCTCCTGGGGGAGGGCGCCTCACAGTTTGAGAAACACTGCTCTTTATATGATCGATAGAGCTCGAAATTTGATCTTCGCCACGGAAATTATCGTACTTTAACTGTTTTTAACGAGATAAATATTTTTTTATACAGTTACCTGAACACAAGAATGTGCGTACATAACACAATTTAGAAAAACATACGGGGTAGAAAAACATAGTTTACAAACGTGGTATATTTAACATTTGAAATATTATTTCGTATATTACACATTTTGAAAATTACACGATTGTTACATGATTAAACATCTATATTTAATGGGCCAGCCGTTTACTTTAATTACAGCTCAACATCTTGGTACGGAATGCACCAATTTCACAAGTTCTTTCGTGCCAACATGGCTGAAAGAAAAGTTTAAAACTTCAATTGGCTTACGTTTGTTTGAAGGTTGTTTTTTCTTCAAATATCATAACCGATTTTTTGCCATAGATTTTCTATAGGATTAAGATTTGGAAGCTATTTTTGCCAGTTTATCCAATTCACAGTATTGTCCTTAGAATGATTTCTGGACTATCTTTGCATTATTGTCCTTAAAAACCATGATTGATTTCCTAAAAGATCTGATAGCAATTTTTTATAGTACTTCAATGTAATACTTGGATTTCACCGCTACTCACGATGTGAAGTTTTCCAAAACCACGAGAAAACATGAAGTTTCACATCATTTTCGTCGGGTGCTGTGATATAGGTTTGCGACACTGAGAGGTCGATTCTTTACGCGTGAGTCGTTTTCGCAAATACTATTTTGGTTAACTTTCATCACACACACCAAAAATTATCTTTTCTATAAGTCTTTAATAGTCCATATGAATGACCTCTTGTGCATACCAGTTGCTTGAGTTGAAAATAGGTCAGTAACGGTTTTGAGTGAAGTTTGAAGCTTCGCAATTGAATTTAGAGCAATCTTCCTCTCACAGTTATTGGGCCAACATGCACATTCGATGAAAAAATCCATTACTTCAAAATTTGTGATGAATTCGGCTATCTGTTAAAAGTGAAATTGTGTGCAAATCCCAGCCTCCGCGTAAAGTTGTTTTTCTCGTTCATCTAGATCGCTTTCTGTTCAAAATGAAATTTGTTTCAAATTTTTTTTAACGTTTTCTAGACAATAGAAAGATTACAGGGTACTTCAGCAGCAATTTGGTCCATATCTTTCTTCAAAAGTATTGTTTTGTACTTTTTATTATCAGGCAGAAATGGACATTTACCAACAATTCTTGTACTTTTCTAAAACATGCGGCACATTCTGCTTTCAATCCTAAGTTACTTTAGCACTTAGATTGGTTGGAATAATAGAGCATTTTATTAGTGGGAAAAAAACACTTATTACTACAGTGACTTGTTCTTGCTTTATTTTTTTTAAACCGGTGAAAATATATTTACTTAAATTCTACGTAATACGAAAATATATGAAATCGAATTTAATCAAAAGCAAAACAAAGGCTCTATTGTACAAGTCCTTACAGAACCGTATTAACTTATGCATGTGAAACTTGGTCTATGTCTCGAACAGATGAGAACATGATAAGTATCTACGAAAGGAAGATTTTAAGATTCATTTTTGGAGAACTCAGGAAAATGGAACATGGCGGAGAAGATCAAATTTCGAGCTCTATCGATCATATAAAGAATCTTAACTTGTTAACTTCATCAAAATACTATTAATTAAATGGACAGGTCACTTTGTCAGAATGGACGAAGACCACACCACTAAAACGGTCTTCAATTCTCAACTAACTGACACACGAAGAAAGGGCAGGCCAATTCTTAGATGGATTGATGGCCTAGAAAAGATCTCCTTGTTTTGAGAACTATGAATTGGAGAACATTAGAAGGAAAAAGGCTGGCCTGGAAAAGGCTTCTTGAGAAGGCCAAGTCCACCCTGGACTGTCAAGTCACTGAGTAAAGTAGGGAATTTTACATATTTGAAAGTAGCGTGAAAAATACATTAGAAACAATAATAATAGTTTACTACGATAATTTCGAAACGAAAAATCTAGTCAAAGATAAAAACTATTTTTAAAAATGTATTCAGGACATTTTGCGACCAATGTAAATATTTCCTAGTACTAATAATTTTTCAGAGCTAAATTTTTAGTGCTGTTCATATTTTCAAGAAATTAATAGGAAATAGAAGTACAGTAATACCTCGACTTTCGCGGATCCGGAGTTAATGATTTTCCAATCTGTCGATTCGTCTTTTATCTCAGAAAAAAAAAATCGGTGAAATTGGTAATGTGATTGAAGAATCTTGCCGATCTTCCCTAGCAAATAACTTTAGGTGGTTAGTGATAACGTTGAACTACTGGATTCCCTTAATCAAGAGCTGACAATAGATAAGCAAAAGCAAGATATTGTAAAAGTTTGAGTCCTTAGGCTCAGTTCATTCAGAAGATCGAATGACTGTTAGGTATTTGACACAGAAGGTTTAATTCAAAAAGGGTTACAAATTTTAGAAAATATAGATTCGAAACTAGAAGCTTATTTTTTCATCAAAAGAAGGAATAAGAAATTTATTAGCATATACGGTGAAATTTTAAGGCAGAGAACAAATCTTTGACTCTGCAGGTCACTTTATTGGATCTTATGAAGCCTTCTAGATCAAAATAACTTCGACTTACGATTTTATATGTGTACTAGCTAGTATACCCGTTCTTCGCAAGGGGGAATTGAAAAATAAAACAATACAGATTGAAGGATAAATAAGATTTCAATGCGTTAACTTTGCGTGAATTGCAAATTTAAAAAAAAAATTGCATATCTCGGCTGAAAATCATTTGTTAAATTATAAATCTGTAGGTCTAATAGCTGATAAAAAGATTATTTTATTTAGTAACATTACAAATTGCGTGTAATGCTTAAAATAGTGTAAATAATTTATATCTGGATGTGTAATACGTTAATATTTCTGTTGTATTTATTTTATGTTAAAATTGTTATATTCGCAAGCAACGCCGTTCCTTACATTATAATGGCGATTCAATGGAAACATAGCGAAATGTTGGCGATAAAGCCAAGAGGGCATCATTTTTGGAAACCACGTGGGCAACTTTTGCGATTAATTGAACGGTGCATAAGTTGATATGCTGTAGCGCCACTTGGTGGGAGCTGCTACAAAAAGGATAGCACAAAAACCTTCTAAAAAATACATATACAGGCCAATTTTCATAGTGATTGGTTGAACGGTGTTGAAGTCATATATACAAACATCCAATTTTATATAGAGAGATTATTTAAGATTTTATTAACCTTTTTTTTCTAAATTATTTTTCCTACCTCAAATAAAAGTTTATACATATTTATAATCGAAATCATACCCCGACTTACGTAATAGTTGGGACTGAGTTCAACCGCGTAAGTTCGAGGTATTGCTGTATTTTATTTACATTTACTATCACAAATTAAGAAAGTAACATAATATCATGCGTTATTTTATAAGTTTATATTAAAAAATTAATCTTTTCCCAAATAATAAATCCTATTTCCAATTACAAACACATCTTCAATGAATTTTCTATGCGTTACATACACTCCTAATCAATATTTTGAAAAGTTTAGATTCCAGATAATTGGAAGTTTAACAAAAATAAGTACAAATGTGTGAATGACAGAATCCTAGCCTTCCTGTGTTCCCCATTGAATACATTTTGCAAAAGAAACATTACCAGATCAAAAAAACTCGCCTACAAAGATCAAGACCGTGAAGCATGAAAGAAGATTTCTGGCAATTTGCCAGTATCTTCTACAAGCTTGTTGTAGTACTAGCATTTTTCTTTCATCCCATCTCTGTTCTTTCAAAAAGGTACGAGCGAATCTATCGATCCCAAGTGAAAATTTTACACGTGTGAAGTGGTTATTTCGTAAATTCATGAATAAAATGACATTTAAATAGCAGTTATCTAGAATTTTCTAGCACGAAATTATTTAAGCCTTTCACTTAGCAGACGATAGACTGAATTTTAGCAGATAATAAATCATCCGATGCCAGAACTTTCGTCTCCAACGTATATTTTTAATGGCTTCGAAATTTTTTTCTTTTTACCCAGAGAAAAAAAAAATAGGATGAAAGAAGATTTTTTAAAAATACTTTTGCAGTTATTGTCTTTTAAATTCATTTTTGTGTGTATCGATGTAAAACCAGAATTTTCAGAATCTAACACATGTGTAAAGAAAAAAACATGGCTGAAATTAACTTTAACCAGTTGATTGTGATTGATGAGTATACTAGTTATGGAGAAGTTGCAGAATTTTATGTATTGACGAGAAAACTCGTGTGTAAAAAGTAGTGACCATTGGTTATTTAAATTGTAATTTTTGAGAAAAACAAAACATTCTTAAATTTTTAAATATTTTTAGGCCAGGCTGAAGTAAATACAAATAAAAAATATTAAAAATTTAAGATGAACTTATGAGCCTCCGTATGGACCGGCTAAAACAGCTTGCAAGTTCGTTATTTATGTGCAAAGATAATGTTTTTAGATGTTAGCCTGCAAAAGTAGAAAAGTTGATTTTTACCTATTCCTTTTTTAAATTCTTACCTTTATGTGTATTTAATTTTTCTTCCGTTTTTAGAGAGTAAAATGTATGTAATATATATTTATGTTAACCAAATAAATAAGTATTAGTAATAAAATTTCCAATTTTATAAAATAAGAACCATCTTTTTGATTTGATGTTTTCATAGTGACACTTTCTCTGCGATTGACGAGTATATTCGTCATCACTCCATTTCCGTGACACACATAGTAGCACGCATTCGAATGGGGCGCCACAGTTAACTGGTTAAACAATGATCACAAGATTTGAAATCGATAAACCCTATACTTCATTGTTAAACTTTCTCATGAGTATGAGTTTGTATGGTCGTGAACTCGTGAGTCCGAATCCTAGAGCCACTGAAATCCCGCCATGTTATCAGCTGAAGCTCAAGTGAGTGAGTAAGTGTTTATTAACGTCATCCTCTAAAGTAACTGCAGGGCTATTGGCAACGGACCTCGTAATTTTGAATCAAGCGACCAGGCGGATATTTGAGCTGAACAACCAGCCACCTTACTCTCCTAGCTTCCACACATCCCACCAACGGGAGTACATTGAGCCACCATGGATTTAACGTGGCTCAGCCCCTCTCCGCGGGTCTTCAGTGACACCAGGACTCGAACCCACGACTCTACAAACGTCGTCCACGAGTTCAAGGTCAGGACCACTAAGCTAATGCGTTCATACCATCCTATGGGGGAGTGAGTGAATATTAAAGTCGCACTGTTCAGCTACACGAGGGCTTTTATCGATGGACCTCGTCATTTTTAACCTTGGTCAAGCGAAGTGGACGACACCTGAGTTGGAAACCCCTCTCCTAACTACCCCATCACACCATACCACAAAACGGGAGGACATTTAGATCCGACAGATTTAACGTACATCGCTCGCCTACACGTTGGGTCTTCAGAGGTACAGGGCTCAAACTCATTACACGCCAGCAACGAGACCTTGATCCCTAGACTACCGCGACCCAACCATTCTATGGGGAGTAAGCCGCGTTTACACCCCATACAAATATAAATAGCCTCTAAGACAAATAAACATTTTCAATTCAAAAAACTCACTGAAAAAGTATTTTGATGGTTAAATAAATTAGTAGGGATATTAATTTTAATCGAAAAGTAGGTTTATATATATTTTAACTGAAAAGATAATTGTAATAAATGCTTATTTAAAACACACAACAGAGTGAGTTCTAATTGAGAAATGTGGATGAGAAATATGAAAAACCTACCGTTGCATTCAATCCATCTTGAACAGTCACGGCTATCTGATTTTCCTTGGTATCAGTAAAATGCCCAGAGACTATGCTCCTATAGAAAAAAAAGAAATAATGTGTTATATTATCTAACAAACCTTATTACAGAAGTAATTCCAATTTCTTATGCGAAGGAATAATGTGGATTGAATTAAATGAGTGAAAAATAATTATATTTTAGGGTAATCTTTCAGTGATCTATTAGGAGCCTGTTCAAGTTTGAAGCAATTAAAACTCAATATTTAACAATTTGAAACAGATTTGAAACAATTTTTTTTGATATTCTCGAAAAATCTTCAAATATGTCCTTAGTGATTTTTTATTGTCACACCCAAAGGCAATGGACCCCGAAATTTCGAGCCTTGGTCAAGTGCCGAGGACGACGCCTCCTTCCGGACTACCACACCACGAGAATGGGAGAACTTTGAGAGTACAGCCTGCACCAACCTCTCTGCATGAAAAGTCATCATTTGCATTAGGGCATGAACTCATGACACTCCAGCCAAGAGTCCGTGACCATGACCATTAGGATCCCTAAGACTCCCTAGGGTCCTCAAAAATATACTGCTATAGTTAATAGACAATGATTGAAGAAATGAAACTAAGTACGTACTTATTATAGGCGATGTACATTTATTATAGAGCAAAATGATACAGATATACCCACATTGAATTAAAAACTAAAAAGTAAAGATACTCTTTGGATGATTTCCAAACAGCCCCAAGAAATTGATCTTCAGGTCGGAATGATGTAGACATAAGTACTTCAGTAAGATGTGTATTGACCACAGACACTAATGCACATTTTGCATCTACGTTTTATACGCTCTTCACTAAACTATCGGAGAGTCCTTAGGGGATATTGTCCAACTTCTCTCTCAAGACGGTTTTGAGCTCTTGCACTGTACTGGGAGAGGTTGTTCTTCGTGCTACACGCCTGCCAAGAACATCCCAGGCATGTTCAATAGAATTTAGGTCGGGAGGGTAAGCAGGCTACTGCATATGGAGAATATTTTCACTCGGCGGTGTGTCCGATACCTCAACGCTTCTGAGTCAGAAAGTCCGTAAATAGAAAGTCTGAACCAACAGCACCCCTAAAAATACGAGCATGATCCAGAATATCTGCAATATCGTTGCAATGTAACGCTTCTTCACTCAAAGATATGTTCTGCCATTGTGCCTGATGCCTGTTCCCCCTCACGCCTGGGCCATATCGAAACAAACTTTTGTACATAACGTGTTCCACGTTCTTTCCACAGTAATTGGTGGCCAGAACTACTTCTCACACTGAAACGAGATTCGTCGGAGAACATTTGTCTAAGCCAATTTTGGTGATCCCAACTAGCATGTTCCTTACACCAGCGTAATCTATCTCGGCGATGGCGTGGTTGAAGTGGGATGGAACGAACAGGCTTTCGTGAAAACAAATCAACATTTAATCGCCGTGAGATGATTCTTGCTGAAACATGCGTAATGGTAGCAGTTGGAAGGTTTGCAGTTATCTGTATAGGAGTGAAATTCCTGTTCCTTTTTGCCACGAGAGCTACATAGCGATCCTCTAAATGTGTGGTGATCCTACCATGACCCCCGGTATGCTTTTTCAAAACATTTCCGCCTTCTTTAATCGCGAGATGATACTTTTTAATACACCCATTGCCGCAGTTACAGTGGTGACAATTTGACTTGCTTCCAGTCGTCTGTAGCGGTTCCTATATAATCTAGTAACAAACTTTGGACTGAAGTGATCATTTTGGTAGTGTTACGTGCTTACAAATCAGAAGTCACCGAGCTCTATCGCCCACATTGGTGACCCGGATGTGATTTTAATAGTTACATAATCCTACATTTGAATAATCCTACATAGTTACTAATCAAGGCACTCAGTTTAAATTAGAATTATTTTATGAACTCTAAAAATTATGAGGCTTTAAGCGCAAGCGCATAACAGCCTCGGAACAGAGGTGATCCCTTTTACCTAGTGGTATGTTACTCGGCTTCGGATGCATAAGTCACGAGTTCTGTCTTTTGTATAAGCGTCACTTCTCATCCACGATCATAGTCCCTCAAATGATGGACTTGCTGACATTGGTTCTTGCAATAATTATGAACAAAAACAGAATTTCAGAGAAAAATTTTTTATAATATCCAGTACTATTTTCGTCAAACATGAAACAGCATAGAATTTCATATGATTCATGAACTTGCATGCACTGTCTTTTATACAGTTAACGAGTTCTGGTCTACCACGCCCTCTGAACCTGAATTTACTTTTATTGGTCAGCTGTTTGAGACGAAATTTTACATAAATCTCTTGTTCCTTAGCAATTGTGAAGCAGTGTATAATACACATAATCACGAGTCAGAGATCCGAAGTTTAATGTGAACGTAAGGCAGGAAATCCGAATGATGACGTATTTCCAAGTTATTAGTTTCGAGATCATTCTGCTCCGGAATTTAAGTGAGACTTTAATTGATTGATGGTTTATTAACGTCACTCTCTGTAACACCAGGTCTGTCTAAATTGGAGCCATGGGCGATGCGTATGATAATTCGGAATCATAGTTAAGTGACCAATACGTACTGTCAGGGAGTAAAGGCGAAACTTAAAGTAACCGGAAAGGGGGGAAGAGGTGAAGTGTGCTGTGCAATGCCTTTTAAAATAAATTATGGTTTGAAAAACTAAAAAACACGCTTTTATGTTTAATCAAACTAAAAAGTAAAAAAAATAAAATTGTTACTATAAGAATAAAATGATTAACGAGAAAATTAATGCCATTGGGGTAAAAGCGTGGGGAGCTGTTTATCAACTGTTATAATTTCTTACTAGTTCCATTCCGAAATGCTGATTAAAAGTGGAGTAAGCTGAGTAAGTACAAAGCACTCCACACGCTTTTACCACAATGACATTAATTTTCTCGTTAATCATTTTATTCTTATAGTAAGAATTTTTTTTTACTTTTTAGTTCGATTAAACATAAAAGAATGTTTTTAGTTTTTCATTTGTTTATTTGAAAAATAATAACGCATTTTTAGGTGCTTCTTTTAAGGGGGAGG
>BMAV01009737.1:0-29515 GCA_019973955.1 Trichonephila inaurata madagascariensis
GGTAATCATACTATTAAAACATTTAGGCAAACTAATCATGAACAATATCGTGGGGAAATTCATCGTTAAAACTGTACAAAAACGAGAATTTTACAGGAAATGTGTAATAGGGAAGGAAGTTGACACCCAATTACTACTTTAATGAAATACTTGAAGTTACGTCTTGACAACGACAACCAAGATAACGTGAACAGACCCTCGGAGACCCTGAAAACCACAGAACAAAATGTGATTATATTTGCTTAGATAAAAATGTATCCAGAGAAAACTGATCAGGTTATAACTAACAAGAATATAACTTTTCTAAGTTTAAAAAGTGTTTTTCTAACTCCTTATATATATATATATATAAATATAATGAGATTAGTTCTTTTAAAAGGGAGTGCGTGCTATATTTACTCTAGCGTACTGCGAGTATCTAATAACTGCACATACTATCGCTAACCCAAAAATTATGATATTTATGTTTGAGGCTTAATATACAAATAATTAGTGGTAATAATAATTTTAATGGTGAAACGTACAGCTACATAAAATTAAAGGAAAACCCTGAGAGAATTTTACCATTATTAAATAACAAATTAAATCAATTCAAAACATTCATATTTATATCATCGGTAAAAACAAAAAATGTAGTGGATTTTAGTTATAGCTACAGGTTTTATGGGATATGCAGCAACTAGCGATATTATCCCTGAAGGACGGTGATTTTTAGGAATGAGCTGTCCGGCATGTGTCAGCAAGCCTCAGCCTTCTATCTGGTACTTAAAAGTTTTGTGCTGGAAACCTGGCAGTGGAAAGTATTAGGCTCCGCTTGAAAAGTGCTGGCCAACGAGTGACTTGAGGAAGAATGTTCTTTCACTCTTGTCTTTTAATATGCTGTTGGATTTTGTAATACGCTTAAGTTAGACTACACGAGAACTTATTTTAAAAAAAATTTATTGGAAATAATATACCAAAAAATTAATGAAGTAAAACTTAGAAGAATATAAAATGTTGAAGAAAATTGTACTTTTGAAAAATGTTTTAAGTGTAAATGTTAAAGAAAATTTTCGCTTTTATTCAATCATAGCAACAAAAAAGATATGTTTTTTCCTGATCTGTTAGAGCCGTTTTAATTTTAAAAGTGCTGTACTTTAGGTTTTTTATGTGAGATCTGAAATTATAGACAAACATTGGAGCACTTGAACCAAGTCTCGAATACTTTGTTATCTTTATCATTGAATCCTCGAAAGTGTTCTCTAAGTTTTTCCCAATTAGATTCTGTGGTGTTTCAGCTTTGGGTAGGGATCTCACCGATGGTAATATTTAAGTATGATAAACCTTCTTTAAAATTCTTCTTATTGAAAACTTTGTGTTTAATTTTATTTGCTTAGTGGAGGGGGAACATTTTTGAAGTTTTGGAAACTTGGGGCACCTTGCAAAGCATGCTGGGGATCACCTTAGGTTTAACAATTAATACAGTAAGGGTTTCTTAGACGGGTTTAAATGTAACATTTTCGAATAAAATGAGCTTTTTCGTATTTTAAGCATCTTGGCTGAAATTGACAACTAGTGGTGGTGACGAAGAAGTTCTTGCAATTAAAGCTTTGGGTTTATTCCCCTTATGGAGAATCCCTCTACTTTAACTTACATATAATCCAATTTCACGAGGTCAAAAATAGATTTGCAAATGCAATTTCCGGGATTAAATCAGAAGAAAAAGAAGAAGGGGGGCGGAAAGGATTTTTTCTTAGAACTCATTTGGCTGCAGCTTTCAACTGCATAACATAGCTCTTCAAAATCAATCCGAATTTCTTTGGTCTTGGTTAAAGACGGTAGGCCAGTGATACTCAAATCGCTCCCTACTGTGTCCCACTTTTAATTATTATAATTTTATCGCACCCCTTCCTCAAATAATAAAGTACTGAATGCAATAATATATATAATGAAGTTTAACGCTAAAGCTACAATACGATCATAAATACAAACCGTACAAATTAACAAGATAAGAATTAAATTTTGTGTATGTTACTTTTAAGTAATATATGTCTTATTTTTTTCGTATTTTTACTATACGCGACAAAAATCAAAATCCCAGTGAATATTTTCATTAAGAGAAAATATACTTACTTACTTTCAAGGTTCCTATATATTTTTGATAATTTGGAGAAAAATCCTATAAAACTGAAGAAAGTGTTCCAAATGTGTGTGACCTTTAATGAAGGAGATAAATCACAGAAACTTTTAGCTAACTATTCAGGAAAGTTATTTCCAGCAAAACTGTGATATTTTTTCACAGTTTGATGATTCTGCAAATAACATTCTGAATTTTTCTTCCTTATGTTTTTTTGACAAGGCAAACTGCTACATTTATGTCTTCATAGTTTTGTTCATAGAATTCTTTTAGGCATTTGAAAATTTCAATTCAACTCAAACGTTTTATGTGTATCACTTTTTCTCATATTTACCTTCACTATTATGATTAATATGCAATATTTCAACAGGTTCTTTCCATTGTTTGATCAGTTTAGTTCCTTCAATAGAGACGCGGATACCCATTTTTTATACTCGGCCATATACATTTATAAACCATACAATTTAGAACAACACAGTAATCAAAACCACAAATTTGTTCATGGGGGAGTGAAAATGTTCACCGAAAATGTTTTTTAATTAAAAGTGGTCGCGCAGAGAATTCGATGGAAAACAAGTACCTTGATTGTATAAAACTTTGACAATTTCAAAAAAAGAGGCATATTTGTGATCAATTCATTTTTAGTTCCCATTAGGGCTGCTCCAAAAGGAGAATAACTTCAGTCACTGTTAAAGAATATACAGCTTTCCGGCAGAATTAACGATTTTGCGAGTATGGATGAATCTGAGCATCATGCGACTTCTCCCATGAAATGTATTCTAAACATAAAATAACGATGTTAGTTCTAAAAATAATTGTGTAAAACGTTTTTCATTATGCATTATATGTTTCAGAATACTCAGAAAATACATTTTGACCAAAATAATCCTTCAAAGCTTAATTTGCTTATCCATATATCATAATTTTCTATTAACAAGGGAAAAGAAGAAACAGAAAATATTATCTACAACTTTCTCCTAAAAGAAACAAAAGACGGAGTGAAAATACTGGCAAGTGTGTTTGAAGGTGAAATACATGATAATCAAAAGTAGTATTTTAGGGGGTTAAAAGAAACAAAGTAAAAAATTTAATCTCCGTTTGATTACAGAAAATAGAACATAATGTCTTTTTTTATTTGGTTATAGAATCAAAAATAGCTAATGAGCGTTTGAATTGGAATCTTTTTTTTTTGATGATCAACAAATGATGCACATAAATTATATCAGTGTAAATGTGTATTTTTTATTACGTCAGAAAGCATTTTGTTTTATTTCAGTCCAAAAATTATTTTTTAAACATATTATTTTCAATATGCTTCTCGTTTTCCTACAGGGTCGCGCCCAAAAGTTTGAGAAAAGCTGCGGTAAGCCTTTTGATGACGACTTTGATTCTATCCAAATTGACTCGATTATGTAGAATTCATAGTAGTATTCTACGCCGACGCGTGAGTAAAGTTAATGATATTTCTCGAAGTCATTGGTAAAAAAGCTTTATGAATTTTTGAAGGACTTCAACTAAGATTGGGGAATTTTTCATACAGGCTTTTAATTTGACAGCTGTAATTTTTTAATTTTAGCAGAATAAGAGGAGGGGCCGGGTTTGTTAATAGTTTCCTCAGATAGATCGGTATTTACTAGAATTGGTTGTTCGATATATTGTCTAGGTCAGAAAATCCTGCTGCTTGTTTTGATGTGATCAGTGTTTTTAGTTGGGGAATTGAGCCTAGCAGTATTCTCAGGGAAGACAAATTCTTCCAAGGATTCCTTGCTTTCAATTCATGTTTCTTGCAATTTTTATTAAACTTGGTTTGCTTATTGTTATAAGTGTTATGTATTTTTAGGATCATCAATTTTAATTGCTTTTTCATTAACCTCAATTAACTCAGTGAGCGGGATTTAATGCTCATTCCAGTTACTACTAGTGCAGACAGGAGAATCCTAAGCTCATTTACCAGTTACTCTTTTTTTCTCAACATGGCTCCGTTGTTAATCCGAAAGATATTAAAAAAAAAGAGCTCCTGGGGTTGGGAGTAAGAAATCTTACTGCGCCTTGTAGAGTCTGGTGAATGGCGGAGATAAGTGCGACTGTATATATCTCTAAGTTTTTCTCTAGATTCAAGTTGGTTTTTCTTCGTTGGTGAAAATCTTTATTAATGGATGATTATGAGTCCGAGATCATAATTTGTAGTTGGGAAAATCAGAGTCTATTCCCGTAACCATAAAAGCTTATAATCCCTTAAAGTGCGTTAAATCCGTCGAGAGCTGAAAAGTCCTCCCGTTGGTGTGGTGTGTGGTAGTTAGGAGATGGAGTGCCAGCTCAGGTGTCGTCCCCGTCACTTGACTATGGTTCAAAATTACAAGGTCCTACGACAAAAGACCTAGTGTAGCTGAACAGTGCGACGTCAATATTCACTCACGCACTCGCTCATCTCTTAACGTATTTTTATGGGCGTATCTCTTAACGTATTATTATTATTGCGTATCCAATAATGGTATAATTTGTAACATCGTGACTTCAAGTTTACTTAATTACTCGTTGGTGATAGTGGTCAAGTAGCTTTTGTAAAAAAGTAGTTTTTGTTTACAAATACTTATCGCCCAATTGACACACATATTTTATTGCATATCTCAAATATATTTTAGGCAAATCTAGTTGACATAATCCTTGTATCGGGATCCTTTGGGATAATTCTTTATGGTCTGGTTCTGGATATCGCAATGATTACACTCCACCGAAATAGCAAAATAATATTTATAGTAGGTCTCATGAACATCACCGGCTACACCGCAGAAATTTTTCTCAAGTAGCCAAATTTTACTTGTTTGCTTTTGCTGCTCTTTTTGTTGCCTAGCAGCCTTTAGCAGATTTTGCCTCTCTAGTTACTCTGTCTTACTAGTTATGACTGGTAGTCGTGCCAGGAGCCTTTGGGCTTGACCAACAAAATCTCAAAATCATTTTTCAATTTTTTTCTGTAAGCCCCTTGTGGGACCCACTTTCAAGCTTCCTGTAATCTCAGATTGGAAGAAACACTTAACTGCGGCCGGCACTCTCAGTTTTTGTCCCAACCAAAATTGGACCTTCCAAAAATCCGTCGAGACTTTTATACTGTTGTCGCCGTGCATCAGGAACCATTTGAAGAGTCTTTTAACTACTTCCATGGTCACTTCGACACTAAGAAAAGACTTCTTTGCATGTGTTTCTTACAATAGCTCCCTTTAATACATGTGTGACACGGCCACATGTTAGATAGAAGGAAAGAATGGAGAGACATTGTGAAACATTTGCGTCCCATCAACAGTTTTTGTAGAAAATGCCTTCTGTCGATTCTGTTAAATTATGGGTTTCGAAGACAAAAGAGAGAGGTAACAAACACCCGCGAAAAACAAAGTTACATCTGTTTAAAACTCAATCCTTGAGAGAAGAATATATAGCTTTTTTTTTTGGAGAATAAAACCATTTGATGATTCTATACGCTTCTGCACCTCAAACATGAAAACTGGGGTAGCAAACTACCATCTAAGAGATGACGCTATAATTCATTGGCTTTCTTAAAAAAATTAAAAAAAAATATTGAAATATTTTCCAGAATTACATATGGTTATTTTTACTCTGTGCTCTTCTATTCAATAAAAATGTATTGACGCATTGTTGAATTTTATTTCAAAGAAAAGTTGAATGTTATTTGAACACATATTGAAATCTTAATAGAAATTAAATAAATAACCTGGTGAGGAAAAAATTAAAATTTTAACTTAAAAAATTCTGAGGAATGTGTAAAAGCATAACTAAATTTTATAAACACCGTTTTAAACATTCCTATAAGCTAATTTTGACTAAGAGGAAATTCAGCGTCAAAATAAAAGAGAAAAAAAAATATATAATTTGTAAGACTGGAGTTAATTGGTGTAGTAAGAAGTGCAAATTGTCTAGCTTTTTATTTATTTTACTTATATTGCATTCCTTTCTTAATTTATAGAAAATGCAAAAACGAAGATTAGTAGACGAAGTAAAGATGAAACTCGCGACTAGTTCAAACCCAACCGACTATCAAGTATGCTAACCTACTGCTAAATAGCTTTAATGGTGTGTCAACAAAATGACATCAGAAGCATATTTCATCGTTAGTCCGTAATGAATTTTGTCAAACACAAATAAATATTAAGCAAGAGCGTTATTGCATTTCTGGAACATTTCATCATGAATCGGCTTCTTGTTGCTATTCGAAACTCATCCAGACTTTTATAAAGGAAAAAAACTGAATTTAATAAGATTGACAATTCGACATCCTTAAACCCTAATTAGTATTTAAGATATATTTGTATGGCACAAAGGTATGGGACAAAATCTGTTGGCATGATACGGGTGCCCTAGTGTTTCTATAGAGAATGACTATAATCACAGAAACTCGAGATACTTTTAGTACGTATACCTTAGAAAATTACTCTTCAACTTTATTACTTACATTTTAAAGTATCAAGTAACAGAAAGTCATCTAAATTCCTTGAGATAACTGAAACTGAATGCATGATTTTTAGTTTTATTATAAATATTAGGCTATGGGCTTTTTACGGTTACACTAATTTTTATGCCGAATAATTTTGTAATTTGAAATATGTTCAATTGATGAAGAAAACAACCAAAAATCAGTATTCTAACCTGCACCACCCTTTCAAATGGCGTGGTTTTAGTGATGCAGAACTCAAACTCACACACACACACACACATGAATTAGTTCCTTAAAACCACATGTGTGAGGCAATGTTTTCTCCGTGACCAAGCCAACATGCTAGATATTAAAATAAGAAAAAAAATTTTACTGTTACAGAGAAAAAATGCCATTAGAAATTCAGGAAATAACTAACAAGAATGTAACATTGCCAAAATTAAAAAAAAAACATATTTTCTAGTTATGCCTTGTTAAAAGGTTGATCATGTTGAGTAATACTCGATCGCATTGAGAGTTTCAGACAGCTGAACAACCTGAATACTACTCCAAAAATTATGATATATATATTTCATGGTTGAACATACTAAAGATTAGTGGTAATAATTATTTTTTTAGGAAAACATTTAAAACATCATAAAATAAAATCAAAACTCAGATACTCTTACCAGTATTAACGTAAAAATGAAAGCAATTCAAAGTATTTCTATTCATATCATCGATAAAAGTGAACTCAATTAGACTGGTTTGTGACTTAGATTGTGTGATAACTTCATTAGATTTCTCTTCATAAATCAACAAAAATAATACGTTCAAGAATTAACTGTGGGTTTGCTATTTTTATTCCGTACATTCCTATTCAAGGAAAATGCACAGTTCCAGTATTAATTTTTCTAAAAAAAAATTAATGTATTATAATAATTTAAATAAGAATGTTTTAATAAAAAGTTATTATAAGGACAAATAAAAAAGAGACAAACTTTTTAATTGTAAATCTGCGAGACAATCATGAAGTGAAATCAAGGGTAATCAGCACATTAAACATTTAGGCAAACTAATCATGAACAATATCGTGGGGAAATTCATCGTTAAAACTGTACAAAAACGAGAATTTTACAGGAAATGTGTAATAGGGAAGGAAGTTTAATAATCTAATTACTACTTTAATGAAATACTGTGCTGCCTTGACAACGACAACCAAGATAACGTGAACAGGACCGGAGACCCTGAAACCACAGAACAAAATGTGATCATATATTTGCTAGGATAAAAATGTAGCATCCAGAGAAAACTGATCAGGTTATAACTACAACAAGAATATAACTTTTCTAAGTTTAAAGTAAGCTTTTTCTAACTCCTTATATATATATATAAATATAATGAGATTAGTCTTTTAAAAGGAGTGCGTGCTTATATTACCAGTACTGCGAGTATTCCACACCGCACATACCACGCTAACCCAAAAATTATGATATTTATGTTTGAGGCTTAATATACAAATAATTAGTGGTAATAATAATTTTAATGGTGAAACGTACAGCTACATAAAATTAAAGGAAAACCCTGAGAGAATTTTACCATTATTAACCAACAAATTAAATCAATTCAAAACATTCATATTTATATCATCGGTAAAAACAAAAAAATGTAGTGGATTTTAGTTATAGCTACAGGTTTTATGGGATATGTAGCAACTAGCGATATTATCCCTGAAGGACGGTGATTTTTAGGGAATGAGCTGTCCGGCATGTGTCAGCAAGCCTCAGCCTTCTATCTGGTACTTAAAAGTTTTGTGCTGGAAACCTGGCAGTGGAAAGTATTAGGCTCCGCTCGAGTGCTGGCCAACGAGTGACTGGTAAGAATTTTTTCACTTTGTCTTTTAATATGCTGTTGGATTTTGTAATACGCTTAAGTTAGACTACACGAGAACTTATTTTAAAAAAAATTTATTGGAAATAATATACCAAAAAATTAATGAAGTAAAACTTAGAAGAATATAAAATGTTGAAGAAAATTGTACTTTTGAAAAATGTTTTAAGTGTAAATGTTAAAGAAAATTTTCGCTTTTATTCAATCATAGCAACAAAAAAGATATGTTTTTCCTGATCTGTTAGAGCCGTTTTAATTTTAAAAAGTAAAGTTAAAATTTTAGGTTTTTTTTTATGTGAGATCTGAAATTATAGACAAACATTGGAGCACTTGAACCAAGTCTCGAATACTTTGTTATCTTTATCATTGAATCCTCGAAAGTGTTCTCTAAGTTTTTCCCAATTAGATTCTGTGGTGTTTCAGCTTTGGTAGGATCTCACCGATGTAATATTTACATGATAAACCTTTCTTAAAATTTTCTTATTAAAAACTTGCGTTTAATTTTTATTTAAGTTTAGTGGAGGGGGGAACATTTTTGAAGTTTGAAACTTGGGGCACCTTGCAGCATGCTGGGGATCACCTTTAGGTTTACCAATTAATACAGGTAAGGGCTTTTAGACGGGTTTAAATGTAACATTTTCGAATAAATGAGCTTTTTCGTATTTTAAGCATCGTGGCTGAAATTGACAACTAGTGGTGGTGACGAAGAAGTTCTGCAATTAAAGCTTTGGGCCTATTCCCTTATGAGAATCCTACTTTAACTTGCTATATAATCCAATTTCACGAGGCATCAAAATAGATTTGCAATGTACATTTCGAGATTAAATCAGAAGAAAAAGAAGAAGGGGCGGAAAGGATTTTTTCTTAGAACTCATTTGGCTGCAGCTTTCAACTGCATAACATAGCTCTTCAAAATCAATCCGAATTTCTTTGGTCTTGGTTAAAGACGGTAGGCCAGTGATACTCAAACGTTCCCTACTCGTGTCCCAATTTTTAATTATAATTTTTATCGCACCCCTTCCCTCAAATAATAAAGTACTGAATGCAATAATATATATAATGCAGTTTAACGCTAAAGCTACAATACGATCATAAATACAAACCGTACAAATTAACAAGATAAGAATTAAATTTTGTATATGTTACTTTTAAGTAATATATATCTTATTTTTTTCGTATTTTTACTATACGCGACAAAAATCAAAATCCCAGTGAATATTTTCATTAAGAGAAAATATACTTACTTACTTTCAAGGTCTTTGCTATATTTCTTTGATAATTTGAGAAAAAATCCTATAAAACTGAAGAAAGTGTTCGAAATGTGTGTGATCTTAATGAAGGAGATAAATCACAGAAACTTTTAGCTAACTATTCAGGAAAGTTATTTTCCAGCAAAACTGTGATATTTTTTTCACAGTTTGATGATCTGCAAATAACATTCTGAATTTTTTCTTCCTTATGTTTTTTTGACAAGGCAAACTGCTACATTTATGTCTTCATAGTTTTGTTCATAGAATTCTTTAGGCAGCATTTGAAAATTTAAATTCATTTCAAACGTTTTATGTGTATCACTTTTCTCATATTTACCTTCACTATTATGATTAATATGCAATATTTCAACAGGTTCTTCCATTGTTTGATCAGTTTGAAGTTCCTTCAATAGAGATCGCGGATACCCATTTTTTTATACTCGGCTTATATACATTTATAAACCATAATAATTCTAGAACAACACAGTAATCAAAACCACAAATTTGTTCATGGGGAAAGTGAAAAATGTTCACCGAAAATATTTTTAATTAAAAGTGGTCGCGCAGAGAATTCGATGAAAACAAGTACCTTGATTGTATAAAAACCTTTGACACTCTCAAAAAAAGAGGCATATTTGTGATCAATTCATTTTAGTTCCCATTAGGGCTGTCTAAAAGGAGAATAACTTCAGTCACTGTTAAAGAATATACAGTTTTCCCAGAATTAACGATTTTGCGTGAGTATGGGGTGAATCTGCGCATCATGCGACTTCTCCCATGAAATGTATTCAACATAAAAATAACGATGTTAGTTCTAAAAAATAATTGTGTAAAACGTTTTTTCATTATGCATTATATGTTTCAGAATACTCAGAAAAATACATTTTGACCAAATAATCCTTCAAAGTGCTTAATTTGCTTATCCATATATCATAATTTTCATTAACAAGGGGAAAGAAGAAACAGAAAAATATTATCTACAACTTTCCTAAAAGAAACAAAGACGGAGTGAAACATACCGGCAAGTGTGTTTGAAGGTGAAATACATGATAATCAAAAGTAGTATTTTAGGGGGTTAAAAGAAACAAAGTAAAAAATTCCCTTCGTGGGATTACAGCAAATCGAACATAATGACATTTTTTATTTGGTTATACGATCAAAAATAGCTAATGAGCGTTTGAATTGGAATCTTTTATTTTTGATGATCAACAAATGATGCACATAAATTATATCAGTGTAAATGTGTATTTTTTATTACGTCAGAAAGCATTTTGTTTTACTTCAGTCCAAAAAATTATTTTTTAAACATATTATTTTCAATATGCTCGCTCTCCCTACAGGGGTCGCGCCCAAAAGTTTGAGAAAAGCTGCGGTAAGCCTTTGATGACGACTTTGATTCACTTATTCAAATTCGACTCGATTATGTAAAATTCATAGTAAGTATTCTACGCTGACGCGTGAGTAAAGCTACGATATTTCTCGAAGTCATTGGTAAAAAGCTTTATGAATTTTTTGAAGGACTTACAACTAAGATTGGGGAATTTTTCATACAGGCTTTTAATTTGACAGCTGTACTTCTTTTTTAATTTTAGCAGAATAAGAGGAGGGGGTTTGGGTTTGTTAATAGTTTCCTCAGATAGATCGGTATTTACTAGAATTGGTTGTTCGATATATTGTTCTAGGTCAGAAAATCTGTTGCTTGTTTTGATGTGATCAGTGTTTTTAGTTGGGGAATTGAGCCTAGCAGTATTCTCAGGGAAGACAAATTCTTCCAAGGATTCCTTGCTTTCAATTCATGTTTCTTGCAATTTTTATTAAACTTGGTTTGCTTATTGTTATAAGTGTTATGTATTTTTAGGATCATTAATTTTAATTGATTTTTCCTAAACCTCAATTAACTCGGTAAGCGGGTTTTTTAATGCTCATTCCAGTTAGTTCTAGTGCAGACAGGAGTATCCTAAACTCATTTACTAGTTACTCCTTTTTTCTCAACACGGCTTCGTTGTTAATCCGAAAGATATTAAAAAAAAAGAGCTCCTGGGGTTGGGAGTAAGAAATCTTACTGCGCCTTTGTAGAGTCTGGTGAATGGCGGAGATAAGTGCGACTGTATATATCTCTAAGTTTTTCTCTAGATTCAAGTTGGTTTTTCTTCGTTGGTGAAAAATCTTTATTAATGGATGATTATGAGTCCGAGATCATAATTTGTAGTTGGGAAAATCAGTCTATTCCCGTAACCATAAAAGCTTATAATCCCTTAAAGTGCGTTAAATCTGTCGAGAGCTGAAAAGTCCTCACGTGGGTGTGGTGTGGTAGTTAGGAGATGGGAGTGCCAGCTCAGGTGTCGTTCACGTCACTTGACTATGGTTCAAAATTACAAGGTCTTTCTCCAAAAGACCTAGTGTATTTGAACAGTGCGACGTCAATATTCACTCACGCACTCGCTCATCTCTTAACGTATTTTTATGGGCATATCTCTTAACGTAATTTGTTATTGGTATCCAATAATAGTATAATTTTGTAAATCGTGACTACAAGTATACTTAATTACTCGTTGGTGATAGTGGTCAAGTAGCTTTTGTAAAAAAAGTAGTTTTTGTTTACAAATAGTTATCGCCCAATTGACACACATATTTTATTGCATATCTCATATATATTTTAGGCAAATCTAGTTGACATAATCCTTGTATCGGGATCCTTTGGGATAATTCTTTATGGTCTGGTTCTGGATATCGCAATGATTACACTCCACCGAAATAGCAAAATAATAATTAATGTAGGTCTCATGAACATCACCGGCTACACCGCAGAAATTTTTCTCAAGTAGCCAAATTTTACTTGCTTGCTTTTGCTGCTCTTTTTGTTGCCTAGTATCCTTTAGCAGATTTTTCCTCTCTAGTATCTCTCTCTTACTAGTTATGAATGGTAGTTGTGCCAGGAGCCTTTGGGCTTGACCAACAAAATCTCAAAATCATTTTTCAATTTTTTTCTGTAAGCCCCTTGTGGGACCCACTTTCAAGCTTCCTGTGATCTCAGATTGGAAGAAACACTTAACTGCGGCCGGCACTCTCAGTTTTGCCCCAAACCCAAAAAATTGGGACCTTCCAAAAATTCGTCGAGACTTTTATACTGTTGTCGCCGTGCATCAGGAACCATTTGAAGAGTCTTTTAATCTATTTGTCACTTCGACACTAAGAAAAGACTTCTTTGCATGTGTTTCTTACAATAGCTCCCTTTAATACATGTGTGACACGGCCACATGTTAGATAGAAGACTTTTTCTCCTATCGCCAAATTGTTCTGTTTCCTTTTGCTGGTTTTTTCAGTTCTTAGCATGCTTTGGCCCCTCTCTGATCTCACTCTATCTAGCTTTTGCTTGTCCGACGCTTCGCAGATTTCACTCGAATCAGCAAGTCTCAGGTCATTTTGCGATATCTCTCCTTAAACCCCGTGGGAACTTCTCTCTCACGATTTTTATGATAGTTCCAGTCTTTGAAAAATCGGTACAACAGATCTCTGAAGAAAAAAACTCTTAGCTAATGTGTTTGTTTCTTTTTGTCGAAGAAGAATAAAAAAGGGAGTAGCATAAAAACGTCTAACATACGACGCTAAAGCTGTTTCATCTTTGGCTATGAGAAAAGTATCTCTAGCTTCCTTTGAAGAAAAGAGCCTATGTGGTGGGTTTTTTTATGTTTCGCCTTTGGGCGTTACAATTTTAAAAAATTGTAGAAAATTAGCCGATTCAGAGACGACGCTACAGCTGCCTTTTCCCCTGAAAATATCCATTTCACGAGACCTGTCATATTATTGCCATGCACTACGGTGTGCTCTCCCAAAGAATGTATAAATTTTCAATGTGATAAACCAGGCCAGCAATTTAAGTAATAGACATTAAGATATGAATTCAAATATAATTCAAAATATAAACTTTATATTAAAAAAAGGTAGATTTCGCTCCTTAGGGCTTTTTCATCTTAACACTAATCTTCACAGTAACGGACAGATTTTAAAGAAACCCACATACATATATAAAATAGGAAGTAAAATTTTGCGCTATTCTAATCTTTTTTATCCAACCGTGTTACATTGAAGCACATTTGTCTTCCCTTTAAATTCTCTTTTATAAACCAGGGCCCCCTTTAAAAAAAAAAAATTAACAAATTTTTTAAAACTTTTAAAAAAAAGGTGATTTTGCCCTTTGGCCGGAAAACAAAAATTTTAATTTTCCAAAAGGGAAGGTTTTTAAAAACCCACAAAATAAAAAGAAGTAAAATTTTTTATTTTCTTTTACCCCGGGGAAATTTAAAAGAAGAATTTTGAAATTCCCTTTAACAACCCCATAAAAAAAATTTGGTGTTTTAAAAAAATTCATTGTTTTAAAACCTTTTTAAATTAACCCTTTGGAAAGAAAAACAAATTTTCCAAAAACTATTTTTTAAAAGGCCCCGAAAACTTTTTTCCCCGGAACGGGGAAAAAGGTTAGAAAAAAAAAAATTTTGTTAACAAATCCAAAACCAAAAATTAGGTCAAGTTAAATTGCTCAATTTA
Source organism: Trichonephila inaurata madagascariensis (assembly GCA_019973955.1). Taxonomy (NCBI): domain Eukaryota; kingdom Metazoa; phylum Arthropoda; class Arachnida; order Araneae; family Nephilidae; genus Trichonephila; species Trichonephila inaurata. Next base: position 14,225 of record BMAV01009737.1, read on the forward strand.
TCCTTTTTAATTTCCTAAAACAACTGGGTGATTGGGAAAAAAACCCGTTTTTAATTTAACCCACCCAAATCCCCAAAATTAAAATTTTTGGGCCCCAGATTGGAATCAAAAAATTAATTTTTTAAAAATTTTTAATTTGGGCCTAAAAATTCGAAATAAGGTTTTTTTTTCGTTGAACCTTTTCTTATCGTGTTTTTGAGTTAAAAAAGGTTTTTCCCCAGCTTTCCCTCTCCCCATCGGGCTTTTTCGAAAAAAGTTTACTAATTCATCTGTAAACAGTGTATTAAGCAGTTGTAAAAGGGCCAACACCTAGATGTAGAAGAAATTCAGCAGTAAAACAAAATAGCAACAAATGCCCCAAAAAAAATTTGTAAGACCGTAAAATTTTTTTTCCCAAATTTCACACATTAGAACACCTTTTTTTTTTTTATTTTTTTTGTTGTTTTTAAATTATTCATGATTTATTTCTGTTCTCTCATTTTCTGTGTTGTACATAAATATAAAAAAATAAAAGTGATAATAATTTTGTAATTTGAAGCATTTCCAATTGACGAAGATAACAACCCTACATGAGTACTCTATATCGTGCATCGTCCCATAACGCAGCGTTTTTTTATTGAATCAGATCTCGAGACCACGATTTTGATTATGTGATATTGCATGCATAGAGAGAAACAAATACCTGTCGCCCCCTAACTATAAACCCAAAAATTAATGATATTTTATTTTTTGAAGGTTGAATAGGGAAATTTTTATTAGTAAAAAAAAATTTTTTTGTAGGACAATATATAGCAACATAAGAAAAAAAAAACATCAGACATTTTTACCAGTTGTAAAAAAACAAATTAAATCAATTCAAAATAATTTTTTTTTATATTATGGACTAAAAAAAAACTAAATTTTTTTGGGAATATAATTTAAACTAAAAACATTTTTTATTAGCTTTTTTTGAAAAACCCAAAAAATAAAAAAAATAATAATATTGACATATTTTCTAGAAGTAATTGGAACTTCGTTTTCCCGTACAGGTCACACACAATTTTGTTAAATGTATAACTTTTTTTGTTTTTTTGAAAAAAAAAGTGTGTAATATTATTAGAAAAAAATTAAAAAAAAATTTTATTATAAGGTTTGGGATAAAAAAAAATTTAAAATTTTTATTCTTTAAAACTGCGAGACACTTAAAAAAATAGAGATCAATTATGTTTTTTGGAATTAAACTTTTTAAAGAAGAGGGACATTAAATTTGTAGAAAAAACTATTGAAAACCCAAAAGATAATGCAAATTTTAACAGGGAAACGAACTGACTCTAATTTAATACCCTCAACACGATATGTCTTTAAAAAACCAGCATTCCAACTCAGGACCTGAAAAAACAAAACCACGAGTTCCCCGACCATGTCCCTCCTAGCACGAAAAAAAAAAGACAATTTTTTTTTTACAAATCATTTTTAAAAGGGAATTTTGGGAAAGAAATTGAAGAAAATTAAAAAAAAAACATATAATTCCATTTCCCAAAATTCTTTTTTTCGAATTATGCTTTAATGAGATATTTTTTAAAAAAAGAGCAAAACATCCCGGGTTTAAAAAACTCGCGTGCATTGCGATTTTGGGAAATAGCTCCCCAAATTTAACAGTTTTTTAAAAAAATGATATTTATATTTGATTTTCGAATATACTAATTATTAGTGGTAATATAACTTTTTATTCGAAAAAATAAAAACAACACCAAAATTAAAAAGAAAAGCCTCGTCTATTTTATCAGTTTTAAAAACGAATTAAATCTTTCCCAAAAACCCCCTTTTCCAACCAACAATGTTAAATTGAGCTTTTTGAGATCCTTTTTTTTAAGAAACTGTTAAATAAAAAAACTTGAAATTTTTCTTATTTTTTAATTAGGTTTTTCATATATTGTGGTTAAAATGTTTCAAATACATTGTTTATTTTTTTCCAAAAATTCATCGTAAAGTATCACTGCTTTTCAAAAATAATGTGGGAAGATTTCCAAAAAGTAGCTTCATTATATATAGTTACATATTATTTATGTGCAGAAAAAAATTAAATGAAACTTTTCTTTGTTTTTAGTTTTTTGGCAGCGTTTCTCAATTGTACGGCGTACCTTTGGGGGGTGATAACCTACAAGGGGGGGGGCATTTTCCCAAAAGTCGAGAAAAAATTTTTTTTAATAAATTATTAATTTACTGAAAGAAAAACAAACAAACTACATATATTTTTTACACAACAAAAAAAAAACTTTTTACACGGGATAAAACACTTATAGTTATATCAGTGTGCTACACAATGTATTTTGAAAATTAATTTTAACAGTATTAAGATAAAAACAAGTTTATTAATTAACGATGACACTAGGGGGCTTGTCATATATAAATTTAAAAAAAAAAATTAACATTTATCTGGATAATTTTGTACTGTTTAAAATTTAAACCTTGACTGCCGATCAAAATTTTCCCGGATTCGATTCTAAATGGCAACCGTTTTCCCGGGACACAAGAATATGGGATTTTATTGGTGGGGGGGAGTAGGAATAAAAAAAGCAAAAAAAATCTGAATAAATAAATCCTTCACAAACATTTTCAAGGTCCTTTTATTGCATTACAAATTTTTTGGGAAAAATTTTCCGATAGCAGTGCCCGGGAAAAAGGGCGTACTTCGGAAAAAACGGGTTTTTTATGTCTGGGGAAATGAGAATGTTTTTGGGTTAATGAGACGTTTGTATACACGGGGGGGGTGGTTGCTTAAGGGGGGAGCCGATCGTAGTTTTCGCGTCAAAAAATAGTAATTTAAATCAGTAAGTAAAATTGGGGGGGGGCGATGAAAATTATGATTGAATATTGGCTCGCAAAGCACCTTTGAGAGGCAATAAAATTTTGGGGAAAAAGGTAAAACGCAGTTTGAAAACAATCATTTTGAGAAAATTGCATTTTTAATGAAAAAAAAGGGACTTCATCACAAAAAAAATAAATTTAAGTATTTTCATTTTATTAAACATTAGTATCTTCTTTTTTTTTAAAATAAAAAAAAGGGCACAAAAAATCAGAAATGTTTAGAAAAAACCATATATAGTATTTTTTTAGTTTTTTTTCAAGGGCTTTTTTTTGCATTTTTTATCGATTTTCACAAATTATTTTAACAATTTGGGAAAAACTTTAAAAAATGAATTGGAAATATGAAAAAATTTATCTTTAAAGGTCATAAATTTAATGTAAATGTATCAATATGTAAAGTAATGGGTTTGGGAAAAAGTGATTTTACGACATTTTGGAAAAGGGTTTTATTTGGGTTTGTATGTTCAAGCCACATTTTCAAAAATTTCAAAATTCAAAAAATTTTTTTAAACTGTACAAGATATTTTTAAAAAGTCAAAAAAAAACTTTCATGTTTTTTTTAAAAGAAGTTTTGGGATTTTTTTGCATATATCAGGTTTTTGCAAAGACAGAAAATTCCATTGAGTCATAATTAGTTACCATTTATTGTATATAATACCTTTTTATTATTAAAAATAAAAACTTGTCTTAACAATACATAAAAAATGAATATTTGCAATGAATTTTTAAAAATTTAAACATATTGTTTAGTTTTTTAAACAAATGAAACAAAATATCACTATGAATTTTGAAAAAAAATTTTTTTCACGTTATATGGATTTCAGTCAAATATTTTGGGGAACATCATCCAAAAACCCCACATGAATATATATATTAATGAGTAACGTGAAGAAAAAAAATTTCATGGGAAACATACATTATAACCCCGAGAAAAAGATGCATCACTTTTAAAAAAACATTTTTGAGAAAATTAATTTTAAAATAAAATGTGACTTCATCAAAAAAAATTTAAAGAATTACAACATGTACTTTTTCCCATTTTATTAAACATTTAACATCTTTGCAAAATTTTTTTTGCACAAAAGAGTAAAAAATAAAAAGTCTTTAAAATTTCCCAGAATAGCATTTTTTTCCCTTTTTTTAAAAAGAAAAAATATCTAGGATTACTTTTTAAATTTTTTACAAAATCTGTATCAATTTTTTTACGAATTAGCAGTTTTATGAATTACAGATATCAAATTTGAACATGAAGCATCATAAATAAAATGTGAAAATGTATCAGTATGTTTTTTGGGAAAGAATTTGAGAAAAATGGGAAAGAAACTGAAAATTTTAACTAAATTTTATAATCACCTTTTTTAAAACATTCCTATAAGCAAATTTGACTTAGAGGGAAAATTCCCGTGGAAAAAAAAAGAGAAAAAAAAAAAAAATTTTTTAAGACTAAAAAATTTAAATTTGGGATTATGAGAACCCAAATTGTCTAGCTTTATATTTCTTTTTCTTATATTGCATTCCTTTCTTTAAATTTTTACAAAATACAAAAAAGGGAAAATTAGTAGGGGAAGTGAAGATGAAATTTGCGACTCCCATACCCAACAGACTGTCGAAAAAAATATGACCTAATTAAAAAAAATGTTTTAATGGTGTTTCAACACAAATGACATCAGAAGCATATTTCATCGTAAGTCCGTGATGAATTTTGTCTAACACAAAAAATATTTTAAACAAGAATGTTATTGATTCTAGAACATTTCATCATGAATTTGCTTTTTGTCGCTATTTTAAACTCATCCAGACTTTTTTGAAGGAAAAAAAAACAGAATTTAATAACATTGATAAATTGGGCACTCTTTAAACCCCAATTGTATTTAAGGTATATTCGTATGGCAACCCTAGTATGGGAAACAATCTGCTGGCATGGAACGGTGCCCTAGTGTTTCTAGAGTTTGACTATAATCAGAGAAACCGAGATACTTTTTTGTACATATGCCTTTGAAAAAATTTCTTTTTTCTTCAACCCTTTTTAATTTTCACTTTAAAGTGTCAAAACAAAAGTCATCTAAATTCCTTCCGATAACTGAGACTGAATGCATGATTTTAGTTTTATTATAAATATTAGGCTTTTTGTGGCTCTTTACGATGACAATAATCTTTATGCCGAATAATTTCGTTATTTTAAACATGTTACTTGATGAAGGTAACAATCAATAGTGAGTATTCTAACGAAACCCACCCTTTACAGGGCGTGTTTCGAACTCATGACTTATCATCCCAAAAACCCCAAGAACCCCGAACTCATGACTTAGATTCCTTAAAACCAAAAGTTTGTGGTAATGTTCCCTTTGTGACCGCCCAAAATGCTTGGGGATTAAAGTGAGAAAAATTTTCCGTTACAGGAAAAAAACCAGGAGAAATTGGGGGAAATAACCAAGAAGAATGCCCTCAAATTAAAACAAACAAAAATATTTTCCAAATTACCTTTTTTAAAAGGTTTTTTTCCCTGCCACACCCAACTCGATCGCATTGAGAGTTTTAAAGGGAGATGAACCACCTGAATGCTACCCTTTAAAAATTATGATATATTATTTCTTTGGGTTTAACATATTAAAAAATTAGTGGTAAAAAAAATTTTTTTGAAAAAGAAAAAAAAATTTGCACAACGTAAAAAAAAAATCCAAACCCGATACTTTTACCCCGTATTTAAACATAAAAATGAAAGCAATTCAAAAATATTCCTATATATATCATCGATAAAAAATAAACCCCAATTAGACAGTTTTGTGCCTTACATTGTGATATCTTCATTAGATTTTCTTTTATAAACCCAACAAAAATAATACGCAAAAAACTTTCAAAAATTAAAGTGGTTTTATTTTTTAAATTTCCGAATCCCTATTCAAGGAAAAAGTACAATACAGTATTAATTTTTTTTCAAAATATTAATGTATTATAGGGAAATTAAGTAAGAATGTTTTTAAAAAAAAGTATTTTTGGACAAATAAAGAAAAAAAAAAAACTTTTTAAATTTTTATTTCCCGTACTAATTACGGGGGTTTTAAATAGAGCACAAAATTGTTATGGGGATTTTTTTAAGAACTAATTGTGTTTTTTTATTCAGTACAGCTCTTTTTCCCAAAAAAAAATGCTTAAACCTATTACTAAACTGTCTTAAACAAAGGGTGTAACATTACAGATAAGAAAATTTTAATTGAAAATTATTAAAAGGAATAATAACAAAAAGATAAATTTTAGCTTTGTAAATCCACGAAGTATGTGCAAATGTGAAATAAACGTATAATTAATGTATTAAATATTTAGACAAATTACTCTTGACGTAAATGGAGAAGAAATTGAGTTGTGGAAATATAATGAAATGAAGCATTAATCGGAAATGTATAAGAGGGAAAGGGTCGGCTCCAAATTACTACTCTAATGTGCCTCACCCCACAATACACCATAATATTAGTGAACAAGCATTCGAACTCACGAATCGACAATGTCAACAAAGATTTCACAACTATGTTCCCTTGGTGACCATGAAATATATACAGTTTTGCTAATATAGAACTGCCGGAAACAATAGAGCTTTTAAGGGGGTCACTTCACAAAAATCGAATTAAAAATCGATTTTTCAATTTTGATTGAAAAATAAAATACCATTTATTTTCTTTCTAATGCAATTTAAATTTTTGCTCTAGCTGAATTAGAAGTATTTTTAATATTTTTTTAAAAAGTTGTTTACATTTGTCAAACCCTAAAACATCTGACTGCCACGCCCCTTTCAAATCAAAACAAAAGACACATACTACTTTTCAGCCTTATCAAATAGTTTAAATTAATCAAAAGAATTTATTTTGATCAGCAGCTTATTCAGGAAAGAAGTGAAGTGAATAGTTGTAGTGTTTATTTACTTTTGGTAACCGTTTGCTATATTTTTTAACTCATTAAATACAACGAATTTCTGCATGGGGAAATAGTGTTTCCCATCAAAAAAAAACGGAAAAATGTTTAAAAACTTTTTTAAATTTGGGTTAAATAAAAAAACGTTTAAAAAACGAAAGTTTGGAAAAATAAAAAAACCCCAAAATTTTTCGATGAATTAAACGTTGCATAACAGTCGACGATTTCAACAAAAATAATTCAGTTTTTAACAGCAAAGTTAGGTGTTTAATAAAGATTGTTTTTTTGATTCATTTGAATGTTTCTGTGAAATGATGACATTGTACTGTTTTTTTTGTGCTTTGAAACAACATTAATAACATAAATAAATGAAAAACCCAAGGTATTCACATAAATTTAGGCTACAAAATTGTTAATATGTTCTGATTTTGTGGTCTTATTCAAACATTTCAATACCAGGTTTACTAAAAACAGTAGTTAATCAAAAAAGATACAAAATTATATAATAACAAAGACTTTCATATGGTATGAGATCTATTAAAAAAAGAAAAAAATTTTTCGGAGTCATGAATTTGTCACCTACACTAAAGTGGTTTTACGATTCCATGCATACAAAATAACGCGACAGAGAAAGTAACTAAATTGTCTATGGCATTAGCTGCGCCGAAACGATATTTTTAATAATGGATGCCAAAATGTACCTGTTATTGATGGTACCTGGCAAAAAGGAGCCATACTTATATAAATGGATTTGTTACCGCATTTGGGTTTGGACACTGGGAAAGTTGTTGTTTGAAATATTGTCGGGGAAATGCTCATGAAATTTTAACAGCAATGTACATATCGATGAGTGTTGGGCAAGTTACATTGTAAATAGTAGGAAGGATGTTGAAGAGGTGTATTTTTATTTTGTATCTTCCATCGCTCGCAGACATTACACACCCTTACGATATACAAATTTTTGGGACCTATGGGGACTCAAAAGCATACAAAACAGTTTTAGAATCTAAACCCAGAGATATGTCAATATTAAAAAAATTAGAATGTGTTGGTCATGTATGTGTGTTGAGTGAGGGGGACATGATTTAAAAAGCGTTAAAACAAAAAAAAAAGACAAAAGCTTGAGGAAAAAAAATCTCTAGAATGCCATAATGGCTTGACAGATGCAGAAATAGACAAATTGCAAAGATACTATGTTTTGGCAAAAAAACAACTCGTGAAAATTTGTTAGCCATAAGGCAAGCTATTTGAGCTATATTTTTGATAAAATGTTCACAGATTTAATCTACGACACGGTTTATGCCCCATGGGAAGTGACTTGTGGTGTAGATATAATATGTCCATACTAAAAGGTTACACATATAAGCATAAACACGACTACCTATTGAATTAGAAATAAAAAAAGTATTTAGAGGTCTCTAATCTTGAACTTTTTTTCGATGCTTGCTTGATAAAACTCAAAATATTAGTGAATGCGGGAAAAAGTATTTTGTATAATTCCAAAACTGTATTTTTTAATTTACTTAAAAAATATAGTACATGAAGCTATATATTTTTATAATCAAGGGTTCAAAAAAAAAAATTTTTGGGGAGTTTAAACTTCAACCCTAGATTTTACAAATTACATTGCAAAAGTAGTTATTTATTATTAAAAAGAATGGCGTTTTACAATGAAAAAAAACTAGAATTAAAAAAAAAAAACAATTAAAATTTTAAAAAAAGTTTAAAACACAAAAATTTTTAAAATTTGTTATTTATTAGTTAAAGTAAGTTTTTTTCTTTAAAATTTTAAAAAAAGTAAAATTTAACAAAAAAACTTTTTAAAAAAAAATAATTTTTTTTTTTTGAAATTTTCCATTTTTAAATATAAAAAAATATTTAATGAAGATTTTTTAAAAAATTATTCAAAAATTTTTAAAAATGTCAAAATTTTCATTTTTTAAAAAATTTTGAGTGACCCCTATAAAAAAAAAACTAATAAAATTTTAAAAATTTCCCCTTAAAATAAAAAAACAATTAATGAAAAGCATCAAAAAAACATTTTACTTACAAACCAATTTTTAAAAATGTTCCAAAATTGGTATTTTCTTACGGAATAGGGAAAATTTGGGGAAGGGCCCCTTTAAATACAAAAACATAAATACCTTTTAAAAAACTTTTTTTTAATTTTGTTAGACTTGATAAAAGTTACACATGCAAGCCTGATGGAATTTTATTTGGCACAACCCTTTTCAAAAAAAAATGAACTTATGTTTTTTCACAAATTTTAGTGGTAAAAATTTTTTTCAAAATTACAGTTGAATCAAATTGAAAACCCCTTGCATTTTTACCAGTTTTAACAAAATTAAAAATTTCAAAAGACTTTATTCATATGGATTGTTCAACCAAAAAAAAAAAAAAAAAAAAAATTTTTTTTTTTTTTTTTTTAAAATTTTTTAGGGCCTTTTTGGTTTTCCAAAGATTCACCGTCCGGAAAAAAATTTTCATAAAAAAAAAGAAAAAGGGAAAAATCCTTTTTTTTTTTTCCAAAGTTAGGGTTTTTATTAAACCCCCAAAGATTTAAAACAATGAACAGGTTCGTTATGGTGAAGGGAAAGCGATTTTGGAGTGTACTTCTGACTGACTGACACGAATGCAGCTTTTTAAAAATTTAAAAAATATCTTTTAAATACCCTTTTAGACACTATTCATTATAAAAGGCACCGCTAGATTTAACTGACAAGAATGCTGAGTTTCAACTAGTGCTCACCTTTTTACTCGTACAAAAATTTAATATATTTATGTTTGAAAGCTGAATATACAAATTATTAGTATTATTGATATTTTTTATTCTTAAAACATACCCAAAAGAAATTTAAAACAAACTCTGAGACATTATTACCAGCATTTAGAAACAAACAAATGTAGATTGCGAACCAATTTGTGACATCTTCTATAACGGCATAACCCAAAGTTTAGTTATTTTCTGTTTAGTGAGATAAGGTTCCAAAGCTTTATTAAAAAAATAATTTTATTTAGAAGTAGTCCACACCCAATTGTGACAAATACTTCTATCGAGGCTCGTTTGCTCTTTCTTGACGGTATTTACAATCGCATTTTATTTTTAAAAAAAACAAAAAAATAAACTCCAAAATATATCAAAAAAAAATTTTAGCTTCTCTTGCATGAATCACATTTGAAACAGCGCATATTTAGTGAATCAGAACAGGAATTCCCGAGTTGACTGCCCCAAATGTCCTTCGTGATCACACCAACATGCGAGGGATTAATAGGGGGAACATTTTTTTATATATTGTAAAGGCAGAAGGAATTCTTCACAAAAACGTTTCAAAAATATGATTTTTAAGTTTAAATATGCCTTAATGCGACCGGTAGTTGTAAAACGGTACGTATGTTTTTCGATACTCTCAATTATTACCAGTTTCAAATAGCTGCACACCCCGACTATAGTTTTAAAAATTATGATATTTATATTTGAACGTTGCATATACGACACTTTAGTGATTATAATTTTTTTCATGGTAAAACATACATATGTACCTCACATTAAAATAAAATCTAAGGAATTTCACAAGTATTAACAAATAAAAGAAATAAACTTGAAGTTATCTTATTTATATCATCACTATGAATAAACTAAATAAAAATAGATTGTGAATGTTATATTGTATTTGCTTTATTAGATTTCGCACAAGAGCAAAATATATATATATATGGAGATATTTTCAAGAATCAATTGGATCTTTTTTTATTCATTACACCTCAATTCTGGGGAAATGCATAATTGCATTACTGAATTTTTTTTAACAATGGACGGAATTTTTTTGGAATACAAGTCAGAAAATTTTAATTAAAATTTATTATTAGGATTGATGAAGAAAACTATATAAAATTTTAGTTTCATAAAACTACGAGGTATAAATAAAAGCAAAATCAAATGTAAAAAGCGCAATAAACACTTAGACAATTTTCTCTTTGAGGTAGATGGAGAAGAAATGGAGCTGTAAAACTGTAGAGGAAGGAAGTATTTACTGGAAATGTGTAAGAGAGAAGGGAATTGGATCCAAATTACTACTATAATGTGACTCCCCCCACAATACCCCATGTTTTCAGTGAATCAGCATTTGAAATCAGGGTTAATAAAGTCAACAAGATTTCATAACCAAGTACCCTTGCTGACCATAAAAAGTATACAGTTTTGCTGAAATAGAACCTCTGGACTCAATAGAGCTTCTAAACTGAGAAGAGCATAAAATTTCTAAGGCTAAAAAATCGGAGTTTTTTTTATCTATGTCATTGTGAGAAAATTTGTTGTAAAAGGGTTTACATGTTAGTGCCACTCGCATGTAGTACGAGTTTGGACTAACTGCATACCCTGACGGCAACGCTAAAATTTTTGATATTTATGTTTGAATGTTGAATAAACATATTTTTAATGTCTATAATAATTTTCTTATTCAAGATCATATAGCTACATCAAATTATAAAAAACATAGTCATTTTTTCCAGTATTTACAAAAAATTGAATCATTTCAAAAGACTGTTATTTATATCATGAACCTTACAATACAGTCACCCCCAATGACAAAGCCGCCCGAAGACCACATTTAGCAATAACTAAAAAAAAGAAGAACACTGGCACTGTATCCGACCTTTTTCCAGCTGTCTTTGTCATGGCTGAAAAAAGGTTTTAAAAACATTATACGAATTTGGGATATTTTTTTCTATATGCGGGAGGTTTGTCACATGTATTGCACTAAGGCAAGCACTTTTCAAAAAAGCTAGGGGTGGAGAACATGTAATGTTGAATCGTCAATGTGCACCCTTTTTGTGATGCTTTCCAACAGGTCTATTTTTATCTTGGCGTAGATTCAGTCAGATTTCATACGGAGGATTCCAGGAACCTTTATCAAAAAAAAGACAACAACAGGAAACAGGTTTATATGGCGGTGCAGTATAGCGTTTTTTGAAGGGTGTTGCATGAACAACTATTCTGGTCTCAAAGAATACGTACCTAGGAGAACCCCAGAGAAACATTTATCATGGAAACTACACACTTAAACGCGCGTAAAAAATTCCGAAATGCCTTGCCCCTAATTTAGCCCTTAATTTGCCGGAATTTCCAAAGGAATCTTTACAACAAAGTATTTTTTCTACACTGCTGTTTTGCGGCTCATATTAACGTACAGCCCTATTCCTATGCAGCTAATTCAAACAATAAAATTTAGAAAATTTCCGAAATGCTTTAACGGAATATAACTAAGGCTTGTATATACAGAAAAAAATAGATATTTTTCGCTATTAACATTTACCCTTTTTAAAACCATATTCGAAAATAGAATTAAAATGTTTGATAATCTGCCGAATTCTAACAAATTTAATGTCTTAAACCTGAAAATTACAATCCCAATGTCAATTTTAAAGGGGCCCCAAACGAATAATTTGGACTCGTACAACCCCACTAGTCATTGCATCATTCCTCTCTTCGCGATTGATCATTTTCAATTTTTTCTTTTACCAAGTTTCCTTTTTTAACCTCCAAGCGGTCTGCACGTAAAACCGTCATTCTAGAGATGGTTCGAGAATGCTCCGACAAATTTTTCCCTTCAAGAAGATTCCAAAAGTGGTTAAACCCGTATTTTTTGAAATTCCCCCCCCCCTTTAAAGGTATAAAATCTTGAAAGATAATTAGGAAGGTGGAATCCACCAACAGGACACTGAAAGGAAGTTTTATGGCCCCCGGAACCCCTTTTTCTGACCCTGAAGCAATAGTAAAAAATCGGGGAAGAATTTTTTAGACCCCAGTTAGTGTTTGTTTGTTTGGGTTGATTTGAGATTTTCGAAATTTTGAAAAGTCCCAACGCATAAATAAAATACAAATTTTTCCCTTTTATTTCATATTAACCGTTACCAGGGAGGTCTTGTCGGCAATCTGCTATTTTAAATAATTAGTCAAATTACTTTTTAATATATTCTATTGCTTCATTTTCCTTATCTTATCAATGAAAAATTTTTTAAACATGATTATTTCATTATAAGATTCAAAAAAAATTTAAAAGAACACCGAACACTTTTTAAAATCTGAAAACCCTTTTTAAAACCCTTTCCCAAATATAAAAGTGAATGAATTAAAACTTCATCAAATAATTTGAAAAATTTTCTTTCACTTCGTTAAAAATAACAACAAAAACAGCCAATTCAAATATTTTTTTTGATTTTAAAGCAAGATCCCCCGGAAGCGTACAGTACCTAGTTATATATTTTTAAATCCCAAAATTTTATTTGAACTTTTAAGGGCTTGAACTTCAGTTTACATCAAAGAGAACATTTGGGTTTTCCGAAATTTTTTTTAAAAATTATATCTTTTTCATAAATGGTAATCAAAAATATACGGACACATTTTTCAGTAGATATTTATTATAAATAAAAATAAAGATTAATTTTTAAATTTGAGTTATTCAAAATTTTAAAAAATTTTTATTCAAACATTTAAATGTAATCAAAAAACCCAACAGTTGTCTTTTCTTACGGCTAACGAAGAAGTAATTAAAATATGAAATTTTTGAAATCTCAACCTAATAAACTAGAATTTTTTTTTTTCAGAAATTTCATTTGAAATTTTCGAAAAAAGTATCGTGTAATTAAAATTATTTACAAAAAATGCTAACATTTCTTTGAGTATAATATAAATTTCAAATTTTATTTTGTAGCATATTTAGTATTTTTCAATATAATCTGAAAATTTCATAATTCGGTTGAAAGTGCATTTTTAACAGCAAAAGTATGCTAAAAAAATTGATGAATATACACAATTTTTATATAGAGGCAAATATGAGAAGCATAACCGTAGTGGAATGAAAAAAATTATGAGTTTATCTAAAGTAGTTTTCGAAATATTTATTTTACAGTTCAGAAAAATTTGTGCGTAATGTTATACATAATATTAACTAAATGGTCAACATAATAGGTTAATATTCATGTAATTTGACGACGCATTTATATACTAATAAAACGACCATCTGAAATACGTGAAAATACAGTCTGCAATAAAAGGATCTTGACAAAAATACGATTTTCACTTACTATTGCAGAGCTGCCCTTTAGGCAGTAGCGAGCTCCGAAACCAGAGAAGGACCAAGGTTTTGATGGATGTCGCCTAGCTTTTAAAGTTTTCAGGAAAAATATAAGAATTGAGCAAATGCAAAAATGCTCTTGTAATTTTTATACGTTTTTAAAACAATAAAATGTGAATTAGCATCCAATACATTGCTGTGTTTGACAATATTCAGGTAACCAACCCTACTTTTAAATAGATTTGTACTAATTTTTCGTCACCATACTTCTTTTAAAATTAATTCGTGCAGCCAAAATACAACTTTCGTACTCTTAAAAATTTATATAAACTATAACGGTTAATTTTAATTTATGCAACTTGTGAAACGTAAAAATTTAACCATTTCCGTCCAAACAGTTTACATGAAAAAAAAGTTTGGACTCCCTCATTCATTGGAAATTGTATAAGATTTCAACTTTAAGTTTTATTTTTTATCCAAAAGGTTTGATTGGTAGTGTATCGTGCTTCCACACCACAGGTTCGGTTCTTTTTAAAGAGCTGGGCAAGGTCTACTATGCCTTTAATCTCTCTGCAGTGGGTCGATAAGCTTTTTGGGTTCTTAAACACTGGAGGTCTCACTTCAGACAGACCACATCATCGGGAAATCTGCTAATACACCTCAGCACCCAAGCGCACGTTTACTGGATGGGCATAGTAGTTCCTGGCCCTCATGGTATGTTGTGCAACTGAGTTTGAGTTTTAAGTTTGAAGATTGCTTTACTTTGGGGATACCTTTTAGATAAACAGTTATCTCAATCATTTGCAAATTAAACAATTTTTTTTTTCAAAACATTTATTTCCGAAGGAACTTTGATTTTTCAAATGTATTTGCTTAATAACATGTATATTTTTGTATTATATAAAATTTTTTATCTATAAATTTATGTTTTTGCTCCCCTGAAAATGTTAGGATTTTAGAACTGATCTTACAATCCACGTATTTTTATAATAGTAAAATAAAAAATTTTAAAGATATTTCTATAACCGTTCGACTTTTTGTGCCTCGTTTATAAATATAAAAAATTGTTTTCAGCTACAGTTTTTTAAAAAGTATTGAAATAAGTGAAGGGATAGATTTTTACATATTATGAATATTTTTTTACTGCATAAAATATTTTATATTTCAGTTTCTTTACAATTTGAATAGAAATTGTTAGCAACGTTCAAATAGTTTGATATTGAATATAAACTCATGGGCTGTTTAACAAAATGAAATGTTTTATTTTGATACCAGTACACACTAAAATAAGGCTCGTTTGCATTTATATGATCAGCTTCAGTGATATTCAAATTTTCAAAAATGCTTACACGTACGAAAGTATTCCTTCAAAACCATACACCACATCTCATACTATGTCTTCCCTACGCAGTCAAAATTTTGTATACTCAAAAATTTAAAAAGGATACATTTCCAAATGTTAAAATTA
>BMAV01009740.1:0-48389 GCA_019973955.1 Trichonephila inaurata madagascariensis
GTAAGGGAAAATTCTTTTCTGCTTTAAATTAACAAGATATTTAAAAGTAGACACACATGGGAATCATTGCTTTGAAAAATTAAAAATTTTACCTTTAAAAGGGTTTTAAAATTTAAAATCGAACTTGAAAATACAATCACGAAAAGGAGCCCGGACAATATATTTAAAAAAAATTGCATAAGACACAACGGTGTATTATTTGGTTCTGCACACACACACTTTTCTCTTTCTCATGTGAGTCAGTCACCATTAATTTAAGCACATTATTACAGAACGTCATTCGGAGCTATTATGTGTGGAAGAAAAGGTTGATGTATTAATATTTTATAAAGGAAACAGCTTTATCGTGGAGTATTAATGACAAAACTATAGTAAAGGTTGAAGGAAGTTAAGAAGAATGTTTGCAATTCTTTGCTTACAGTGGCGAGGTATCTTCATTGCTTCAGCCAACAAAAGCCTCTAATGAGATCCCGGCTGCAGATTGCTATTCAGAATGATTTAATACGTGATCATCCAAGCTTCCGAAGACCACTCGTGGTCTTTCTGAAGATCTAATTACAAAACGAATTTCTTTGGAGTTGTTTCTTCTCTTATAAACAAAACTGGATTCAGTTTTATGAGCATCGAAACACTAATTTAAAATTCTTAACATATTTCCAATTCCAAAAAATGATAACAATAATATATAATAAGTTATTTCCCTTTCATAAAAAACACGCTTTCCTTAATTTTCTTAATGGTGACTTGCATTTTATATTTTCAATGCCTCAATAAAATATAAATTTAAGCAACCTTCATTATAATGCTTTGAATTTAAAGTTTTTAACATATCGCTTTCTTATGAAATTCAAAAGGAAAGTTATCTCATGCTTAATCCCTGGATTTGTTTAGCTTTCACTCTTTTCTCGTATCTAGAATTTTTTTTTTTTCTAATTCATACTATTAGTTCACTCTCTTCCTACACACACACATATATATATATATATATATATTATTCAAATTTTCAATCGTTAAAAAAGTACTTTCTATTCATCCATTCAAATTCAAATACATTTTTTTAAACTTGTAGCGGATGACACTTGATGTTAATACAGTTTTTTCAAATATTATTTATTTAATTAATGAATAATTAGTAACAAACAAAAATAATAGTCCAAAAGCATATATAGAAAAGTGAAATCGTTCGTTGTGTACCAGTAGTGCAATGGAAAGCGCGTTGGACTTCTAATCCAAAGATCGTGGGTTCGAATCCCACTTGGGATGGCTTAACTCCTGAGAATGAAAGTTCTTTTTACTATGCTATTTTTTTTTTTTTTTTGAATAATTAAATTTAATGAATAAATAAATAGTAAAAAACAAACAAAAAAATAGTCCCACACCCTATATAAAAAATAAAATGGAAAATTGCAAGGAAAGTCGCTTTCTATTTTGTCACTTAATATTGTGATTCTGTCCTATGTATATACGTATTTATATGTGAATTGTAACTATTTAATTAAAAGTAAGTAAAATAAAATGTTTCTTTGTCGACATAAGAAGGAATTTTGTTTCTATTACTTGTGTTCATATTTCACCTACATAGATGAATTGTTAATTGGAGACAAGTGGAATTCTGAACCGCATTAAGTGACGACACCTAAGAGCCCAATCTAACGTAGGCAACTGACTCAACGAAACCACTAGTTGGCGACCGTAATCAGTCAACTTATGCAATTTCAGAGAATTTGACATAGAGTGCAGAAAGGGGAAAATTGAGCAACTTTTGCTTTTGTGGAAAAGTGAGCTGAATTTTTCCCAAGGGGTACCTAGGTTAAGATCGGCCCAGCCCGGGAAGGCCTGGGTTCGATCCCACCAAATCCTCCGTTTACACACGGGTACGTGCTTTTTCAGTGGGCCCAAAAAGTCTTGTGGGCTGATCACAGTGCGGGGGTCGGGGAGAATATTTCCCCCCCTTCAGTTCCATGCCAAATTTTGGGAGGTGGAACCGGTGGTGCCCCTCTATCGTCCCTTCGGGAATTTCGCCGAGCCAATTCGTGCTGTCACCTGTATGGTGCTCAATGCCAAGGACAGGCGTACTTCTAACCCCTTGCCAAGATGAATTTCGTGAGCCTCGATCTGACTGCGTCAGACAAGTGGCATTAGAAACAACAACACAGATAACGGAGTGGGTAGGACAGGGGTGGTAAACCGTTTTGGATCAAAGTGCCATTTTTTCTGAAAAAGATATTTATTGGGGTATAGACGTGCCGTCGAGAGAATAATTTTGACTTATGAATTTTGGGAAAATTATAAAACCAAATACTAACTCAAAACTCTTTCTTTATTATTAAAAAATACATTTTGCACTGTATAGCAGTAAGTTCTGTATAGCACTGTATAGTAGCGTATAATTAAAATTAAAGTAACATTAATGTGACTTCTGTTGTCGCCGATTAGATGACAAATAATTGTAAGATGTTACTTTTAGTAGAACGCATGCTGAATTAAAGTCATCTGCCAAATAGTTTCTAAAGAGAGAGAGAGTGAGTGAGTCTTAAATTGTTATTCATCTCAAAAATAAGATTCTCGAGGATCGGTAGATAAAATAGGAAAATTATATATATATATATATATATATATATATATATAGCATGAGCCAGCTTCTTCAAACAGTTAAATGTGTCTGGAATCGAATTCTATGTTTCCAAAATTTCGATACCGGATTTTTATTATATTGCTTGTTTTTTTTTCTGTTTCAATAAACCAATTTTTTCCCCATTTCAAAAAATTTTGAATCGATATTGAACTGGGCTGGAAATCAATCAGAGTTAGCATTTCAAATTCTTCAATTTAGAACCAATAGAATTGAGACAAGTTCAGTTTATCAAATGAAGTCACACAACAGGGTACATAACTATGGAAAAAAAAGTTTTTTTAATCCCTTTTTGGGATCTATTGCAGATTCACATACCCCCGGACGAAGAAAAAATTTTAAACCTTTTTTTTGGTCGGGTTTTTTTAAATTTATGAAGAAATTTCTTGTAATAATACGTTTAAAAACATGAAATTTTAAAGTGTGAAAAGCTTCTCTTTAAGATAATTCTTTTTTTTTTGTGCCTTTACTTAATCCTTTGAAAAGTCTGTAAAACGCGACTGATCACCGGTTTTTTGTAATACTTCAAGTGAACTTCGTTATTTTTCAAAATGCAAACCGTTGGATCGGTGCCGGCCCCAAATTTTGTGTTCCGTGCCATTGTTCCCATCCCTTTGGGTCTTTTTTTTTTGGCCTATTTTTCATCATGGTTCAATTCATTTTACCATTTGAGACTCGCCATATTGAGCGCCTGCAAGTTTTAAAACTAGCGTGTTGTGGAAGTTTGACGAGTGGAGTACCATCTCATGTGTTGCTTTCGTCACTTGACAGTTGTTCAAAGTGACGAGGTTGGTCGCCAGTAGACCTCAGTACTAAGTAGAGCGGTCGGAAACTAACGCAGTTCTTTCTTTTTTTCTTGTAGATAACACCCAGGAATCTATTTTTAGGCGTGTAGAATTTACATCCAATGCATTGGGATTATTTAAATTGAATATGAATTTCAGAGGACACTTTTTTAATTTCAGGTAGTTTAGAAATCTATATTAATTACTGATGAACTTTTTGATTTCTAAGAAAATAAGTTTTGCATATTTCTCCCATCAAAATTAATTGAAAACAACGTCTCGCATTGATCACTTATAAATATTCTCGTATTATGTCTTCGAACTATTTCGAATGGAATGTAAATACAGGAATTAAATAGCGTTATTATGATTACATATTTAATATTTCAATTAAAATATGTTTTATTTCAAAATAATTCCAAATATTG
The DNA here is from genome assembly GCA_019973955.1 of Trichonephila inaurata madagascariensis. NCBI lineage: Eukaryota > Metazoa > Arthropoda > Arachnida > Araneae > Nephilidae > Trichonephila > Trichonephila inaurata. The sequence continues at coordinate 3,846 of BMAV01009740.1, forward strand.
CTACTGAAATTCCTATTTGTCAAGTTATAAGCTCAACATTTTTTTAAACTTTTCGATTTTCCTCTAGAATAATTACAGGATTTGTATAGGACGATATGGGGCAAGTAAATATCATGATCTGTAGGCAGTTTGTCAAATTTTTAACTTCTTTTTTGAAATGATTAATATTTTTAGGTATTAATGAGAAATAAAAAAATTCTTTTCACAGCATAGCTAAAGAAACCAATTTCAAATCTGATAGGAGTCAATCATTGAGAGCTTTCTACTTGTTTATTGCTACATTGTGATAAATTAGAATTATTTTTTTCTGTATGTTTGACTTGAGCAATATTTTCATGTCAAATTGAAAGTTTCTCATTCCAACAGAAAGAAGGATATCTATTTTTGAGAGACTTTTGTTTGATGTAGCTTATTTCTGGCATTCTTTGAGGTTGATTACAAAGTTTTATTCTGAGAATCAAATCAATAGAAATAATCTACGTCTTGAGTAATTCAATACATAATATTTCAGTCCTGAAAAGAGATAAAATAAAGTGCATGTTTATCGCAACCTTTTTCTTCCTAGGGTTGAATGTACTTTCAATTCGTTGACGTGGTGAAGAAGTTTTAGGAGCCACTTGATCAAGGTTCCAAATGACGAGGTCCGTCGCCTGTAGCCCTCTTGTTGTATCCAAATGCGATACATATATATTTTAATAAATAACCATCAATCAATAATATCGATTTCTTCCCAGATTCGTTTGGCGGGGCTTTGATTTCTGGTTGCAGTACCGGACTCTTATGTCTAGCGAATTTGGTTGTCGTACTTTCATGTGATACAGGCTGAAGTATGTCGAGACTCGTAACCTTCTCCAGTGGTTACTCCAGTGGATGTGGACTCCAGTTTCGGTGTTTAAATTAGGTAGAGATAGGCAATTTGAAACATTTTACAAACAAATGATGTTCTTATTGTTGCATAAATGTGAAAAATAGCAATCTCTACAACCAATCACACTTAAGATGAGAAATATCCCTTTGAAAATATTATCTACAAATAATTTTTAGTGCTTTCGTATTAACCCCATGCTGGCGATTTATAGACAAAGGTTAACTGCATATCAGAGATTAATCAAAGATTTTACGAGTTATGGAAATATATTTTTCAATTTGAACCCTTTTCAGCCTTGTTGCTACATTTTTCAACCCATAATTTCACTAATGATATGAGGTTAATATGCATAAATACTCTATTTTACAAAAGTAATTTTATATCACTAGGTTTGAAACGAACCAGAGTTCGTTTTAATGTTGAATGGAGACTTATCAAATATTTTAATGTAATCTCAAAGGTAAATTACAATGGGAAATGAAATTGGTAAATTGCAATGGGGAATGTGTGAACATCTATAATTCTAACCAATAATAAAGATACTTCTCAATAGATAGCATCGAGTCACAGTCACTCAGGTTCAAACTCCAGAACACCAACAGCACTTAAACGACTCGAATGTAGCTTCTCAAACTTGGATGTAACTCACCGATTCTAATCAAAACAACATATAATCTCCAATTTGTGATTGTAGCCCTATACAATCCCAATTTAACATCTAACAACTTGAGTCTCATCTTCACCTCCTACTCTCTTGCTTCAGATATCTTTAAATAGCAATCTTAATCTGCATACCCCTTCACAAAGCGAGCTTCTGAAATTAAGCAAACAGAATAGACTTTCCCAGATGTTAATTGAAAATGCATGAGAATTCGCTACCAGTTCAATGTTTACTTTTCATTAAAAAACACCCACCTTATCCTTTCTACACTGCAGCTGTTTTTCGAGAAAATTACTTTTGATTTCTTAGACCTCTCAGTGAATCTCCCTGATGTAAAATAAAACTCTATACCACCATATAAAATTTTTAAGCTGATAAATTAAATTTGAATATATTTGAGCGCAATTTTTTTTTTCATTGAACACTTTTAATTTTACTTTCCTTTATTTACGAAGCTAATGTTTATATAGTTTGTTCGAAAATTTTCATTTATATTCATGTCATTTATTTCATTTTTATTTATGTATTCTTCAAGGGATAATATTGTCAGTAGAAACCATTTGTGAATGCTACCAAATGAGAAAAAAAGCCATTTCAATCTTAATATGTGTGTGATTCCTTGTATTTTGAAAAAAGAATTATTAGAATATAAATTATTCTGTATGCTCATGTTTATTATAAAATAAACCCCTTTCTGTAATCCTTTACATATTCGCTAGCTAGAATGCAGTTATAAATCTGTTAAACCGGCAGTTCACACGCAAGGATTCCCCACCTCTTTTTAACTTTTCCTCCTTTAAATTTTTTTTTTTTTGTTTTTTAAAATGGGGTGTTCCCCATGGGGCTTTTAAACTCATATCCTTTTGAAGGGTCTCTTTTGGCGAATTTTGAATATAAATTTTGGGTACCACCTCCGTATATACCCCCGGGGGAATTGCCGTTACAGTTCGAATAATAAATGTTTTTAAAATCTTTTTATTTGGGGGATTGGATTTAGATGAAAAAAGCGACATTTAAATAATTCGATACAGTATTTAACAGACAGTATTTTGGATGAAGAAGTTTTTTATGATATGAAAAATCATATGATGAAAAGTATAGTGAGGGCCCCTCGAAACGTCCAAAATTTTGAAAGGAAGACATCTTTTAAAAAAAAATCTTTTTTGGGGGGAGACAAAGGAACATAATTTTTAAAAAAAACTAGATCCCCTTTCAGATTTTTTTGAAAAAAATAAAAAGAAGAGTAAATAGAAGAAAAATATCCAAACTGTTCGAATTAAGAAAATATACTCCTTTATGGTTGGTTTTTAAATATGCAACAATTGTTCACAAAAGAAAAATTGGAATTGTCTTCTACCTTCAACAATACATAGTGGCCACGGTAGCCTAGAAGTCAAGGTATCGGATCGTGGCTGGCTTGTCACGAGTTCAAGCCCTGTACCACGAAAGACCCGCCGTAAAGGGGAGCGGTGAACGTTAAGCCTGTCAAGAGATCAAACGTCGTCCCGTTGGTGTGATGTGGAAGTTGGGAGAAGGGGTGCCAGCTCAGATGTCGTTCTCGTCACAAGACCATGCTTCAAAATGACGAGGTTCGTCGCCAAAAGCCTTCGTGTAGCTGAACATTGCGATGTTAATATTCATTCATTCAACAATACATAATGGTAGTACAATGGATTCATCTACAGTCCACATCAGGTTTGGTTGAAATCTGAAATAATGTTTTTCAATAATTAAACTCAGGGAGAAATTACGTTGTTGATCCAATGGTTAAAAAATGTAATCGTTATCCCATGACAATATTTCTGAGAGTTGCGGAGATAAATGTACAGAATATTCTGTTAAGCACTCAGAAACCACCTACTAAACATCGAGCCTGACGATGATTTATGAAATATTTGGAATTCTATTTACACAGAAGAATGTAGAAACCGGCAAACAATGTTTCTACTATATATAATTTTTTTAAAAAATGAAGATATCCAGTGTGAAAACATCGCACTCACTCGCTTGATTGATTGAATATTAACGTCGCACTGTTCAGCTACACGAGGGCTTTTGGCGACGGACCACGTAATTTTGAACCATGGTCAAGTGACGTGGACTACACCGAGATGGCACCCCCCCTCCCAACTACCACACCACACCAACGGGAGGACGTTTCATCTCGACAGATTTAACGTGCATCGCTGCCCCCAAAGGCGGGTCTTTAGTGGTACTGGGCTCGAACTCGTGACAAGGCATGCCACGATCCGATACCTATACCACCCGGCTACCGCGGCCACACTATATTGCGTAAATCTGCGCACTAAAAAATATCCCGATATTCAAACAACCCAACCAAAATAATCCCACCGAAGATTAAGAATATTTTTTCTCTTCATTAATGGCAAGAAACTTTTCTTCCTTTTGAGTCATCAAGATGAGAAACATTTCAACCGGAAATTACAACTGATTCCTTTACCATTTATTCGTCACGGTTCATCTTATAACCTGAAGTAGTTATGGATTTCTTCAAGATTTATATATTTTTTCGATACATCTGCTTTTCCATTTCGCTGTAAATACACAATTTGGCTTGCGATTCGCTTTAAAGTAGGAGATGTGGGGGAATATACAAACAAAATTAAAAATATGTTTTGAGAAGAAGACGTTTAAGAGAAGTAATGATGGGTAATTTATTTTTTTCGTTAAGAATTTAGTAGGTTGTTCAAAAGAGTATTCAAAAGATTATAATTAAAATAATTTAACCTCTGAATGGAATAATTGATCATGCACATCACATTCAGTTAAATTAATTTTATTTTATTTACTTCTTCAGTTCTGGTGTATCCTTTATGGTAAAGGGCTTTTCCAATTAAAAAAAAAAAAGACTGGAACACACAATTGCGATTTCGAAACCGATTGTACGCTTGCCTTAGTAAATAAAAAATATACTTTCCCCATTTTTCTTCATATTAAAAAATAACCTAACCTGTCCATGATTGTGATTATAAGGCACACTTTATTTTTTAGTAATGTTGCCCTTCGAAGCATGCTATTGGTGACGGACCTCGTAGTTTTGAAACTCGGTCAAGTGACAAAAACCAAAATCTAAGCCAGCACCTTAACCATGACAACATGAAAATCTCCCACTTTGAGCTCTACACGGGAGGGGCACCGGGACTCGGATTTACCACTCGATATTGTTAGCCATGAGTTCGCCACTGTTACCGCGATCAGAGGCGTAAATTACACCCCCGCATCGCAAGGAGGCAGGATTCCAGGGGGCCCAAGGCCTGACTGACATCAAGAACGTATTTAACAAATTGGGGCCCAAAACTTGACTTTGAAGGGTGGCCCTAATACTCTCCATAACGCCACTGACTGCGATCAGAGGTACGTTTTTGAATTAGAGTAAGAAGGCTGCTCGGCGTGGAGGTAATATATTTTAATATATTACAGTGTTTTACTATAAACTAGATGGTATACCCGTTCTTCGCACGGGTAAATTGAACAATACAGATTGAAGGATAAAGAAGTTTTTAACTTTACGTGAATTGCAAATTAAACAAAACAACAAAATAAAGCTTTTTGCATATCTCAGCTGAACAAGAAAAAAAACATACTTGTTACATTTTAAGTCTGTAGATCTAATAGCTGATAAAAGGAATTTTTATAAATTTATAACTCCCCGTAACTCTCTTGTCAGTCGATTTTTGAAAACACCTTCCTAAACTGATCTCTGCTCAGCAGAAGTAACACATTGTTACAAATTTTGTGTAATGAATGCTTAAAATAGTGTAAATAATTTATATCTGGGGGGAAGTGTTATACATTAATATTACTTTTTGTTGTATTTATTTTATGTTAAAATCTTGCCACCACCTCTCCCTTCGAAATCTAGTTTTAGTATGAAATTAAAAAAAATAATGATTACACTGATCGAAGGAATAAATTAAAAGCGAGGCACACTGAGACATGGCGTAGACAAAACAAAAGGGAAAGTTTTGCTTCACACAAAAAAGATAGATATATGCTGTCGCTGGCTTTTTTGCAGATGGCAGAATTTTTTCCTACTTCCTTAACAATTTTCGTTATGTTTTGGAAATTTCACATAATACTTTTATAAATTGTAGCCTGTGTGTTATTCTGATGTATAAGCTATATTATTGTACAGTTTCGTTAAAATCCATTCAGTTGTTTTACCGCGAAAGAGTAAAAAACATCCATACAAACTTTCCCGTTTATAATATTAGTAAGGATATTGAACTAATTTAAAATACTTACTTTCCTTATTACGTATTTGCTGTAAATAAGGTTATTTTCTCTGAAATACTAAATAACTTGTTAAACATTTTTGTTTCGCATGTAATGCAATGGGATTCAGTTATATGCCATGTTATAATATCAAATATTATTTTAGTTTGGTTTTAGTTTCAATTCACAGTATTTCTTAAGTTATAAAATCATTAGTTTAAAAAATATTGTCTTACATTTTTTACAAGTTTTTCTTTTTCTCTCTTCTTTCTCTTCTATTTTATCTGATTCAAGTTGTTTCTAATTTTTTTTCAGTAAAATATTTAACATTTAACAACAAAGGAAATTTTAGGGAGCCGCAAATGGTTTAACAAAGGTGTGATTGATTGAATATTAACGTCACACTGTTCAGATACACGAGGGCTTTTGGCGACGGACCACGTAATTTTGAACCATGGTCAAGTGACGTGGACGACACCTGAGCTGGCACCCCCTCTCCTAACTACCACACCACACCAACGGAGGATCGCTTCGGCTCTCGACAGATTTAACGTATACATCGCTGCCCTACACTTGCGGTCTTTAGTGGTACTGGGCTCGAACTCGTGACAAGGCAAGATACCTATACCACTCGGCTACCGCGGCCGTTTAACAAAGGTGTGATGTTTGCATCAAGGAATCAGGAGGAAAAATCCATTTACAAAGCACACCAGGTGTACCAAAAAGGATAAAATGTGATTGGAAATCAGTTGCTCTTTCAGTGTGTGAGGAATTACAAAAATCTCACCTTAGTGGACCTCTAGCTTCTGCAGAATGAATCATCATATATACACAAGTAGATTGTACAAATTATACCACACATAACTAATTTCGCTATCTCAAGAGCATGGATAATCTTTAGAGATAAGATGATTTAAATAAATGGAAGAGAAGGACATTCTCTTAATTACACTCATTGCCATAAAAATTTGTGCACCAAGAAAAAGTGGTCCAAATGAAACGAAATTTTATATATGTAAGTACTACTTTGATATAAGTAAGTGATTAGAAAATCAAAGAAAAAGGATAATTTATTGCAGAAAAAAGAACAAATGAACGGAAGCTTTAGTACTCTGTTTTGGACCCCCTCTAGTGATGCTTTTTGTTATTTTTTGTATGTGTAATAAAGCGTTTTACACTACATTCTGTTTTGTGGTCTTACTGTCTTTGAATCTCTTTATCTCGTTAGGGTTATGTTTCTGCCCATGCTTTCCTATGTAATTATGCCTCCTTAAGATGTTCTCCATCGCCCATCCAAGTTGGTACACGATATTCGCGGACACCCTGTACAGGGAGAGTGGGAACTAATAGTAGGAATTGAACGAAGGTTTCATAAAAAAAATGATGGTGCAACATGGATAACTTATTATTAAAAGCAACGATATATAAAATAAATATTTTAATTGTTCAAAATAAGAGTTTTATTAAAATATGAATTGTTGATTATTTAGCTATATGTGTGTGTTCTTTGTATGGCTTAATTCTTGCATATTTCTTGTTTGTCATTTTTATATACATATTGCCATCAAAACATTTCTGACGTGTAAACATTTTTACAATTTTTGTCTCTCTCCATGTATTTTATTTAATCAAAAATAAGTCGGTTCTATCAATAGATAGTTAAATTTTTCATTTATATATATATATATATATAATTTTGCTCACAAGTACATACCAGTGGAATGGATACAGTTTGGAAGTAAAACATATTTATAGTATGTAATGTAATGCAGAAAACAAGCTCTATTTTTGTTTCATTTATAATCAATTAATTTTTTAAAATCTAATTCTAATTAAATGAAAAAAGTCTATTTTGTAAGATATATGTTTACCACATGGCTTAAATTTCTTTTAAAATTATATTCATTGTATATACCCTTTAATAAACTAATATTTGAACGATACAAAAACTTATAAATAATATATTAAGAGTTTCTTTTAATAAAAATAGATTTTATTCTTGCATAGGTACAAGGCAGGTTTTGAAATTTAAAAAAATTACGTGTTGGAAGTTTAAATCTAATTATGCAACCTTTTTTTATACTTTGAGCCGACTTTTTTATTATATTTGATTATTTGTTTATTTTTTCTCTTTCCACTTAATTTGCTCTTTTTTAGGAATTCGGTTTTCTCAATATATTAATTAAATGGGTTTCGCGTACATTTTTCCCCCTTTTGCGTGAAAATGAAACAGCACAATTTATTTAATTAAATAATTTTATATTTCACTCTGTTTATATCAAATAACAAGCAAAACATTGACAATCATACTAGCTTCCCTGCAATAAACTCAAATCATTATTATTCATCTGGAGTTCCTTGTTATTATTTAACAAGAGAAAAAATTTTAACTGCATTCTTTGTATTTTTTAAAATACCAAAACAAAAGATTAATGAAACAATATTCTTTATGAAAAATGGGGGAATATTTTTTTTTCCAAAAGATTTATTAATGCATTACGAAAAATCGATTTTTATTTATTTTGTTCTCCAGCATAAAAAAGAATTTGCCCTCCTTTTTATTTCAAAAAACAACACTAGAAATCTTATTAAGCGGTGGAAATCAACGGTATTTGTAAATAAGAATGTTTTAGTAAATTAAGAGTTTTAAAATAAGAATATATATATATTTTGCTGTGTTTGGAATTCAATACTCGTTAATGTTTTGGAGGCCGGTATTAGAAATTTGTAATACTAACAATATTTCGAAATTAGCACTTGAACATTTGCAAGTTATAGAAATTTCTATTTTTATTAGAATCTAAGAATTATGGAAAAGTAAGAAAAGTATCGCAATTTTTTGTGAAGGTGGGAATAATGATAATACTAATATAAAGCTATTTCAGATTGAAGAAAATCTGTAATTGTTTCAAAATTTTAGAAAAAATTACTCGAATAAAAAAAAATTCTAGTAATCAATAACTTTTAAAAATGAATAACTTTTTAGCTTATATTTATGGTTATTATGTAATGTATAATTTATATATAGAGAAAGAGGTTCATTAATCTCCAGCAGACACAGAAATGATTTGAACACCAAAAATAAAGGAAATATACAGTACACATAAATATAATTTATGTAAAAGTGGGATTTAACAAGTTTTGCAACTAGCTAGTTTTGCTCCCTTTTACAGTTTATGATACTGAGCAAAATCATATTGAGAATTTTAGATTGTTCTAAATCCATTACAAGACAAATTTAACTTGTCTATAGTTCCATTAAAAATGCATAGACCACACAATAAATCTGTCTACAATAAACAAGTTATTGCTAGATTTTTTTATCAAAATATAGGTACAAAACAAAAATAATTCTGTATGAATTGTAGTATTGCAACAAGTATAAAAGGATTCGTACTAAAATAATGATAAAGTAAGTGTATTAAAAAAAAATTAAATACTACATATATGTATGATTTATACTAGGAATAGTTTTGTATTTCTCTACAATATAAGAAAAGGTTAAAAATGAAATTATTGGAATGTATTATTTTTAAGAGCTACACAGTTACGCCCTTTATGAATTAAATATGCGGGCAATTAAAATTTGTTCATACTTGGAGATACTGTCTCTGTATATAGAGAATACTGTGTATATAGAATATTTCTCTCTCTCCGATATCTTTATATATAAAGGAGAAAAGCGACTCTCTCTCTCATCACGATATTTCAGGAACAATTGACCCTAAAAACTTGAAATTTGGTAGGCATGTTCCTTTCATGGAGTAAAGATCCGATAAGAACGATTTTGAGAAAGTCAAATTAACAATTTTTGTTGTTTATTAATTTATATTTAAGGATAGTAAAATTAATTTTACATGAACTGTGTCATTTGTAGTATTAAATATATTACCATTTAAATTTTCAAATAATAATAAAAAAAAAGGATAATTTTATTTTTTCATAATAGTGAAAAATAGTATCTTGCCCCAGTACTGGGGCAAATAACTTTGGAACCGAAAAATGTTGAACATATTTTATCTTTTGAATATGTTGCACGGTTTAACAAATTATAACTGCGTTTTTTCATCTTACAAAGTATAAAACTAAGTGTAATGCATTGTAACGTAATGTTGAAGTGTTTAGTTGTGCAGCTAACAATCGTCACAAATAAAGATGCCATTTTCATAATTGGAGCATTCCTCATGTGCCAACCACTCTAAGCATTTACAGAGATGGATCCATTCATCTGTTGGAGGATCGCTATATATTCCTCTTCACAAGCAGAACATATAATACTGCGACATGGTCAACCTTCGATGACCATATCGTGGGGTTTCAGCGTAAGTTAGAGGTGTGGGATTCTCTCGAAATGATGAGACACTTTAGAATTCTTAATATGGCTCTTATTAAGAATTTAACTTAGATTACTTAGATATCGAACAAACATATTAAGTGAGAATAAACCAAAACACGTAGTCTTAATTAACACAGATCGCGCAATTAGATCACTTATCAATATAATTATATTATATCCGCCTACTCTTAATCTCAATAATATATTCGCGTTCAGAATATAATCTTCCTACCTTGGTTGAATACTCAACGTCCAATCTACTTCAATTATTTCTCCAAATGGTCGTACAATGGTATGTACCTTGGTTAAAATGACGAGCTTTACGGGATTATAGATAAGCCGTCAATCAACACGTCTATCTTCTCTGAACTGAAATTTCTCTAAATTGCCATTAATCGTGGCCGTCAAAGAACACAGAGGTTATGTTAGAGGAAGGACGCGTGAGATGTCACAAACCCTCCAAGAAGCAAAACGTGATTTATTCAAGGGTCCTCTGAACCCTTAAGAAATTACGTGCCTAAATTTTTATTTCTGAATCTGCGCACTTTCTAAGTTTTACTTAAATTTTAACCTTGAATCCTCATTTTAACTTCTATAATTACCAATATTTAACTTAACTGTAATTTTCATTATTCATCTTAGAAATAAATTTAATATTCTACTTAAATTTGAACTCATGACAGACACACAATAAATTTTACTCCATTAACTAGGCCAACATCAACAATTTTGCATTTTAATCATGGTATATTCTCACTTTTACACATGTACTTAACTCTATATATTTAACGTTACTTAAATTTTTATACACTTATACCTTTTATGTACATTCCTTCCAGGGTACACACACCCAACACTCTGCATCAAAGCAATTTTTTTGAGCTTGGAGACTGGTTTTACTGCTCCAAGTTGAAGCTACATATTTGTACGTTCAGGGTCTGTCACCCTGAAATGAAAACTCTTTAAGTTACTTTGCAAAATCTATAGTTACATAATACCAGTAAGTTTCACAAATTTTATGCATTATATATCATTTTTAAATTACAACAAACTTTCATGTCCACCCCGCATACGGTTCCGTCAAACTCCCAATGAGCCGCGCAGCGCTGTTAGTATTATTGTTAGTGCAATGACTACGCCGCGTTTCCCTGAACCAGATGCACCTTAATACGGAACAATACAACAACATATATATATATATATATATATACACTATACAATTACAAACATTTTCAATAAATCATTAAAACAAATAACCAAAGGAATTGTCGCATCTCACGAAGTCATACATCGAAGTCAACAAATTTATAATTACAATTGTTTTCCATCAATTGAGAAAAATTTTACATAAAGTCAAAAGTTCAAAAAATATATATATATATATATATATATATATATATATATATATATATATATATATATATATATATATATATATACACCCATTGTAGTGTCAACTTTTGCTTGATTATAACTTTTAAACACCGCCCGAGACTTCTTCTTTTGCAATAATTCTTCCGACCACTTGTTGAAAAGAACATAAAATGAAACAATACAACCTGGTCTTTTATGGTCTGTTCCCCACCATTACCTCTAAGGACAAGGTGCTATCACTGTTCGCTCCTCTTCTCATTCCTCGGTTGCTCTGTGATCCTTTATGTTGCCTGATGTAGGGCTTGTAGTCTCCTCGTCGGTTATTCCTAGCTTGGCTTGTCGCCGTCTACTGGGTCGGTCGGGCACCCTGATCCTTTTTCTGAGCGTGGGCGCAGATTGTACTCCCTTCTCTATCTTGAACTCCAGTTGTTCCCATCCTGTTCTTCTTCCTACTTATATAAATATTACTGGATTTAATGGTCTTTTTATTAATGTTATTGGGTCTACATTTCGCTACTTGTGGTCCACTTGACCTCGATCCACACGACCTTTATTCCTTTATCTAGACGTTTTCTTTTAGTTCTGTCTTATTAGAAAAGGAGCTAGGCAGCAATCTGGATAAGTGATCCGCGCTTATCGGCCCTATCCGTGTTTTTCTTACATTGTTTTGACTTGAGATTTATCCCCTTTTTCCTAACTCACGCTTTACCGCAGACCTTTTTCTTTCTTCCCATATTGCGGCTCATTTGATCTGTGATGTACGTTTTCTCCGAACTACTCGTTTCTCACGTGAACTAATACTATCTGAGCGACCTGTTCCTAACTCTCGACCTGGTCACATTTCCTATGACGATATATTCTTACTTGATCAACATTAACGGTTAACCTTTTCCTGACTCATATTACAATACATATGATATTTCTTACTTCTAATACTCTATAGGACCTCAAATTTTTGTTTAAATTTGGAACAGATTTTATTAGCTGCTGAACTTAAAGGGTGTGTCTCTAGTAAGACCCAATCATTTACCTTAATTTGTACATCCCGTGTTCGTCTATTATAATATCTTTTCCACATTTCATGCTTAATTTTCGTACTTAGAGTCTAGCTTCATGAAAGACTTTCTCAATATCTCTTACTGTAAATTCCGTTCCGTCTGAAATCATTACTAATTTTTGAAATGGGGTAATCAACTTTTGAACCAAAAATAATTCCGCAGGGGTTTTTCCCGTTGTTTCATTCACTACTGCAATGAATAGCGTAAGCAACTCAATGCAAGAATCTGGTCCCAAGTATCGTATTGATCATTTACATAATTTGCAATCATTTGCACTATATCTCGATCTACTCTTTCTGTCCTATTTGCTTGCGGCATATATGCAACAGTCTTCACATGCCTTATGCCTAATCTTTCACTTAAATGTTGCAAAATTTCAGATATAAATTGGGACCGTTATCACTTTATTAATTTTATTGAGCCCAAAATCCTGAGGATATAAAATTATCAAAAAAGTATCCGCTATTATACGAGCCGAGGCCTTTTTAAGGGGTATAATTTCAGCCCATTTGCTGAAATGATCGGTAATTACTAAAACATATCCATTACGTCTCACCTCGATATAGGATACGGCCTAATACAATCTTAACGTAACTATCTCATTTGGATAATTTGATACAATCGGATTTACAACGCGTTTTATAATTATTAACTTGGCAATATATGGCATGTAGAGACATATTGATCAATAAATTTTCTCATATACGGGGAATAATGAAACGTCCCGAATTTTATGATAAGTTTTAAATCTGCCCAGATGCCCCGGTGATTGGTTTGTCGTGAAATTCACGCAAAATGTCGTTTCTAAAAGACTTTGGAATGTATACACGCATTTCACCTAACGACGTTGCGTGTTTCGCATAAAACAACAAGCCTTCAATTAGACGGAAGTCGCGGGACCAATTCTCACATATCGTCGCATTAACAGAGTTATCTTCCGGGTTTTCTAAATATCTATAAATATGACCTAGTTCTGGGTCATTCTTTTGCTCTGTTATTAGCTGTTCTCGCGAAGTAAGTATTAAATCTCTGATTATTGCACAATTCACTTTTTCTCCTATTATACTTTCAACCGGGTTTTTCGATAAAACATTAGCCACAATATTTAACTTCGTTTCTGACACATCAATGCGCAAATTCCCTTCATCTACATTATAATCTTCAACCAGCGAATCTTGAATCGCCAACGCTTTCTGATCAAAATCTAAAACAATCCTTGATCCACTTATAAAATCAACACCAAGAATACATGGGTATTCCAAATCCGTCAACACATGAAATAACCAAGGTTTTTCAAATTCCCGGATATGAATAACCAATTCTACACTACCTATATTTTGGCATTTCGCTCCCTGTGCTGTGATCACCTGAGCTCGCGATTTTTTTACTTGTTTATAAAAAAAATATTTTTTATATATTTCTTCCGATATAAATGATTTCTCTGCTCCAGTGTCCCATAGCGCTTTCCAAAATGTGATATTTAATAAAATAGGAATAAAGGAAGCTCCACGGGTGATATACATATCGGAGAAAGCTTCATTGGTATATCCACTGCCGATTCCTTTTGATTATGAACTGCATTAACTTTCAAAACCTTCAATCGTCCCCCTTGCATCCTATCACCTCGACTGAAATTCTCACTCGAACCCCTATTTCTGCGGTCCCCTCTATTGAAATCATTTCGATCTTTTCGAAATTGGTATCCCTTCGTTGAATCTCTGATCATCATTCTTGAAATCTATTCCTACTCGAACCACCTATTACTTTGACGGCCATTCTCATAAGTATCTCTTCTAGAATCATTTCTGCCATTATTTCGTCTTTACGCTCAACCTCAGAATTTCTCCAGTTTCTGTGATTATCATCAAAATTAGACATTATCCTATGCGCATTTTGACTCCGTCTTTCCACATTATCACTCATTCTGCGAACCCCTTTTAATTTGTAAGAATACTTCTCTTGAAATTTAGCTATAATATTTCTAAAAGTTGTACCGTGTTCTGCGGATTCCGGACTTCCACATAATCCTGGACTTGTGGTTCGAGTCTAACAAAAATGTGATCAACCAATTCTGCCTGCGACATCCTGCGCAGTTCTAAATTTTTCTGAATTTTAATAAATCGTAAACAAAATCTGTTGGTTCCTGATTTCTTCCCTGCTGGGACGCAAAAACCCGCTTCTAACTCTTCTTTATTTTTGATTGCGGGGAAAGCTACATTCTGCCTTTTAGCTAAAGGAAACTGCGGCTGTATCTTGCACTCAACACCGACCAAATATTGAATGCCAATCTTGAACCCTTCCCGAGATGACCTTTCAAATAAGACATGCTAAGTTACTAGAATTTCTAGTAACTGTATTTGATTATCTATGGACTCTAAGAATTCATTAATATTCTCGGACCCTGAAAAGCACATTTCTGGTAAAATACCAAATCCTCCTGCATTACCTAACCTAGAGTCATATAAATTATAACGATTCGCGCGCTATTGCGACATATGGTCGACCTTCGATGACCATATCGTGAGGTTTCAGCGTAAGTTAGAGGTGTGGGATTCTCGAAATGATGAGACATTTTAGAATTCTTAATATGACTTTTATTAAGAATTTAACTTAGATTACTTAGATATCGAACAAACTTATATTAAGTGAGAATAAACCACAACACGTAGTCATAGTTAACACAGATCGCGCAATTAGATCACTTATCAATATTATTATATTATATCCGCCTACTCTTAATCTCAATAATATATTCGCTTTCAGAATATAATCTTCCTACCTTGGTTGAATACTCAACGTCCAATCTACTTCAATTATTTCTCCAAATGGTCGTACAATGGTATGTACTTTGGTTAAAATGGCGAGCTTTACGGGATTATAGATATGCCGTCAATCACAACACTTCTATCTTCTCTGAACTGAACTTTCTCTAAATTGCCATTAATCGTGGCCGTCAAAGAACTCAGAGGTTATGTTAGAGGAAGGACGCGTGAGATGTCACAATACTACCATCCTTTGAAGTTGATGCAAATGGACTGTTTGGCCTGGATTTTATAGACTTTGGCCTACAGGAAATTAGTTTGAGATTTTTTTACACCCTTTTTAGCTTCACGAGCTTCTTTTCTCTATTTTTTTATATATCTCTCTGTTTTTTATGCTTCTTCCTGTTCTCCTTCCTTCTGTGTATAAATAATATATTAAGAGTTTTTTTTAATAAAAATAGATTTTATTCTTGCATAGGTACAAGGCGGGTTTTTAAATTTTAAAAAAATTACGTGTTGGAAGTTTAAATCTAATTATGCAACCTTTTTTTATACTTTGAGCCGACTTTTTTATTATATTTGATTATTTGTTTATTTTTTCTCTTTCCACTTAATTTGCTCTTTTTTAGGAATTCGGTTTTCTCAATATATTAATTAAATGGGTTTCGCGTACATTTTTCCCCCTTTTGCGTGAAAATGAAACAGCACAATTTATTTAATTAAATAATTTTATATTTCACTCTGTTTATATCAAATAACAAGCAAAACATTGACAATCATAATTAGCCTCTGCAATAAACTCAAATCATTATTATTCATCTGGAGTTCCTTGTTATTATTTAACAAGAGAAAAAATTTTAACTGCATTCTTTGTATTTTTTAAAATACCAAAACAAAAGATTAATGAAACAATATTCTTTATGAAAAATGGGGGAATATTTTTTTTTCCAAAAGATTTATTAATGCATTACGAAAAATCGATTTTTATTTATTTTGTTCTCCAGCATAAAAAAGAATTTGCCCTCCTTTTTATTTCAAAAAACAACACTAGAAATCTATTAAGCGGTGGAAATCAACTATTTGTAAATAAGAATGTTTTAGTAAATTAAGGTTTTAAAATAAGAAATATATATATTTTGCTGTGTTGGAATTCAATACTCGTTAATGTTTTGGAGGCCGGTATTAGAAATTTGTAATACTAACAATATTTCGAAATTAGCACTTGAACATTTGCAAGTTATAGAAATTCTATTTTTATTAGAATCTAAGAATTAGGGAAAAAGTAAGAAAAGTATCGAAATTTTTTTGTGAAGGTGGGGGAATAATGATAATACTAATATAAAGCTATTTCAGATTGAAGAAAATCTGTAATTGTTTCAAAATTTTAGAAAAAATTACTCGAATAAAAAAAAATTCTAGTAATCAATAACTTTTAAAAATGAATAACTTTTTAGCTTATATTTATGGTTATTATGTAATGTATAATTTATATATAGAGAAAGAGGTTCATTATTCTCCAGCAGACACAGAAATGATTTGAACACCAAAAATAAAGGAAATATACAGTACACATAAATATAATTTATGTAAAAGTGGGATTTAACAAGTTTTGCAACTAGCTAGTTTTGCTCCCTTTTACAGTTTATGATACTGAGCAAAATCATATTGAGAATTTTAGATTGTTCTAAATCCATTACAAGACAAATTTAACTTGTCTTAAATTCCATTAAAAAAGCATAGACCACACTAAAAAATCTGTCTACAATAAACAAGTTTTGCTAGATTTTTTTTCAAAATATAGGTACAAAAAAAAAAATAATTCTGCATGAATTGTAGTATTGCAACAAGTATTAAAAAGGGTTCGACTAAAATAATGATAAAGTAAGTGTATTAAAAAAAAATTAAATACTACATATATGTATGATTTATACTAGGAATAGTTTTGTATTTCTCTACAATATAAGAAAAGGTTAAAAATGAAATTATTGGAATGTATTATTTTTAAGAGCTACACAGTTACGCCCTTTATGAATTAAATATGCGGGCAATTAAAATTTGTTCATACTTGGAGATACTGTCTCTGTATATAGAGAATACTGTGTAGATAGAATATTTCTCTCTCTCCGATATCTTTATATATAAAGGAGAAAAGCGACTCTCTCTGTCATCACGATATTTCAGGAACAATTGACCCTATAAACTTGAAATTTGGTAGGCATGTTCCTTTCATGGAGTAAAGATCCGATAAGAACGATTTTGAGAAAGTCAAATTAACAATTTTTGTTGTTTATTAATTTATATTTAAGGATAGTAAAATTAATTTTACATGAACTGTGTCATTTGTAGTATTAAATATATTACCATTTAAATTTTCAAATAATAATAAAAAAAAAGGATAATTTTATTTTTTCATAATAGTGAAAAATAGTCATCTTGCCCCAGTACTGGGGCAAATAACTTTGGAACCGAAAAATGTTGAACATATTTTATCTTTTGAATATGTTGCACGGTTTAACAAATTATAACTGCGTTTTTTCATCTTACAAAGTATAAAACTAAGTGTAATGCATTGTAACGTAATGTTGAAGTGTTTAGTTGTGCAGCTAACAATCGTCACAAATAAAGATGCCATTTTCATAATTGGAGCATTCCTCATGTGCCAACCACTCTAAGCATTTACAGAGATGGATCCATTCATCTGTTGGAGGATCGCTATATATTCCTCTTCACAAGCAGAACATATAATACTGCGACATGGTCAACCTTCGATGACCATATCGTGGGGTTTCAGCGTAAGTTAGAGGTGTGGGATTCTCTCGAAATGATGAGACACTTTAGAATTCTTAATATGGCTCTTATTAAGAATTTAACTTAGATTACTTAGATATCGAACAAACATATTAAGTGAGAATAAACCAAAACACGTAGTCTTAATTAACACAGATCGCGCAATTAGATCACTTATCAATATAATTATATTATATCCGCCTACTCTTAATCTCAATAATATATTCGCGTTCAGAATATAATCTTCCTACCTTGGTTGAATACTCAACGTCCAATCTACTTCAATTATTTCTCCAAATGGTCGTACAATGGTATGTACCTTGGTTAAAATGACGAGCTTTACGGGATTATAGATAAGCCGTCAATCAACACGTCTATCTTCTCTGAACTGAAATTTCTTAAATTGCCATTAATCGTAATGTCAAAGAACACAGAGGTTATGTTAGAGTAAGGACGCGAGAGATGTCACAAACCCTCCAAGAAGAAAAACGTGATTTATTCAAGGGTCCTCTGAACCCTTAAGAAATTACGTGCCTAAATTTTTATTTCTGAATCTGCGCACTTTCTAAGTTTTACTTAAATTTTAACCTTGAATCCTCATTTTAACTTCTATAATTACCAATATTTAACTTAACTGTAATTTTCATTATTCATCTTAGAAATCAATTTAATATTCTACTTAAATTTGAACTCATGACAGACACACAATAAATTTTTACCCATTAACTAGGCCAACATCAAATACCTACTTTTAATCATGGTATATTCTCACTTTTACACATGTACTTAACTCTATATATTTAACGTTACTTAAATTTTTATACACTTATACCTTTTATGTACATTCCTTCCAGGGTACACACACCCAACACTCTGCATCAAAGCAATTTTTTTGAGCTTGGAGACTGGTTTTACTGCTCCAAGTTGAAGCTACATATTTGTACGTTCAGGGTCTGTCACCCTGAAATGAAAACTCTTTAAGTTACTTTGCAAAATCTATAGTTACATAATACCAGTAAGTTTCACAAATTTTATGCATTATATATCATTTTTAAATTACAACAAACTTTCATGTCCACCCCGCATACGGTTCCGTCAAACTCCCAATGAGCCGCGCAGCGCTGTTAGTATTATTGTTAGTGCAATGACTACGCCGCGTTTCCCTGAACCAGATGCACCTTAATACGGAACAATACAACAACATATATATATATATATATATATACACTATACAATTACAAACATTTTCAATAAATCATTAAAACAAATAACCAAAGGAATTGTCGCATCTCACGAAGTCATACATCGAAGTCAACAAATTTATAATTACAATTGTTTTCCATCAATTGAGAAAAATTTTACATAAAGTCAAAAGTTCAAAAAATATATATATATATATATATATATATATATATATATATATATATATATATATATATATATATATATATATACACCCATTGTAGTGTCAACTTTTGCTTGATTATAACTTTTAAACACCGCCCGAGACTTCTTCTTTTGCAATAATTCTTCCGACCACTTGTTGAAAAGAACATAAAATGAAACAATACAACCTGGTCTTTTATGGTCTGTTCCCCACCATTACCTCTAAGGACAAGGTGCTATCACTGTTCGCTCCTCTTCTCATTCCTCGGTTGCTCTGTGATCCTTTATGTTGCCTGATGTAGGGCTTGTAGTCTCCTCGTCGGTTATTCCTAGCTTGGCTTGTCGCCGTCTACTGGGTCGGTCGGGCACCCTGATCCTTTTTCTGAGCGTGGGCGCAGATTGTACTCCCTTCTCTATCTTGAACTCCAGTTGTTCCCATCCTGTTCTTCTTCCTACTTATATAAATATTACTGGATTTAATGGTCTTTTTATTAATGTTATTGGGTCTACATTTCGCTACTTGTGGTCCACTTGACCTCGATCCACACGACCTTTATTCCTTTATCTAGACGTTTTCTTTTAGTTCTTGTCTTATTAGAAAAGGAGCTAGGCAGCAATCTGATAAGTGATCCGCGCTTATCGGCCCTATCCGTGTTTTTCTTACATTGTTTTGACTTGAGATTTATCCCTTTTTCCTAACTCACGCTTTACCGCAGACCTTTTTCTTTCTTCCCATATTGCGGCTCATTTGATCTGTGATGTACGTTTTCTCCGAACTACTCGTTTCTCACGTGAACTAATACTATCTGAGCGACCTGTTCCTAACTCTCGACCTGGTCACATTTCCTATGACGATATATTCTTACTTGATCAACATTAACGGTTAACCTTTTCCTGACTCATATTACAATACATATGATATTTCTTACTTCTAATACTCTATAGGACCTCAAATTTTTGTTTAAATTTGGAACAGATTTTTATTAGCTGCTGAACTAAAGGGTGTGTCTCTAGTAAAGACCCAATCATTTACCTAATCTGTACATCCCGTGTTCGTCTATTAGTAATATCTTTTCCACATTTCATGCTTAATTTTCGTACTTAGAGCTTCCAGCTTCATGAAAGACTTTTCAATATCTCTACTGTAAATTCCGGTTCCGTCTGAAATCATTACTAATTTTGAAATGGGGTAATCAACTTTTGAACCAAAAAATAATTCAGCAGGGTTTTTCCCGTTGTTTCATTCACTACTGCAATGAATAGCGTAAGCAACTCAATGCAAGAATCTGGTCCCAAGTATCGTATTGATCATTTACATAATTTGCAATCATTTGCACTATATCTCGATCTACTCTCTTTTCTGTCCTATTTGCTTGGCGGCATATATGCAACAGTCTTCACATGCCTTATGCCTAATCTTTCACTTAAATGTTCAAAATTTCAGATATAAATTGGGACCGTTATCACTTTATTAATTTTATTGAGCCCAAAATCCTGAGGATATAAAATTATCAAAAAAGTATCCGCTATTATACGAGCCGAGGCCTTTTTAAGGGGTATAATTTCAGCCCATTTGCTGAAATGATCGGTAATTACTAAAACATATCCATTACGTCTCACCTCGATATAGGATACGGCCTAATACAATCTTAACGTAACTATCTCATTTGGATAATTTGATACAATCGGATTTACAACGCGTTTTATAATTATTAACTTGGCAATATATGGCATGTAGAGACATATTGATCAATAAATTTTCTCATATACGGGGAATAATGAAACGTCCCGAATTTTATGATAAGTTTTAAATCTGCCCAGATGCCCCGGTGATTGGTTTGTCGTGAAATTCACGCAAAATGTCGTTTCTAAAAGACTTTGGAATGTATACACGCATTTCACCTAACGACGTTGCGTTTCGCATAAAACAACAAGCCTTCAATTAGACGGAAGTCGCGGGACCAATTCTCACATATCAGTCGCATTAACAGAGTTATCTTCCCGGTTTTCTAAATATCTATAAATATGACCTAGTTCTGGGTCATTCTTCTTTTGCTCTGTTATTAGCCGTTCTCGCGAAGTAAGTATTAAATCTCGATTATTGCACAATTCACTTTTTCTCCTATTATACTTTCAACCGGGTTTTTCGATAAAACATTAGCCACAATATTTAACTTCGTTTCTGACACATCAATGCGCAAATTCCCTTCATCTACATTATAATCTTCAACCAGCGAATCTTGAATCGCCAACGCTTCTTGATCAAATCTAAAACAATCCTTGATCCACTTATAAAATCAACACCAAGAATACATATATTCCAAATCCGTCAACACATGAAATAACCAAGGTTTTTCAAATTTCGATATGAATAACCAATTCTACACTACCTATAGGCTTAAGCATTTCGCTCCTGTGCTGTGATCACCTGAGCTCGCGATTTTTTTACTTGTTTATAAAAAATATTTTTTATATATTTCTTCCGATATAAATGATTTCTCTGCTCCAGTGTCCCATAGCGCTTTCAAAAATGTGATATTTAATAAAATAGAATAAAGGAAGTCTGCGGGTGATATACATATCGGAGAAAGCTTCATTGGTATATCCACTGCCGATTCCTTTTGATTATGAACTGCATTAACTTTCAAAACCTTCAATCGTCCCCCTTGCATCCTATCACCTCGACTGAAATTCTCACTCGAACCCCTATTTCTGCGGTCCCCTCTATTGAAATCATTTCGATCTTTTCGAAATTGGTATCCCCTTTCGTTGAATCTCTGATCATCATTCTGAAATCTATTCCTACTCTCGAACCACCTATTACTTTGACGGCCATTCTCATAAGTATCTCTAGAATCATTTCTGCCATTATTTCGTCTACGCCCAACCTCAGAATTTCTCCAGTTTCTGTGATTATCATCAAAATTAGACATCCTATGCGCATTTTGACTCCGTCTTTCCACATTATCACTATTCTGCGAACCCCTTTTTAATTTGTAAGAATACCTCTCTTGAAATTTAGCTAATATTTCTAAAAGTTGTACCGTGTTCTGCGGATTCCGGACTTCCACATAATCCTGGACTTGTGGTTCGAGTCTAACAAAAATGTGATCAACCAATTCTGCCTGCGACATCCTTAGTTCTAAATTTTTCTGAATTTTTCAATAAATCGTAAACAAAATCTGTTGGTTCCTGATTTCTTCCCTGCTGGGACGCAAAAACCCGCTTCTAACTCTTCTTTATTTTTGATTGCGGGGAAAGCTACATTCTGCCTTTTAGCTAAAGGAAACTGCGGCTGTATCTTGCACTCAACACCGACCAAATATTGAATGCCAATCTTGAACCCTTCCCGAGATGACCTTTCAAATAAGACATGCTAAGTTACTAGAATTTCTAGTAACTGTATTTGATTATCTGACTCTAAGAATTCATTAATACTCGGACCCTGAAAAGCACATATTTCTGGTAAATACCAACTCTCCTGCATTACCTAACCTAGAGTCATATAAATTATAATGATTCGCGCGTTATTGCGACATATGGTCGACCTTCGATGACCATATCGTGAGGTTTCAGCGTAAGTTAGAGGTGTGATTCTCGAAATGATGAGACATTTTAGAATTCTTAATATGACTTTTATTAAGAATTTAACTTAGATTACTTAGATATCGAACAAACTTATATTAAGTGAGAATAAAACCACAACACGTAGTCATAGTTAACACAGATCGCGCAATTAGATCACTTATCAATATTATTATATTATATCCGCCTCCCTTTTAATCTCAATAATATATTGCTTTCAGAATATAATCTTCCTACCTTGGTTGAATACTCAACGTCCAATCTATTTCAATTTTTTTCCCAAATGGTCGTACAATGGTATGTATTTTGGTTAAAATGGCGAGCTTTACGGGATTATAGATATGCCGTCAATCACAACACTTCTATCTTCTCTGAACTGAACTTTCTCTAAATTGCCATTAATCGTGGCCGTCAAAGAACTCAGAGGTTATGTTAGAGGAAGGACGCGTGAGATGTCACAATACTACCATCCTTTGAAGTTGATGCAAATGGACTGTTTGGCCTGGATTTTATAGACTTTGGCCTACAGGAAATTAGTTTGAGATTTTTTTACACCCTTTTTAGCTTCACGAGCTTCTTTTCTCTATTTTTTTATATATCTCTCTGTTTTTTATGCTTCTTCCTGTTCTTCCTTCTGTGCTTTTCCCTTCGTTCTAACATTTCTTTGATAATGCTTTAGCTAAGTTTTTTGCTTTTCCTTATTTTCCCTCACATTGTGTTGTTTGGGGCAATGGTTTGAAATAAAAAACACTTCTTTGGTGCATTGAAATGAGCATTTGCCATAAGTTCTGGTTCTTCTTGTGGGTTTATATATTAGTTTTCTACTACCAGGGTCTGAGGATTAGCACTACTATTCTCAGTTTAATCGCCAACATCATGATCTTGTAGTTTTTGAAGCAGAAAAGTCATGTAAGATAAACACAAGAGAATTATGAGACTCGACCCCACTTTCTTTAAACCCTTTAACGGCATTTCCAACTGTAGATGCTTTGAAGAAAGCGGTGCTCAAAAGCTCACCAATATTTTTGTCTGTTATAGTTTGTCCTGAATGAGTGGCCATAAAGTTGTAAGAGGATGGCAAAAATGTCTTCCTCTGATCGTCCCCTTTCGAACGACACCTCCCCCGATACGATGCTCTTCTTAGCCCCAGAAGAGAAAGAAGCGCAAGGTCAAGCGGACAAAAACACAGACAAACAAGTGTTACAGGATTTAATAGAAAAGACAACATAGTTTAAACACGAGGCAAGATGATGAACTCGTCATCTTGCCCCGGACTGCCTGTTTAAAAATATTCGTTTCCATTGCTATGAAGAGAGTCGATTCATTGGCATTTATTCGTGGTAATAGGTAGTATTAAAACTAAGTTATACTCATAAATATTACAAAGAAACGATATGTCTTACATGTATCTATAGTAGAGCTTATATTTACACATGCATAAAAGTTATAACGTGGCAGCAGTAAGCAATCAAAGCTTCATAACTATCGTAAAAATGGCGTCATTGTTTAATGAACGGCCGATAGGAGAGCCAGTAGTGTCCGGTTGATGATGCTACTTAGTGGAAAAATTCGCCATCTTGGCCCGACATATTTGAAGTTAGATTCCTTTCATGGTCCCCTACAAAATGGGTTTTGCGAAAATTCATTCCCAAGGGGCGTTACGGAGGCTTAAGTGAGGTAATAGATAAATGCTCCTGTTTTTGAACTATTAAGCCTACAGACATGAAAATTTGTAAGTATGTTCCTTTCCACGAGTAGAACTCCACTACAAAAAATGCTTTACAAAACTAGATTTGGGGCTGCAGTAGCCCAGTGGTCAAGGTATCGGATCATGGCAGGCATGTCATGAGTTCGAGCCCAGTACCACTAAAGACCCGCCGTGTAGGGGTGCGATGCACGTTAAATCTGTCGAGAGCTCAAACGTCCTCCCTTTGGTGTGGTGTGGTAGCTAGAAAAGGGGGGTGTCAGCTCAGGTGTCGTCCTCGTCACTTGACCATGCCTTAAAATTACGAGGTCCGTCGCCCAAAGCCCTCGTGTAGCTGTGTGTGTGTGTGTGTGTGTGTGTGTGTGAAAAGTGTGACGTTAATATTCACTCACTCAACGAAAATAGTTCGCCAAGGGGCGGTACGGGAGCTTAAATGGCGTTAAAGATAAATATTTACTGCTTTCAAACTATTAAAATTGACTTCGGTAAAAGTACGAGAGCTCTAACTAGACACACACTTTCAGACAGAAAAATGACCCAATTTCCATGGAAATTTGCAACATTATAACTCGTACCTCTGTTAACAATATTGTGTTTTTAAAAATTTCAAAATATTCCGTGAATACTTTCTTTTTTTGTCTTAATACGTGAAGGCAAAGCCCATTTAACATTACGGTATAGGATAAAAAATGCGAACCACATTTTATACCAGAAAAAACGAATAAACTCGGTTAAAAATATGCTGCTCTCTAAGGGATAGTGAAGCCAGAATATCATATTAATGTTTCATTTCTTTTATATCTGAAAAAATGTTCCAAATTCGCGGGTCCTATTCTTTAACATTAACCCAGTGTTTCTCAAACTGTGGCGATAACCCTTCAAGGTGGGCGCGAGCATATCGAAAATAACAGGTAAAAAAAAATTAATTTACTGGAATGAAAAAAAAATACTTTCTGATGTAATAAAAAAAATACAGATTTACATTGATACGATTTATATATATCATCTGGTGAAAAAAGGTCATCAAAAATAAAAGATTCTACTTTGAACGCTCAATAGCTATCTTTGATCCTATAACTAAATAAAAAACAATATTTTGTTTGCTTTACTGTAATCCTACGCGATGAGAGATTTTTTTATTACGTTTCTTTTAATCTAAAATATTACTTTTGCTGGCTTTCAAACTTACTGGTATGGTTACCTGCATCCCTTTTTTTAGGGAAGTTGTGTGTAAATTATATAATTCTGTTGCGTTTTTTTTTCACAATGTGAAAGAGTTTTATGATACATTTATAAGCATATTGAGCACTTTGAAGGATTAATTGGCCAAGATTTATTTTTATGAGTGTACTGAAACATATAATACAAAATCGTTAATTCTGGGAAAACTGTTTATTTGTTACCAATGACCTTGACAGATAATCCTCTAATATGACAGTCTTAATGGGAGCTAAAATGAATTGATAACATATCTCCTTTTTTGGGAGTGGTAAAAGTTTTTTTAGAATCTTAAGGTACTTGTTTAGACCGAGTTCCCGGCACGACCACTATTTTTCAAAAATATTTTCTTGAACATGCTGCATTTTCCCCTATGAATAACTTAGTGGTTTTAATTGTGATGTTGTACGCCCAATTATGGTTTAAAATGTAAATGAGCAGAATCTAAAAAAATTGGGCATCTGTGATCTCTCTGAAAGGAAATTGAAGCCGATCAAACAAGGGAAACACTTGCTGAAATAATGCATATTAATCATGTTAGCGAAAGTAAATTTGAGAAAAGCAATAAACATGAAACGAAAGGAAAATTTTCAATAGCTACAATAAGAACTTTATCAAAAAAATATGAAGCCATAACTGTACCGCAAAATGCACTTCACCCTGTCAAAAAGACACAAGCAAGGAAAAGTTCAACAGGATATTTGTCGATCATCAAAGGATATTAAAATTACAAAAACGTGAACAAAATGTGACAGTTTTGCTTGCAAATAGCTTTCCTGTAATGTTAGCAAAATGTGTCTCTGATTTGTGTCCTTTATTAAGGTCACGCACATTTGGAACAATTTAGTTCAGTTTTATTGGATATTTTCTCAAATTATGAAAGACAAATAGAAAAACCTTGAAATAGGTAAGTATATTTTCTTAGTTAAATTATTCACTGAAATTGTGTTTTTATCTTTTTATATTAAAAATAATTATACAAAAAAATTGGGTGCTTCATCCCGCGACCATTAACGTTGGATCGAGTGCACACCTGATCCCGGGCTTTTTGCTTTAAATATTACAAAAAATAACACAATTGTTTTTCATTAGAGTTTTATATTCTTTTTTATTATCTTTAAAATTTATTCTAAATGCTAATTCTGGGGGAAAATTACAGTTCATTTAAAACCGTTTATAATATGAGTATTCATTTCAATAAATCATTTTACATTTTTGTATACATTGTCATGCACTTGGTTTTACTCTCCTTACAATTAAGCTATTATATCAAGAATAATATATTATCATTTTTAAAAAAAATAAACTCGTGTTAAAAATGGGTATTCAGCAGTATAAGAACAAGTTTAATATATCAGTGACTTCCATGGCTTTCTTGCAGAGCAAAGTTTTTTTTAAAGGAAGGCTAAAATTTAGAAATTGACACTCAGAGTTATTTTTTGATATTTAGCTCAGATCTATATTTTGTCTTCAAAGTAGCCATCGCAGAAAATCCGGATTCACAAAGGTATGATGTTAAAAATGGTAATAGTATACGAAATGCTTTTGTTTTAGTGCAGAAAATTCAGCATCCACCTCTATCCAGAATTCAAAGAGTGATTTATTACAAAATTGCCCTTTAATTTCGTTCCTGGATGTGAAATCTATGAAGATCTCTTTTTCGGCAGTTGTGAGAGTCCTGAAGTATTTTGAAATGGATCCCTAACCCATTCGTAACTTGCTATCAATTTGCCCTCGTCTGTGTACTTGTTGTTTGCTTTATTATCTGAATCGCTGCGATTTAAAAATATAAACTATAATTTTGTTTTTTAAACCACTGCCGTAAATACCCAATACCGTGAATTACAATTAACCCTCAATTATGAAATGTAAATTTAAGAGAAATTTAGCTAATCGATTCAGCCAAAATTGTCTAAATTGTATGAGGGGAGAGCATTTTTTTCATTTTTTTGCAAAAACGTCTGTTAAGGGTTCCCCAGACTCCCCATGAACGTTGCGAGAATGCCCGATCTAAAGGATATGATAAAAAAGCAACATAGATTAGGCTCTTTTGACATTTGTACTTTTAGAAATGGATCTTGTGGGAAGGGGAAATAAATCTTTAATTAAATATTATTTTTTTAATCTGTTTCCTTTTTAAAATTAAAAAAAGAAAAAATAACATAATTAACCTATTACATAAAAAATATAATTTACTTAAAAATATATATTACTTAAGGTAACATATATAAAAAAATTTAAACTTATCTTATTAATACTGAATTAAAAACAAGTTTTAAAAAGTAATTTGCGACTTCCATGGAAAAAAGTCCCGACAAACTTTTTTGAAATTGACCCCTCTGGTTTTTTTTCTTTTATTTAGCTGATATCTATATTTTTGTCTTCTAAGCAGCCACCGCATTTTTTCAATATGTTCCAATTTAAAAAAATTTTGAAAAGGGGGAAAAAAAAATAATTATCCTATTACTTAAATTTTTTTTCTTAAAAGGTAACATATAAAAAATTTAATATATGTTATTAATTTGTACAATTTATAATTAAAAATCGTGTATTGTAGCTTTAGCGTCAAAAATGCTTTTTATTGCATTCAGTAATTTATTAATGTATAAAAAGGGGGGGCGATAAAAATTTTGGGGTTGAAAAAGGGGCGCCAGTATTGAAAGTTTGAGAAGCACTGCATTAACCGAAAACAACCTTAACCATACAGATTTAAAATTTAATAGACGCATTCATTTCATAGATTAGAGGTCCGCTACAAAATAGGTTTTGCAAAAACTGTCTCCTAAAGAGGGTTCTGGGGGCTTAAGTGGCGTGACAGTTGAATATTCCTGTTTTTGAACTATGAGATGTATAGGTTTCAAACAAAATTAGTAGCTAAGTTCTTTAACTGGAGTAAAGATCCGCTACAAAAGGGATTTTGCAAAAATCGTACCTTAAGGGGCGTTGCGGGTGAAAATGGACGTTATAGATAATTACTTCCGTTTTTAAACTATTAGACGTACATTCTTGAACATGGAGAAGATATCCTCTACAAAATGGATTTTTTTGTGAAAATCAACCCTTATGGAACGTTGTGGGGTTTAAGTGACGTTACAGATAAATATTTCCCTTTATGATCTAATAGATTTACAGACTTGAAATTTGGTAGGCATATTCCTTTCATGGAGTAGAGGTCCGCTACAAAAGAGGTTCTTTGAAAATCGCCTTTCAAGGTTGTCAGGACGCCCCCCTTGGGTGTCCTTCTCCTAGATTATCAGCGTGAGCTAAAGGTGTAGGGATAAATGAAGAACCAGAAGCTGCCATAATCTTAATATTACTTTATTAAGATCTTAACTTAAACCAATAACAGATTAGATAATAATATGATATGTGAGAGAATCTACGGTGGCTAAACACACAATATATAATACCGAAATAACGTAACCCGGACCACTATCAATAACTAACTCGCCCAAGCTCAATTTCAATGCGAACACAGATCTGAATATTAGAATAGTAACTCCTACCTTAATGTCCAACGAAACAGCAATCTATCTGATCCTAGCTGAAGTTGCGGTTCACTTGCGTGCAATTGTATGCACCTTGACTAAAGGCTCTCTGTCACGGGTAACCTCTCTTGACTGTCACTTAACTTCTCGGAATACTCTTCACATTTGCAACACGGACTATCATAACACTCCCCAAATGCCACACCGCTTACTCTAAACTTCTGTTATTTAAAAGCTTCCTAATTTGTATCTTTCATTCACGTTTTATACTTCTCGGGTTGGTTGGAAAAGAATTGCCATTTATTCTGATTCCAAAGAACCCAAAAGGACATGTTAATGAAAAACGCGTGAGCCAGTCACAAGGTTCCTTGCATTTGCTTAAGGAGGGTTATAGATAAATATTTCCATTTTCGAACTATTAGACGAACGTACTTAAAATTTGGTAGGCATATTCCTTTTATGGACTAGAGGTCCGCTACAAAAGAGGTTTTTGAAAATCGCCTCTCAAGGTTCTTTGCATTGGTTTAAGGAGAGTTATAGATAAATATTTCCATTTTCGAACTATTAGACGAACATACTTAAAATTTGGTAGGCACATTCCTTTTATGGACAAAGGGGGCCCCCTCCAAAAAAGGTTTTAAAAATCGCCTCTCGGTTCTTTGCATTGGTTTAAGGAGGGTTATAGATAAATATTTCCATTTTCGAACTATTAGACGAACATATTTAAAAATTTTGGGAGGCACTTTCCCTTTTTTATGGACTAGAGGTCCGCTAAAAAAAAAGGTTTTTTGAAAATCCCCTTTCAAGGTTTTTTTGCATTGGTTTAAGGAGAGTTATAGATAAATATTTCCATTTTCGAACTATTAGACGAACATACTTAAAATTTGGTACGCACATTCCTTTAATGAAGTAGAGATCCACTACAAAAGAGTTTTGAAAATCCTCTCTCGAGGTTTTTTGAGGGTTTTTAAGGAGGGTTGTAGATAAATTTTCCATTTTCGAA
The DNA here is from genome assembly GCA_019973955.1 of Trichonephila inaurata madagascariensis. Taxonomy (NCBI): domain Eukaryota; kingdom Metazoa; phylum Arthropoda; class Arachnida; order Araneae; family Nephilidae; genus Trichonephila; species Trichonephila inaurata. The sequence continues at coordinate 34,313 of BMAV01009740.1, forward strand.
CTATTAGACGAACATACTTAAAAATTTTAAATTTTTTTTCCTTTAATGGGGAAGAGGTCCGCAAAAAAGGGGTTTTTTTAAAAATTCTCGAGGTTTTTTTTAAATTGGTTTAAGGGGGGCATAGATAAATTTTTCCATTTTCGAACTATTAGACAAATTTTTAAAAATTTGGGAACGTTCATTTCAGGGGTGAAGTCCCTAAAAAAAGGGTTTTTTAAAAATCGCCCCCCAAAGGTTCTAACTTGGTTTTTAAGGGGGGTTTTTAGATAAATATTTCCATTTTCGAACTATTAGACGAACATACTTAAAATTTAGTAGGCACGTTAATTTCATGGAGTAGAGGTCCTTTACAAAAGCAATTTTGAGAAAATCGAATACCAAGGGGCTTTTCAGGGGCTTAGAGGTGCTGTTTGCGCAAGCGCAACCGCGCTGCCTGAACTGCGCATGCCCGGAAATTTTCCAATTGAATGTAAAAGCTCCGAGAAATAAACTATTCCAGTCCACTAGAAACTGTGTTGTGATTGAGCCGTGGTTGAGCTTTCGACGGGGGGAAAAAATTGGTCCGGTAAAAGCCGGAAAGAACTGAGTGGGGTGATTGTGAAAAATTTTTTTATACCAAAAATTGAAATTGTGTTTCTTCGGAGAGGGGTTATTTCAAAGAAGATATTTCTGTTTCCCTGGGGCCCAACGCTATTCATCAGTCAAGAAAGAGCATTTCCTTGCTTCTTTTTTTGATATCAAATTAGTGTTAGGGGTGTTAAAATGTCGACAATTAAAAGTCTTAAAAAGGACGAGTTTTTTGCTGTTCGCCGAGGAGCGGGGGATTAGATATCCCCAGAACCCAAAAATTATAAATTAAAAATTAATTGAGAGTAGTGAAATTTTTTGAAACTGATAAGGATTTTTCTGAAAAAGTGTAATTGATGGTTTTTTTGTGAAAAAAACCCTAAAATTGAACAAAAAAAATTAAAATTAAAATCTGAAAAGGAAAAAGATTGAATTAAAAAAATTAAAATTTTGGAACATTTAAAAAAAGAGATTGAGTTAATTTTAATGCAAGGGTAAATTCCCCTTGCGCAAACCCCAAAAGTGAACATTTCGAATCTGTCCCTTTTTGATATCGAAAACTTAAAAAAAATTATCAAAACTCTAACAATCCCTTTGCCCCTTCTAATACAGAAGCATTTAATTTTTTTTTCAATCGTTATGAAAAATTTTAAAACCCAAAAAATGTGGAGGAAAAATTTTAAAAAAGCAGAAATTTTATTGAATATTTTGGGGGAGAAAAGGGGGGAAATTTTAAAATGATTTATGTTAAACAAAAAGGACCCGGTTAATTATGAAAAAATCAAGCATTTAAATTTTTAAAAAGGGCTTTCAAAACACCCGGGGGTATTGTACCAGTTTGGGAGATCTAAAAAAGCTAAGGAATGAGAATTATGTTAGTTTGCTTTAAATTGAAAAAATGTTTAAAATTTTATTGTAAATTGGAAACTTTAAATTGAGTTTAATGAGTTGTGCCAGTTAATTGTTTCCGTAAAAATAATTAATTACCTTGATCAAAATTTGACCAGTTATATTAATGTAAAATGTGGAAAAAATTGGGAACCCCAGAAAAAAGCGGTCATAAATTTGGGTTTTTGTTTATGTCTTCAAAGTTTCAAGTAGAAATGAGTTAAATGGGGTTTTGACAAAAAAAAATTTTTTAAGGGGCGCCCAAAAGGGTTAAAAGGGGAATTGTGTTTGTGTCCGATGCCCAATAAACAAAATTTTCCCATATTTTAAAAAATCTGCTATTTCTTTTTAAAATTCCCAACTTTCCGTAAATGATCGAATTGGGGTTTTTTAAAAAAACAACGACTTTTTTTTCCGGGGTGTTTAAGAGTAGGTTGTACGGCGTCAATTAAAAAAAGAAAAACCTTGAAAATTTTGGAAAGAGGCACCTGTCTCGTTACTTTTCCCCAAAAAACAAAAAAAATTTTCTAAAAAAACCAAAAACAAGCCGAATGCCCCATCCGTCAACAGAGTCAAGGTTAAATGCCGATGGGGGTGTTCAATCCTATTTTTCCCCCCCCTGAAGGGTTTTTGGAAAGATAAAAACGCCGTGTTTGCCATTAATCAACATGGGAAAAGGGAAGCACTGGGTTTTTTTGATTTTCCGTGAATTTTTTTTGGGGGAAAAAGATTTTGGGCAAAGAAAAAGGAAAATAAGGGGTTTTTTCGGTTCTATGACGAATCTTTTCAAAAAATTGTAAAAAAAATTAGGGATTAAGAAAAAAAAAAAAGTAAATTTCCCCGGTCCGTTTTTTAAAATGACTCCTCTATATGTTTTAAAAAATTGTATAACTCGGTTAAATTTTAAAAAAGAGAATAAAAATGTTGGTTGAGAAAAAATTACGGATTTAACTCCATTTAAAAAATCTAAATGTAAAAAGGTTAAATTTCCTGAAAATATAAAATTTGGCAGGGGGTTTTCCTTTTATAGGCCAGGTTCCCCCTTTGGGTTGTTTATTGGGTGCAAAAATTTTTTTATAAATTTAAACCGTAGTGGGCAAATTCGTTCCAAAAATTCCTTTTATTTTCCCCAAAAATACTGTGTTTGGGTTTGGTTCAAGGGCAATAGTTTTTCAATACTAAACTCGGGTTCATTGTGGTTTAAATTTAAAAAGGAGATTTAAATCAGACTTTTAAAAATTTTTTTTGGGAGTTGGAAAACGTTGGGTAGAGAAATTTTAAAAATGAAGAAGCAATTTTTGTGGGAATCACTTTCAAAAAACGCATTTGAGATGATGAAGGTCGGTATGTGGTTAAAATTCCCCCAAAACAAAACCAAATTTTTAGGTGAGTCGAGGGACATCGCCCCAAAAAACAATTGAATGCGCTGTGGACTCGATTAACAGAGATCCTCAATATCAATTTTGATAGGTTTTATACATGAATAGGAGCGGGGTCACATAAAAAGGGTTGTCGAGAAAAGAAACTCGGAGTTTTCCCTTTATTATATGCCACACCATGGCTTTTCCCCTTAGACCAGAAAAGAAAAACGGACTGAGGGTGGTTTTTAATGTTTTACCAATCCTAAAATGGGTTATCGTTGAATTCCATACAATATAATGGAGGACTGGTTAAAAATGACCGTTTACAATTATGTTTAAAATTTTTGAAGCATCCTTAAGCCCCTTTTCGGGGAAAGTGAAGATGATGTACCAAAAGATACTCATCCCCAGAGCCCCAACAGCCCTTTTTTTAGAATTTTGGGGGAAAGAAAAATCCAGGGATCCGGTGAAAAACCTTTTAGATGAAAAAAGTCACATATGGCACGGTGAGTGCAACCTTTTTTCAACGGGAAATTTTTCTGCGGGTTTTCGAGAGATGAAGAAAGAGCTTTTTCCTTTTGGGTGCAACCCCGTTCTCCAAAAGAACTTTTTCATGGACGACGTTCTTTGCGGCGCTGCGTCTTTTAAAGGAAGCCAAGACCTTGAAGAATCAACTTTCCGGCATTTTGAAAAAAAAGGGAAAGGAATTCACAAAAGGGGGGATTAGCCCTCCCAACGGCTTCAAACATCATCGGAATTATGGGTTTGGGAATCCCAAATTGAAACCCAAAACGTTAAGTGTCCCTGGAAGTCCAAAAAGGATTGTTTCATTTTTAAAAACATTGGGGTTAAAAAATTCCCACACTAAAAATGTGTCCTCTTTTGACAATAGCTGGGGCTGTTTGATCCATTAGGACTATCAGGTCCGAGTCGCAAGGCCAAAATCTTCATGCAGAGTCTTTTTGGGTCTTAAAAAATTTCTTGGGCGACGGGGTTGCCCCCTTTTGGGGAGAGCCAAAGGGGTGGCATCTTTTCTTTTAGGACTTCAACAGCGTGGGTATCTACATTGGTAGATGGTAAACCCAAGCGACCGGGGGGGGAAACCAAGGCTTTGCGATCTTCAAAAAAGTTACGGGGCGGGGATATATTGCCGTTCTCAATCGCCAGATGACGCAACAAAAGTGAAGCTTGTAACAAGCAAAAACAGAGTAAACGCCTGTAAAATATCACCATGCCGCGACTCGGCTGGTGCCGCCGTTCTTCTGGCGGGGATGAAAAGAGTTTAAAACGCCCTTTAAAAGGCCCCCCAACGGGACCTGTGGGTGACTCGACTATTGTCTTGGCATGGATCCAGAAGGAGTCTAACGTGTTAAAAACCCTTTGTGGCAAATCGAGTTGCCACAATCCAAACTTGATAATGCAGAGCAGTGGCATCATGTTTCCCTTTGGGAAAAGAACCCCGCTGACCTCGTATCCGAGGTCTGGACCCTTTTGAGTCTTCACCCAAAAACTCTTTGTGGTGGGGAAAAGGACCTACCTTTTGCGACGAAATATTTTCCCGGGAAAAGGGAAAATCCTTTCATCAGTGACTGAAAAATGATGAATTTAAATTTTTGGTTTTAAAAATAACGCAAAACACTGTGTTAATTTTCTGACAAAAATCAACATTTTTAACTGACCCGTTAAAATATAAGAAAAGTACACTAAAATAATTCGAATGTTAAGGGTTTTTTTTTTGGGAAGGAAAAAGCAAAAGGAGAAAAAAGAGGGAGAGACCTTTTTGTGTCCCGGAGATCAACCAGGGGGAATCACTTTAATCAGGATTGTGCAACTACAGGAGTTTAAAAAAAAATATGGTTTGGGAAAACCAAAAGGGCCCCGAGAAATGGGGTTTGGGGTTTAAACCTTTTTTGCAAAAGGGATTTTTAAAGTTTTGGGGTGTTATTTAATTATTTGAACTTTTTTTAATGCAAATTTCCCATTATTACCTTTGAACCCTAAATTAACGAATTTTTTTTAGAATATTTTTACTTAAAAAAACCCCACCCAGGTCCACAGGCCTTACTATATCAAAAGGAGGGCAGAGATTTTTTTGGGCCCCTTAGGGGGGACAAAGTTTGGGAGAAAAAAAAAGCACATGATTGCCTTTTTATGTTTTAAAGTGGGAAAACCCAACTTGTGGGAAAAAATAATGGGCAATTTGCCCCAAAAAAAAAGGGGTTAGGGGGAAAAATTTTTCCTTTTTATTCGTGGCGGGTTTTTGGGGTTTTGGATCAAGGGAAGAAAAGCGTTTTAAAAGGGAGTTTTGATAAAACATATGTTTTTAATTTTTTTGTGTTTTTTTCACTAAAACTGTACATTTTAATTAGTTCGGGTTTTTAACAACCCCAAAATTTTTTTGCCCATTAAAAGATTTTTGCTAAAAAGAAGACCCCTAATATTTTCGACAATTTGGGAAAACATTTTTTAGGAGCTAATGCCGAACTCAAGAGATTGTACAATATGGGGGAAAATCCTGATCCTGAATTGTCCGGGTTTTTTAGTAGATGAAAATATAAATTGGAAATTTCCCCTCCCAGAGCACCAAATTTTGGCGGCTTATGGGGAAACTGGCGTTAAGTCATTCAAAAATTTCCCTTTTAAACGTGAGGAAAGGGAATTTAGGGTTTTCTTATGAAGAAAATTCCTAACCATTATGGAACTCAAATTGAGGGAATTTTTAATTCCCCCCCTTTTCTCACCCCTTTTCAACGGAAAAATATTTGTCGGTTTTGACCACGGCCAACCCCTTTTGGGTTGGAAGACCAATTACTTTCCCTTATTTAACCAAATATAATGCATATAGAAACTAATAATTAAACATATATCGAGATTAACAAAAAATTTTTATAGTCTATATGGGAAAAAATTGGGGTAATAATTACCTTTTAAAAATCTTTTAACAGAGATTTTAAGGGGGAAATTTGAAAAAAATAACGCTAGAGTGGGGGTTTTGTCCTTATTAAAAAAAGGATAACCAGCAGTCAATATAAAAAGGCTAATAAAACGGAAATTTATCCCAGGGATTTCCCTTTTGGAAAAGGGTAAAAAATTAGGGTTTTTAAAAGGTCAAAACTCAAAAAGGGACCGACCTATTTCTAAAATTTGTATTTTGCCCATGAGAGGGGGAATTTCTTTTTTTTTGTTTCAAGATTTTACTTATTTTTTGGTTTTTGTAATTAACCTTTTATTTTTTTTTTTTAATGAATTATATATTTCTGAATTATAATTATTTTAATAGTGTTAAATTTTAAAATAACAATATTGTAAAAAGCCATGAAACTTATTGAATGTTGTAACATTGCAATGCCGGGCGGAATGTTTGCGCAAGCGCAAGCGCGCTGCCTGAACTGCGCATGCCCAGCAATTCCCATGTGAATGTAAAAAGCTACGAGAAATAAACTATTCCAGTCCACTAGAAACTGTGTTGTGATTGAGTCATGAGTTGAGCTTTCGACGGAGTGAGTAAACAGGTGCTATAGATAAATATTCCAGTTTTTAAACTATTAGACTTACCGACATGAAAATTGTTCCTTTCATGAAGGAGAGTTCCTCCAAAAACGGGTTTTGCAAAAATCAGCCCTCAACGGGGTGTTGCGAGAAGAGTTATAGAAAAAAATCCTGTTTTTGAATTGTTAGACCTAAATATACTTTAAATTTGTTATGCATGTTTCTTTTGTTGAATAGAGATACACTAAGAATGGCTTTTACGGAAGTTGACTCCTATGCGGGAAGGGGTAGTTACTGGGGTATATTGATAAAAAAAATTCCCGTTTTCGTACTACTAGACCCACAATAATTAAATCTGGTTAACATGTTTCTTTTTTTTAAATTGAAATCCGCTAAGAATGGGTCCTTCGAAAATCGACTGTCAAAGGGGTTTATTAATAACAATTTTTGTATTTTTGAACTATTACATTAAGACTTCAAATTTGGCAATCATGTTTATTTTGTTGAGTAGAGAACAGCTAAAAGTGGGTTTTGTGGAAATACATTTTAGGGGAGGAGGTTACGAATGCGCAAAAGATAAGTCTACTTAGATTTTAGAAATTACTAAATATGGATTTACTCTCAAGCAGAACATTCAATACATATAAAAAAAAGTTATTTTAAATCTGTGGTTAGATCGATCTACAGAAAAAAATCTTGAATGATGTTCCAAGTCAGGTGAAAAGCACTTATCAAAGTAATAGTGCCATTACTGATACAGATGTTACTTTTGATGGTACTTGGTTGACTCGGGGACATTCACACATCACAAATAGGTGTAGGTTGCGTGATTGACCTTACTGGATTTGTCATGGATTTTGAAATTATGTCGAAACGCTGTATTGAATGTGAACACGCAAAAAATCTGGTTTGGGAGAAAATTCAGCAGAATTTCATGTGTGGTATGAAGGCCATATATCTTCATGGGGCAATCAATCACATAGGATCTCTTTGTGCCATGGAAAAAAGGGGGCTGCTTTTAAAATTACGGCGAAGACCCGAAATAAGGGTTTTTCGATACAGGGCTTTTTCAGATGGTGATGAAAAAAACATATCAGTATTTAAATACAAAGGAATTTTTATGGTCCGGGGAAAATAAAAAAAAAGAAAAAAAGGGTGCATAAACCATGTTAGCAAAAAGGCTAGGTACATCTTTAAAAACCCCAAAAAATGGCAGGCAAGAAGTTTTTTCCGGGGGGGAAACCCGTGGCTTTTTAAAAGGAAGAGAAAATTTAAAAAAATTGTCACGTTACTATCAAAATGCCATTCGCTCGAAAAAAAAGGTGACGTAGAAGCAATGAAAACTGCAATTTATCAACATTGTTTCATTTATCAACGGACCAAAACCTCCACATTTTAAATGCCCAACGGGAAAAAAGATTCTTGGTGTTTTTTTCCCAGGCTGCTCTTCTTTCTGGAGTACCAGGTCCTCACGTAAAGCATGTGAAGACACCCTTGGAAAGGGGAAACTCATTTAGCCAAAATTTTGCCAATATATCAAAGATTAGCTTCAAATGAACTTTCCCTTTAAAAATGCATAAGATTTTGCGACCAAAATGCAAACTAAAAGCCTTCACAGCATCATATGGGGTAAATGTTCGAAAAAAAACGTCAGCGACACTACGTAACTATTTCTGTTTTTTGAATTCAATTTTGGTACAAAAAAATTTTGAAAATTTGCAAAAGGAAAATGGGCTTTTTCAAATAAGCATCCCAAAAAAGTTAGCTGTTTTTCCGAGACTATCTTTAAAAGTTTTTCCAAAAGGAAAAGAAAAAATTTTGGGAGTGTACGCAATTGCTCGAAAAAATTTGCGTTAGCAAAAGCGGCAGAAAGCCCCCTTTATTAAAAGAAGGAATTACATATGAACGGGGTGGTTTTAATAATATTGATTTAAAATTTAAATTGAACTTAAAATGAATGTTTTATAATTTCAAAACAAATTGTGTGTTAGTGCATTTGATACATATTGTAATATTTTAATGCATTTAATTTTAATATATTTATTTAATAACTTAGAATATATTTTACTGTCTTAAAATATTTACTATGACCTAAATTGTAATATATGTAAGATTGAAGGCCAAGGTTTACTTCTTTCATGTATTTTATATATTGACTTTCAAAAGTTTAAACATTTTTCACGACTTTATATTTTTCATCGTGATCATATATTTAAAATGCAAAAGGCTTTTTGTATTCATTATAAATCTTTGAAACTTTTCCTGGTTGTTTTGTATAAAATGTTTGATAATTCTGGGGCATAGCAAGGATTTATATGAAGAGCTATTTTTAAAAGACCCATAAAAGTTAGATATAGCTGTTTTACTGTTTTGTACCCTTCATTCCATTTAATCTTAATTTATTTACTTTTAAATATGTGCTAATTCGGGATGAATTTTGCATTAAAACACTTAGTACAACTTAAATTTTTTAATATATATTAGAATGGATACTATATTTTAGCTCTTTCAATTATTTCTTTTATTTAAAAAAACTTTAGAATTGTTTTTTCTCAGCTTCTTATTTTCCATGATGATCATGTGTTTAAAATGCTAAGGCTTTTTTATATTCACTATATAATTTTGAAACTTTTCTGGTTGTCTAATATAATATTTTTTAATGATTCTGTGCATGGAATAAGTATTTAGATGAACAGTTTTTTTTTAGAAATCTATAAAAGCTAGATATGCTTTTTTTTACCTTTTTTTATAGTGTCTAAGAGAAAAAAATTCTAAAAATGAAAGTATCTCTCATTACCAATCCCATGCACAGAATTGTGGGAAATATTTCCCAGGAATATCACAAAAATGGTTAAAAATATTTAAATTTGTAAAAGTAGTGGGAATTTTAATAATTTGAAATAATTTAAAAAATTTTAAAATTTAAAATTATTCTTTGTTTAAAAATAGTATTTTGCCTATGAAATGTTTATTACATATGTGTTCGAGAATACAGTACATATAATTTTATTCTTATAACTATCTAAGTAAAAGAAATTGTGTACAGGGTACCGTGTCCCCTTACGTAAAAGTCATTTTCTGTTTTTCGTTGGTGTTAATAGTAACATTCCTCTCCAATATTGTTTCCCGTCTTTTTCAACGAGAGCGGGATTCGGTTCAAGTTCTTCATCCTCCACATCATACATTATCAAGTCTTCATCTTCTGTCGTATAATCTATAGTTGAAAGGTTTTCTGGGCTTATGTGGTGTCATTTTTATTTCGATTTCTGCTTTTTGTACTTTTGCGCGTTTTTTTCTATTTTTGAAATTCTGTTTTACACTCTGTGGGATTTTAGAAGGTTCGCTATTGGATGTTGTAGCGGCTGACTTAGTTAAAGGAACTGAATGTTGAACTTCAGTTGATAGAGTGGCAAATTTATTAGAAGTTGTAAGAGGGTGGGTTTCAGTTTTTAAAGATGAAGCAGAAGTATTCAGGTCAGGGGAAGTAGTAGTAGTGGGAATGGGTATTGGTAACAAAGACCCCACTTTGTATTGTTGGTATTATTGCAGATGTGGAAGGAAGTATATGTGATTGAGTGGATGAAGATGACGTGGAGACTGTAGACACTGAAGACGAGGTACTTGGTATCGGATTTGTAGAAGATACGGGTTTCAAACATTGTAAAGGTGGGCAGATTATGTTTGTTATGTTTGGATCTGTTTGGGTAGTTGTGGATATAGTTGAGGGTTTAGTAGCCTGGGCATACTTTTGGGTTAATTGAGGAACTATTAATTTGCGTGCTTCAAAATAAGATATGTTTTTATTGGTTTTAATTTCTTGTTCACTGGTGTGCAAAACTTAAGCAACAATGTAAAAATTTAGCAGATAGCCATGAAATTGCAAAAAAGGAGGTCTGGAGATCAGTAGAAGGGAAAACGTAAGTCAGTAGAAACGTCATGCGTATGCAAATATCAGGAACAAAACGTCAGAAGCGATGTGAGCGTACGCAAAACGCGTGATGTTGGCGCGCGCTGCTCAACAGTAGAATGAAATGAAGGACGGAGACGCAATTCACCATATTCTCTGCAAGTGCCAGTGAGGCAGTTCGTGAAATATGGCTAGAAGAAATCATCTGGATGACTTCACACGTGGAAGAATGATCGGAAAGCTGGAGGAGGGGCGTACTGTCACCAGTGTAGCTGCAGATTCGGAATCAACAAAGTGTCGTTTCGCGCTCTTGGAAAGCGTTCCAAACCACAGGTACAGCTGTTAGAAAGGTTGGTGTGACCGCCCGAGGACGACAACTGCAGGGGATGACCGATATATCATCCTGCAGGCGAAAAAAGTTCGACAGCAGTCAGCAAGTGCCATTGCTCAGAAACTCTGTACAGCAACAGGTCGACAATAGCGGTTTACTGTGGCCAGACGCCTTCACAAAGGGGCCTGTTCACCCGCCGCCCTGAACGCTCCTCCGTTGAAAGATGGCCACCGAAGCCACCGTTTACAGTGGGACAGAGAGCACAAAAACTGGACAACTGATCCCAAAGGAGTCGTGTTTTCTTTACGGATGAGAGTCGGTTCAGTACCAGAGGCGATTCTCAACGCGTTTTGTTGAGAGATCGGGACAGTTTTATCCAGTAACATCAGGAAGGAAAATCGTTACGGTGGTCCTGGAGTTCTTGTCTGGGTTGGCCTTATGCTGAACGGGGGAACTGAGCTTCCCATTTTTTGACAAGTGTCTGTAACCGGGGATCGCTATTGTGAGGAGGTACTTCTTCCCCATCTGCATCTTTTCCGAGGGGCCATTGGCCAGACTTCATCTTTATGGATGACAATGCAGCCACATCGCACTCTTGCTGTTGAGGAGCTGCTGGAAAGTGAAGATAGCACTCGAATGGATTGGCCAGCGTGCTCACAGATTTAAATCCCCTCGAACATGTGTGGGATGCTTTGGGGAGACGTTTACACGCTCACATCATCCGGTACAACCAACAACTCAAACAGATGTTGATTGAGGGAAAGGGCACTCCCCACCTCAAAAAATTTGCACCAACTGGTTCTGAGTATGCGGAGACGGTGCAAAGCAACCATTTGTAAGGGGGGGGCATATACCATATTAGGAACATCTGCTTGTTGTTCCCTTTCCCGTTGGATGACAATCATGAGTCACATACTATGCGTTCAGTAAAGCTTGTTTTGTTTGATTCGCGTATGCTTGTATTCCTTTTCAGCGCCGATGCTTTCGTCATCATTTACGTACATAATACTCTCCCTCATTTAAGAATTTCATGTCTCTCAGATGATTTTTCGTGAAGTTATGGCAATAAACCCACCTGTTGCTTAAGTTTTGCACACCAGTGTATTTGCTTTTCATTTTTTCCATTTTGGGCAAAGTTTGGAATCAGCGGAATGAAGCTGTGAACAGTTACACATTTTGGTTCTAGGGTACAATCTGTGGAAGAATGCCCTACAGATGCACACCTAGAGCATGTTAGTTAATCCGCGGCAGGAAGTTTGAGTGTCGAACCTCTGGCGACAAAACAGCGCACAGGATTCGGGAATATATGGGCGTATCTTACAATTCAGGTATCCGGCTTTAATTGTTGTGGGCAATTTAGGAGTATTGAAAGTTAATATTAAATGTTTTGTCGGAATAACTGTTGAATCTTTTTTATTGTTATTCTTCTGACCTGAATAACAGCCTGACCAGAAAATCCATCAAGGATTTCCGCATCAGGGGTTGTCAACAGATCAGGCTCGGAAATGACACCACGGCAAGTGTTTAGTGATTTATGAGGAGATATGGATACTGGTGAATCAAGAAAAGTTTTCGCGAGGAGAAAAGACTTTGTTTGTAGGGCAGATATAGTTTCGATAAAAGATCCCCGGAACGTAAACGTTTCACAGATTTCGGTTCACCTCCTATTGCAATCAGAGCTTTTTGAATGGCAAATGGCGATTTCAGGGACATGGCATTGTTAGGTAAGGATAAAGTAAAAATCGTGCATGTGTAGCAGTTTCGCCTATGTTTATTTTGGGTAAATTGAGGCCTTTACCCGGGCACAGCTGCATTGGATCCATAAGTACGTGTACCTAACTTCGTCCTGGAGTGCCTCCACCCACCACGGAGTCCAACTAGGGAGGCAGTGTGCCGGTCATCTGGCAAAAAACCAGGCACCTCGCTTACCTGGAGTACACCCAGAATATAGTGTTACAGTCCAGGGTGAGGATCCAACGGGTAAACCCGTCACCCCTTATCTGCAGCACTAACCCTACAGCAGTGTCTCTCCGGGGACACCGAAGAGAGGTACCACCAGCCGATTGACAGGAGCGGGCTCACTCCTGCCACCCGTCTACAGCGAAGCGTAGGCCAAAAATATTCCCAGGACACCATTTTCCTCCTTACGGGACGCCGCACACGGCAAACATGCGGGTCGGAAAACCAACGTTGTTAGCCAAAAACAAATAAAGCAACATAATAAAAGTATTTAAAAATATTCGAAAAAGAAATTAAATTAACGCAAGGCAGAATGCAAACGAAAATATGTTAGTAGATAATTGTAAATTTTCTCATTAGAAAAAAATTTTTACTTTTAATTATGTACTTCTTGAATTTAAAATTGGTCTTGGTCTGAGGGGAAAAGAAGAAAAGATGAAATTTCGACAAGAAAAGGGTAAAAAATAGAGAAGGATCACTGGGTCCCCCGGGTTCGTGAACCCCTGTTTAAAGACAGAAAACCCCCTTAAAAAGGGAAAAAAGATCACTAGCCCTCGGGACACCCCAAACCACCAAAAGGTACCCCTGGGGGCGATTCATTTCGAAATTTGAGTCATTGTCGAGTGAGTGAATAAAACGTCGACCTAAAGCCAGGGCTTTGGCGACGAACCACGTCATTTTGAACCGGTCAAGTGGCGTGAACGACACCTGACTGGCACACCCTCTCCCAAACCCCCCCAAGGGGGGGGACGGGCCCCAAATGTTTTGGGACGTCCCCTACCGGTTTTTCTTTAGGGGTACTGGGCTCGCTGGACAAGGACCCGATCCCCTACCTTGACCACCGGCTACCGTGGCCACTGAGTCATTGTCAAAAGGGAAAATTTGGGGGATACCTGGGGTTTTTACCTAGATTTCCCAATTTCAACGCAGCAACATTTGAATTTTAAAACCCAATCCATTTAAGTCCAATGTGTTTCATACTTACCCCCCCCCTTTTCTGTGTATTTTAACCTCCGTGTATCATAAGATACACACGGGGAGTAATAAAAAAATTTTTTAAATACTTCCCCTTTATCGACCGACGCGGTACATAAGTACATTTCAATTTCATAAAAAAATTTTAAAAACTCACATACTTATCGGAAACATTTTTTTAAAACCCCTCTTCCAAGATTTGGGCGGATTGATTAAATTAACCCCACACTGTTCAGCTACCAGGTTTTTTTGATTTGGGAAAAAAGTCACAAGTCTCCTTACTAATAAGTGGGTTTTCAAGAAAACAGGAGAACCCTTGGGGAACCCCATTAAAAAAAGACAACTACTTAATCAGTCATCGGTTACTGGTAATCTTTTTAAAAGTCCAAGAAGATTGCTTTTTAGTACGAATTACTTTACAAAACTGATTCATCATATGTCAATGTTTAAGGAATCCTGCAAAAGGAAGAAATCCCCTGGGTCAGGCTTTACTCAAAAGTTTGAAAAATACTTTTGGGATTCAGAGTGGAAGAAGGGTTTAAATTGTCTGAAAACAGTTTTCCCCGCCTTTTGGGCGGGTAGCCCCGGGGGGGTTTTCCC
>BMAV01009742.1:0-21852 GCA_019973955.1 Trichonephila inaurata madagascariensis
GTTCCTCTTTCGTTCCCTCAGACATAGGTCGCGTGGATAGTGGAGAGAGGGTATCTTCAGCGGTGGGGATATCACAAGGTCATTCATTTTATTGATAACACTAAAAGTCTAGAAGCTCCATAAAGTATAACTTAAGCGATAACATCTGTTAACTGCCAATAAAGTTTTCCAAAGTTTTAAGAAATTGAAAATATTTAAAATCAAGCAATTGTTCAGAAGATAAAGTATCCTGTCTTATGGGTCTCTTTTCAAGTAAAATATTGTATGCAAAAAGGCATGCATATAAGTAATGAACACATTTACAGCGGTTTAAGAAAAAAATAAAGTTGCATTAATTTTCATTTTTTTTTTTTGTGCTTATATTAACGGGTTAACAATATTAAACTTTGAATAAATACAAATTCCTATTTTACATTTTGAAAAATTCAAGATTTTATTTGTTTTTCTTAAATGGGGCCATATTTTATGCTTTCGCTCAAGATTCCAAAATTCTAAAAATGCGCCTGTGTAATTATATATAGATATTGTTACATAATCATATGTACAAATACAAATATACACTATAACAAAAAAAAAAAAAAAAAAAAAACACGACGCACCAAAAACGAGTTGTCCGATAAAAACGAAAATTGGTGGATAGAAAGATTATGTACGGAATAGAAAATTTGTAAAATTTTAGAAAAAATGAACGATTTATTTCAGAGTTACATAGTTACAAAGTAACGAGCTTAATAAGGTGTTGACCCATAATAATAAATAAATTGAATAAATTTATTTTTATAGAAATGTCTGACAATTAATGATAATAAATTCCTCAACGATCAGACTTTCCGTTGATGTTTTAAAGTAAAACAAGAACTAATTAAATTGATGATTACATGTACACGAATAATTTGTTTATTTCATCATAAAATACTTTATGTATTTAATAAACAATACCGGATTTTATATTATTACGTAGATCAGGGTTCGTGGATTTTATGCTATCAGTCTCATGGAGCAAAACAATTCGTCAGGAGCGATGAAAATTCATTGTAGAATAAAAATCCTTAAAATACAGGATACAGCACTACAATTCGTTTAATAAATCCCAGAAAGTTTTTCACACCTTCTACAGCGCTCAGGCACAATTATCAGTGTCTACAGGTACAAATACGTTAAGTTTATTCACAAGCAACTATTCACTAGTGTACTCTTCAACAGCCAAAGTAATGCTGACTCCGTTTCAGCGAGCGATTGCTATTTATAATCTGCACGACTACTTTCAAGTACTTTCTGGAAAAATTCACGAACGTCATAGATCGTGATGCTGTAGATTTCTCCAGTAATTTCCAAAAGCCTCCATACGGTCGCTAACATGGCCGCCAAGTCACCGAAATGGTGCCAACTTAGCTGTATCGCCAGTATTTCGTCAATTTTCCATTGAATCGACATTATAATGTAAGAGACGGCGTTGTTTGAGAACATTACAATTTTCATCATAAAATAAATACAACAGAAAGTAATATTAATGTATTAAGTAACCAGATGTGAGTTATTTATACAAAATTCGTAACAATAAGTACTATACTTACTGAAAGAATAGAAGAAAATGCTTGAATTGCTACTGGATTATCTGGGGTCAACGGACACAATTCTACATCCGCTACTTGAGCTAGCGTTTCATCAACTCTGTGGTTCAAAATCTTACATAGTCTGAAATAAAAACATTTACATATTTTTTCAGTTAACTTAAATATACCTTTCATCAATAAAGTTGAATTTTAGAGGACTTTTTATTATAAATGTACTTAATCCAGTTTCATTTATTTCCAATAATTTCTCGTACAACATAAGCAGTATACGTTACCTGTCAAAAAGGGATTCTATATGAGTAATAGATTCGCTGTATTTCTCCAAAAAAGTATCGATATTAAGACTTGACCAGGTGATTGTGGTCATTCCCGGGCGCAAGACATTGTCTAGAATTTCTAAATGAATTTCTAAGAGAGGAATTAGCTCTTCTCTGGATAAATTTCTTAATTCCTTATGTCTCTTCAATAATTTCTGTTGAAAAATGAGAATAAAAATGTTTAGTGAATGGTAAAACTAAATATTTCAAAACGTAAAGTACAAATATTAAAACTAACAAAGGAACTTCGGCTACTTTCATTCCTCTATATAGATATTTTGGAAAATAATTGTATCTAATAATTTTTAATGTTTATATCTTTGTGCATGTGATATACTAATATTTTAAAATATATATATAATGTTTACTAATAGAAGTCCTGGAATGGAATGCTTCTGGTTGTTTTAACTATCTTAAGGCAATTAGTGTTAGAAATGAGGAAAAGAACCATAAAAAATTACAAGACGAATTCTTGAAGACAAATTATTTAACTAAGCATCCTAAAACTTGGTGCCTAAGGAACTCTCAATCTTTCATAAAAATTTCACAAAAAGTTAGGGACACAAAAGTTGAGGCACAAAATTTCCTTGTTGGAATAAAGAAAATATGAAGACTGGGCAAAAATAGTGTACAAAATCTCTTAAATTGAGGATAACACTCGGAAGAGGGAATTTTTGGAATTTTGATTGGGAAGGAATGACTATATGCTTGAATTTTATCAAAACGCTACGTATATTGCAGATAATGATAGTGCATAAATAATTTTTTTTTATTTAAATAAGTACAAAGGAGTTAACAAGTTTTTAAGTATAGAAAAAAAGGTTGATATTAATTTCAGAGAACATTTTATAAATTTTTATGAAATGTAATCTGAGTGACTGTGTTGGCCAAATAGTCATGCTCGCGAACTCGTGGTCGACGTTGTTTACTTCGCGTCATCCAGGTGCCTTTGAATACTCGTCATGTAGAAAGGCTCAAAATCCTTTCGCTGATGTGATGCGGAAGGTAGGAGAGCGGAATGTGCAAGCTCTCTCTCTCAAACCTTAAACACTTGATCGTAGTGTAAAATTACCAAGTTTCGTGATTATGGCCCTCATGTTGCATCCAAGTGTGATGTTAATAAACAGGGTGATTCACTACCAAACCGACAAACTTGCATTGCGTGTAGGGATACATAAACGACTAAAAAAAAACAGAGAAGAAAAACAGAAACAGCAACCCGTTTGTGGGACAGAAAACAATTTATTGAAAGGTTGCACTAAAATAGGTGTTTGAAATTACACCCAGAAGTCGTCTGGAAACAGGGGCGTACCTACGGGGCCCCAAGCTACAGGGGCCCCAACACATGTGAGTAAAACATTGTAAATATATTAAGGGACCTCTAAAAGGGGTGTGCAATAAATTTTGATACAGGGCCCACTCGGTACTAGCTACGCCAGTATCTGGCATGCCTGACAGAGACGCTGCATGTAATTCCTCAAATATTCCTGGCATATCACATATCTTCCCGACAGTTACCTATATTCGACGGATGACATCTTCAACTGAGGAAACGAGTGTCTCGTACACCAAACTCTTCTTGAGACTAGAACCAGACTCACATCACATTCTGTTCACACTTTCAAAAGTACTGTGATTGGAACATGCTGTTCGAGTAACGTCCCCGGTACATCAGCCGAGCAGCGGACCCATTGCAGTCTGCAGCTCCCAACACGATCAACACATCGACCAGTTCTTTGTTTAAATACGAGTTCATCTTATTACATTGGGAAACGGATCACAAAGGATGACTTCCAGCAGGATCTGTTTTACCAAAACCTTCCGTTCAGTCCCACCTGTCACAAGACTGTTTGGAAGAATCTTCTGTAACGTAATGAATTCTATGCAGCGTGTTTGTCGGCTTTCCAGACGACTTCTGATTGCAAATTCGAACACCTGCTGTAGTAAAACCGTTCAATAAAATGTTTTCTGTTCCTGTAATGTGTTGTTGTTTCTATTCTTTGTTTCTGCTTCTTTGTACCTAATCTCAAAACAACGGCATTTACGACCCAGCATTCCTTTGTGATCTCGAGTTGTCTCTGTACCCCGTACGCATCCTGCAGGTTTGTCAGTCTGATAACAAATACTCTGTACAAACAATCGTATCAGAAATATAATCGAAAATATAACTTTTTTGATCTTATTCTAACAATTTACATTATCAGTTGTCTTGTTGTACTTTCAGTTTTTAAATTTAAAAATGAATTATTTCTAATACCTGTAATGATGTACCTGAAATTCCTTACTGTTTGTTTTTTGATGATTCGTTAAGGTAGGCTAGTAACTATTTATATCATGTATCTGTTGTTTTAAAATCAATATCTCAGAGTTAAAAATGTAAAAAAAAAATTCTCTTCATTTTAATAGCAACTTTAATGTTACTAGAATTTCTCGATTTTAACCCAGAATGGCGAGTTAATGCATGAAAGTTCCATTTGAAGAATTTTAATTCAACTTCAAAGTGATTCGCCTTTTAGGAATAAAAAGCGATAAAAACATGTAATTTGCAACGAAATCTCACAAGAAATGCAATTTATAAAAAAATATTACACACATTCTCACCTCTAAGCAACTTTTGTGTTGTTTTAATTTCTTTTGCTGATAGAAAGCAGTTTTTGCAACTGGAGGCACCTCTAAGCCCATTTGCGTCATTATATCAGTTTCCCGTATAAGAACGAAGAGTTGTTCGTTGGTGTTCAAGACCATTTCTCGGGTATCCAAATCTTCCTCTATGAGACTTATCAACAGGCATTGGCCCATCATAGATGCCTATATTCATTTGGAAAAAGAATAAAAAATTAAAGGTACGATGGTATGAGAATAAGTTAAATTAAAAGAAATCCGAAACAGTCATGAAAAGATCTTGCTTCATTTGCTAGCTTCTTACTGTTGTGTTAGATATAAGTCAATCAATTCAATTATTTGTATAAATTTAGTTTATTCATACTAAAATTTGTTTAAAGTCAGGATCAATAGTTAACCCTAATTTGTTGTTCGTTTTAATTAGATAAGTATAAAAATAAAAATGGTTTACTAATTGTGAAAGAGTAAGATTCAATTAGAAAAATTACTATTTTCTTGCAATATATGACTATTTATTGCGTTTTGAACAACATTGTCTGTTAGTTGCGATTTTAATAGTTCTATCAATGTCGTTCCTCCAGTTCTTTCGAAGAGAAGCAACAATGAATTAATAAGCGAACTCTACAATAGTTAAGGTAAAATTAAAGTACCGTAAAATCCGGCGTATATATAACGCGCATTTTTAACACAAAAAATGAGATTGAAATTTACGGGTGCGTGTTATACGCCGGGTATAAAAATGATAGCATCAAAAATAAAAATAAAAGAGATGAGCATAAGGAAAATTAAAAAAAAAAAAAAACTTCTACTTAGATCGGAATACTATATACTTGAAAGAAATGACATACCTAATGAAGTTAAAAGGTTCTGATTCTAATAGTGTACTATTTTTTCAAAGTCCTGGGATAATAACTCAAATAAATGACTTAAAAACATATGAACATTGTACACGCATACTTCTGCTTCCTTTGTAAGAAAGGGGGTTCGCGTTATACGGCGAATATACCTTAAAATTAAAAAATACAGCTTGAAAGTATGGGTGCACGCTATACGCCGGATTTTACGGTAAATGAAAATTACTTCATAAGTATATTTATTTTTTGCCTGGTGCTACTTATTTCTCAGTTCAATCCCATGAATTTTGCTTAATATTCTGTTCGTTGTTTTCACAAAATTTTGTTAGCAAAAAAAATTTCGTAGTTTTTTAAAAAAAAAAAATGAAAGGAAAACGCCATTTAAAATTCCGTGTTGGAAAAATTACATCGTACTATGTATTATCGAGGTTTCTTAAATTTAAATGTTACCAAATAAAAAAAAAGGAATCGAAAGGGCTGAATTCGTGTGACGTCATAGTCACATGATAGTTTTATCAGTGATAGTAACATCACATAGTTTTGAAAAACCTTTTGAAGAATGTTGATAATTGAACATTCTTCAAACCAGTTATTAAATTTGAAATTGCACCTAAATTTTTTCAC
Organism: Trichonephila inaurata madagascariensis; assembly: GCA_019973955.1. Lineage (NCBI taxonomy): Eukaryota > Metazoa > Arthropoda > Arachnida > Araneae > Nephilidae > Trichonephila > Trichonephila inaurata. Next base: position 5,992 of record BMAV01009742.1, read on the forward strand.
AAGTGTAACAGCAAGTACAAATCTAATATCAGTTTTGAATTCTATGGAGAACACGTGGTTGTATTTATCACATGAGCGTCATGAATTCAGCCCGTTGCAAGAAACCATAGAAATGGAAATTAATGATCAATTATAAATAATTCAATAAAATCTCATATGCACACCACAATTTGATTGCACCATTGAGTGATTCATTCATTTAACTGAGCATTATTTTGCTCCGATTCTTCTAAATTCGATACCCATTTGGGAAGAAAAGAGATTATAGTAGCCAATAACTGTCATTGCTCTAATACAATGTTCATAAATCATTAACAAACCAGAAGAGAGCATCAGGGTTATCAAATCAGAAATATAATTCCTTTTTACCTCTTGGAACCAATGTCGGTGCGCTTCTGTTTCATATTTAACGAGCATTGAATGGAATCTTTTGTACTTTTGTTGAACTTTCTTTCCTAAATCTGAATCTAGGACACCGCATCGTTCCTTCAAAATTTTCAGTGGATCTTCGATACGATGTCTCAGTTGCTTACACCAATTAATTTTCCCTATAAGTAAAAACACATTTTCAAGTATGATAACGATTTCAGTTAGATAATTTGATAAAATTATCAATTGTCGAATAATTGATTCTCCATTATTATATCTATTGTGTGATAACTGCAGTGGCGTAACGGAGAACATTTGGGCTCCCCTACAAAGTCAAGTTTTGGGCTCCCAACTTGGATTTTACAAAGGTTAGATACTTGGTGACAGTCAGGCTTTCAACCCCCTAGAGCCCTGCCCCTGTACGTTACGCCACTGGATAACTGAATTATAGAGATAATCTGAAAAAAATGTGAGACAATTTATACATTTTTAAAAAAGAATCATAGAGATGATGAATTTGGCGGGACGAAATCGGAAGCCAAAAACTTTTTCTGGAATATTTATATTCGCAAATGCCTTATTAAAAAAGGCTCTCAATACCTGGCTGTGAATACTGGCAAGATTTGTAGCCTTTTTAGGAATTTTATATAAATGTGATACGGTCGTATTAATGACAAGAGATTTGGAGACTTTTTTTTACTTAGGAAGTACACTGAACAGGGAAATGATAAGAACAATCTTTTATTGCCATGTTCTTTATTGAACAAGGCGCATTTTAGTTTTTGGTCGAACAATTTCACCAAATCAAGAAATGGTACCAATTCAAAAGCTGTTGTCAAATGTTGTTATTATTATTATGTTGTAATCTGTGCTGGAACGCTTTCCACTATTGGCTGCATATCGCGGTATTGGGCTACGTCTTTTTACATAAAGAATTGTGATCGAGGATGTAATACGTAAATGTAGTTTTTTCTTTACTTTTCCTGCCATTATTTGAACATGGTTCAAATGGAGTCCATTGACAAAAGCTCTCCTGTTGCTGCTTTTAGCACGACATTTATTCAAATCTATCAGTTTCTCCTTCGACCCTAAACACAATATTATACATAGAGAGTGTAAGATCTTTTTTCATTTGTATTGCCGTTAAAACTGGACATATACACCGTTAAAACTCTTAAAATAAAATAGGTAATTAGAAAATGAAAATGATGCTGCCAATATGACTTTACAGTAAAACCTTATCTTTGAATAAAGCTGATAAATTAAGGCATTAAATATCCTCTTTCTAAAAGCAAAACGAAATTGCTACTTTCGGGCCTAATTGGTTATTTTCAGACTCTTATGAATCTGAAAATAGTTCAATTTTGTTCTCTTTTTACGTCTTTGATTTTACGCCGTTACCTCTACTTGTGATATTTTGAAACTTCAAATGAAGAGTATAACAATATTTGAAAAATATATCTATGGATCTTAGTGACTATTTCTTAAGTTTCATTCGTTAATTAGTATGACATCAGTATTTAAAAGTATTTTAACTAATTATTATGGATAAAAATATTTTTGAAAGAAAACAACAATTATTTTACAAATAATTTTTCAGAAAAAAAAATTATTTTCCCATGAGTTAGTTCATTCTGAAGGAGTTAAAAATTAATATTTATTTTTGATCAATTCAGCAATTGTTAGGTATTTTAATGTATCACTCTTTTTCATTTTCTTTAGACATCAACAATGTTTATATGCATTAAAACGTGCTTATTTTACCAGTAACTTTTTAGCAAGACGAATTCTTCTTTTCAATAAAAGAATCATTAATTATTATAGTAAAATATTATAAAGAATTTTTTATTTTGAAAAAAATTATTACTTTTTCATAATATTTTTCTTTTCTTTTGTGTGTTACTCTTTTAGGTTCTATCTTTCTGATATTATAAAGATAAATAAAGCGTCACGAAGAGACAAACTAAAAAATAAAATTCATTTGCACTTTTTATCCAAAACTGAGGTACCTAAATTTTTAGAAACGGGTAACTCAATAAAAAAAAATCCTGAAATCACAGAGACGTATAAGGCTTTAAAATCAAATTCATAAAGGAATTTAAGTAAACTATTCAGCTTCATTTTCATTACGAACTATTATGTAATAGAGTAATTTATATCCGTATTTTTACATGCTGCCCTAATTAATTTGGGAATAAGGCAATAATACAATTAATATTGGTCCATTCCATTATTCATCAACTTACAATCGATAAATTTGAGTGGAACGGACAGATTATCTCATTCCAGAAACATAATATAAAATGTCGGCATTGCCTTTTTACTTTGTCATTTTGAGTGAAAAAAGAAATTTATAATCAAAAAATTATATTTTTTGCATTAACTCTATTTATTGATGAGACTTTAAAAGTCCCGTCACAATTTCTTAATGGTACCGTATTTTAAATGCTTTGAGACCTGTTGGGATTTTGAAATTTATTTCTATGAAGCTCTTTCTAAAATTATTAGATTGCAAAAAGAAAATGCGTTGTAGAATGCTTACCTGCACCTAAATTAAGTATTTAAAAAAATTAGCACACATTTAAATATTTTTAAGAAATTCAGTAAATAATTTGGAATTAAGATATCCGACAACTTGCGACAGCTTTTTTTTAAAAAAAAAAAATAGAGGGATGGGGATTTTTTTGTGGTTTTTAAATTTATTTAGTACATTTTAAGAAAAATATGCTAAAATTAAGAAGAGAAAAAGAAATTATTATTACTAAAATGGGAAATAATTAGTAAAAAATTGCAAACATAAACGGGGCCATTCTGTACAAAAAGTTTATCAACAAATTTTCTCAATTTTGATGTCTCGCTTTGCTATTCATTTTTGAAATGACCTTCAGGATAAGAGATATTTTAATTTTTGAACAGTAATTATATTTCCATAATAAACTGCAAATTTTGTTATAAAACATGATTGATAAATCTGAAGATTAAAACACTTCTACTATATTATACAGAACACAAAAAAATTTCTTGCTTAAAGTAGTGACATCTGCTTTTACTAAAACATTTGTAGTTTTTGTTCTAGTGAATGGAAAATAATAACCTTGTCATTTTTATAAAGCTAATAAGATGGCCCTATAAAATAATATAATAATAAAAATTTGTCAGTTTTCGGCGAAATACACAATTTTAGGGTAGTCAGATACCTTAAATATTTTCTGTGTATTGTATATGCACCAAGAGGTCTAAAACAGTAAAACTATTCAGATACGGAAATTTACTTGAATAAAGTTTCATTCATACCAGCAACTGGAGGATAATTTCTTGGCAAAGGTGGATCTTGCTTTTGCTTCTTAAAAAGCTGTCCGATGTCTTCCAATTCTCGTTTGTACTCTCTAAGGACTTGGAAATATTTTTCATTCATATTAGCGCCAGGTAAGTGCAGCATGGCCAATTTCTCGAGGAATTTTAGGGACAAAATGGTAGATTTTATGGTAGCGAACTCTTCATCAAAAGCAGTGGTTATACTTTTCTGTTGAAAAGAAAAGTAAGGAGATTTAAGGTTGAGTTTTTCATTGTTAAAGAACTTTGAACTAAGCATATATAGGTAAGCGTCAAGTTTGTAAAATATCATACAAAGGTAGTTATGACATACCTGGATTTCTTCGAATACTTTCATAACTTCTGCAAAATCCTCATCGAAGTGAAGATCTTTATGATCAAGAAAATCGTAATCTTTACTCTTCATTTTGTTTATTGAATCTTCCAGAGAATACGGAAGCTCATCTAAAACTATTGAAACATATTAGATGAATTGTATTACACAAAAAATACTCTCTCTCGCGCGCGCTTCGTAAACTTTTTAGTGATGTAATAAATATCTATAGGCAGTATGCATCATAAAGAGTATATTTCGCTTTCCAAACCCTTGTTCAAGCAAAATGCTAAAATGATACATAGAACTAACGTTGGTTTCTATTAACAACCAATTACTGGTTTATGTTAAATAACAATTATGCGGCTAATCAAAGACAGTATTTTTAAATCAGTTGGATAAATTGTTAGAAAAAAATGAATTGTATTGACTAGGAATATTATGAAGAGTTTTAAAGAGAGAGAACGTAATATAAAAAGTAAAGTTTTTACAACATCACAGCTAGAAATTTTCGTTGAAGCTTATCACAAGATTTTATTATATTACGAATTCGAACTAAAGTGTTTTGAAATTTTTTCTTTTTTAAGAGCACACGGTTCTTACTTTGTAAACAATTTTTTTATATATAAAAATATTTATGCGTATCCTATTTGAACACACATGAAATATACATTACAGAAGAAAAAAACTCCATTTGTAAACTAACAGTTATTTTAAATCTTATTTTTTTAAAAATATTTCAGCATTTTAAAATTTTTTTCTACTTTTGCAAATTTTAATATTTTTGAACAACTTTTTTTTTCTAATGTTTTTAGATGTGTTCCTCACAACTCTGCGCATGGGACTGGTAGTATGTGTGAGTGATTCTTTTATTTTCATAATTTTTTTTTCTTGTTAGACGAAAAAAAAAACCAGTAAAAAACAGCTATATCTAACTTTGACGATTTTTCAAAAAATAACTATTCTCATAAACCTTAGTTCCATGCCCAGAATCATCAAGCATGTTGTACAAAAAAAAATAGAACAAGTTTCAAAACTTTATATTTAATATTTAAAAAAAGCCTTAGCATTTTAAATACATGATTATCGTAAAAAATAAAAGCCTGAGAACAAGCCATTTAAAGTTTTAAAGGTCAGTAAAATAAAGAAAAGAGCTATATATATATATTTGCTGACATCACGTGCTCCAGTTTCGATTTTCTTTTCGACGTTCTGTTTAAAAAGTTAAATAACTGGCTGAACAATGTAGCCAGAGCTAAGAAATTTTGTTCACATATTTAAAAGAGTAGCACAATTTAAAATGAGGTAATAAAAAAATTCTATATTTCGGTCATTTTTAGGGAAATGTGTCTGTCCCCTTAAACTTACCTTCTTGCTGATAACTGATGATATTGTCATGTACTTGAACGCAGTCAAAAAGTTTAAGCAGCTTCTTCAGTCTGTTGCAAAAGGCATCGAATTTTCCAAAAACGAATACTTCACAAAAGTGGAACTCTCTAGTTTGGGGGACTTCTGTTTCGTCCTTCACTCGTTGGAAGCAAGTTTGATATTCCTCGTTCAGTTCAATACAGGCCGATATCTTTCTTTTGACGACGTCTTCTGGTTGCTCCCAGACGCTCTTGGTACCATTGCATGAAAGATATCGCTTACACGAATTGATCATTTGGTTTGTTATCTGTGAAAGTAAGTTCATCAGAAATTGAAACATACTCAATTTTTTTCCCGCAAAAAGTGCTATTTCATTTTGACAATTCGTGCTACAATAATATTTCATTACAATAAATTTGTAATGAAAGTTTTTGACGCTGCAGTTTGAAAACACTTTTTAAGTAATAATTCAACATCACTTTCATAATAAAAGTCATATATTTTCATAACAAAAGAGAAAATATAAATTTTCGTTTTAATATACTGATTTGCAACTTAAAACGAATATTTCTAACATAGTTAAAATTTGTTTGCGGATTTATTGATTAATTATGCATATTGCAATCAGTAACAATACTAGGCCGTGGGTAGCCTAGTGGTTAGAGCATCGGGCTCCAGACCGGAAGGCCTGGGTTCGATGCCCGATGCCACCAAATACCCTCAGAGTGCACACGGAGTACGTGCTCGTTAAATCAGCAGGTCCGAAAGTCTGGGGCGCTGAAACCACGGGTGCAGGGGGCTGGAGAATATTTCCCTCCCCTCCAGTTCTATGCCTAAATTGTGAAGGTGGAGATAGATGGTGTCGCCATCTATCGTAAAGAAGTCTAACTAGTCTCACAGGCTCTGGCAATATTCATTCCTTCTCTTCGGAAAGGACACAACAACAACACTAGGGCTACTGGCGACGGATCTCAAAATTTTGAACCATATTCAAATGACGAAAATGATACCCGAAATAGTACATGAAAAAACTTGTACGCCAAGGGTGTCAAACTCTCAAAGGCTAACTTGGGCCAAACAAACAAGGTTAGCTTTAGGGTCATAGAAACGTAGGTTTATTTCGAAAAATATATTATATAATAAACATACATAAAAGAACGAAAACATGCCTCCTCACTGACACTTGACATCTCTTCTCTGCTACTACATTTCCTTTTACGGGAGAAATTTTGATATTTTATTATATATTTACTGCCCATATACTGCTCGGGCCGCAAAACTGTTCGTTGAGGGCCGCGAATTTGACACCCCTGTTCTACACTATGACAACGTAGCAACTCTGAGCCCCGAAAGATTTAATGTGCATTAGCATCTGTACCTGGTGGATCTGTATGTTGAATATCTGATACAAGGGAATTAAATGTACTTGGAACTTTAATTCTCTCTCATCTTAGCTGCTCTTTTAAGTGATCTTATTTACACAAAATGTTAATGTTTAATATCCTTGAGCAGAAATATAAGTGCTCAAGAAATCTATTTTCTTTTACGAATTAAACTACTCAGATATATTTATCTGATGTATTTTTAAATATAGGCAAAGTATAGTTGTAACGGGTACTATTCGGGTCCTTCTACTCAACCTCTTGGGGAAAATATTCTTTAACTGTGATTTTAGTTTAAAAACCGCTTTCCGTAGAGATGACTTGGTTTTATGCAAATGTAACTATTATTTAAGTGCCTGTGGTTGATTATACGAGTTAATGGTTAAACGTTGATCGTTGAGAGTGAATTCTAAGTATTAGTAAAGGTGAACAGCCACTGAGTGGTCACGTGTCTTGAGATTAGATGTCGAAGTAGAATCCACCAGGAAGTGGTAAGTAATCAACCTAGGAGCTGACCGAGCTATCGGGCTTCAAAACGAATCATAACAAGGGTCTTCAATCCAAATAAGTACTTTCGATAATCTAGTTATCCAATTACGGGTTAGGATTCAATATTGCTCCCAGAGTTGTTACAAAATAGCATATTACGTAAAATGCTAAAGATTGAATAAAAGTAGATACTTTTATGATCATGTCTGCTTCTTCCTCGAGACCTCTATCACCCACGATTTTCGGGTCGCGACATAGTTGTTAAAAAATAGTTATTTCCATTTTTTTTTATAAAATCATTTGGAGTTTTAATATTACAGCACAGAAAATTCAAATTCAAATTTTATAATTCCTTTTTATTCAAAAGAGGTAGATAAATGACTGCATTCAAATAATTTTGTTCAATATAATTGATTTGATCAAAGTTTATAAAATGATTGATTTTCTTAATATTTTCTCACTTAAGGTATCCTACTACGTTCGGAACCGTGATTTTGCAAAAGCGTATATAAATGGATAATATTTATATTTAGAGTCACTTAGATTAGAAAACTATATAAAATTGTTTTAAGAATAGTATTACAATAAAAAATTATTTAAGTACAATATTTTGACAAAAAATGAACATAGAATGACCCATTTTCGAATATTCTCCTTTTGTGAAAAATGCTTCTATTATAATAATATTTTGCCTGTATATAGCTCAGACCTCTGTACAGAGGCTCAACGAGAATTTTTGAAATATATAACTTAGAAGTGGGTTTATCCATGTTTTACGACAACAGAGGGGAGAAATTTTAAGAGAAAAACGCTGATAATTATTTCAATGGGTTTTAACTCTGAAAATAATGTGAATTTTTCAAGAATCATAGTTGAGCCTCTGTACAGAGGTCTGAGTTATATACAGGCAAAATATTATTATAATAGAAGCATTTTTCACAAAAGGAGAACATTTTGAAAAAAAGGTTATTCTAAGTTCATTTTTTGCCGAAATATTGTATTTAAATAATTTTTTTTTTGTCATAATGTCCTTAAAACAATTTTATACATGTATTCTTATCTAATTGACCCTAAATATCATGAAAATTATCCATGCGCTTCTTTAAAATCACGGTTCCGAACGTAGTCGGATACCTTAAAGTCTGCTAATCATTCTAATTAATAAATATTTCTTCTTACTTTTGTGAGAACAGCCGTCATCCTCTCCGTCGAATTGTAATAAAGAGAAACTGTGTTGATAGTGAAAAGTGTTCGAATCAATCCTGGAAGACTCTTAGAAATAGTTTCCTGCAGGGAAAATTACAAGAAAACTTATAAAGATAACGAAAATTCGATTTTTTAAGTACTTCTCAGTGCCAAACTTTTAAACGTATTCCATTAGATCCAATTAATTAAAAGAACGATCTGTTAAGTAGAAGAAAACTTACCGGATTACAACTATAGAGAGGCTGACAATATCTCTCCAGGCATTCAAGAAAAGCGGTGCATTCCTTCGCTTCTCGCCAAGAGCTTCTGACGCGATTGTCAAGAGCCATCCATGTCTTAGCATAAAAACAGAATAAAATTGTTTCAAAAAGGGCACAATTCAAGGAAAAGGTTATGAAATAGGCAACTTACCTGTCACCCTTCTTCGCGATTTTAAACCACGACATATTTAATTGTTCTATGAAAATTTTTGCTAAGAACATATACACAGAGAATCATATCGACAGAGTGAGTTAGTGAGTGAATATTAACGTCGCACTGTTCAGCAACACGAGGGCTTTTAGCGACGGACCACGTAATTTTGAACCATGGTCAACTGACGTGGACGGCATCTGAGCTGACACCCCCTCTCCTAACTACCACACCACACCAACGGGAGGACGTTTCAGCTCTCGACAGATTTAGCATGCATCGCTGCCCTACACGGTGGGTCTTCAGTGGTACTGGGCCACGATCCGATACCTATACCACTCGGATCATATCCACAGAGGAAAAAGGTTATTAAATAATAAATTAATAGAATAAAGCATTAAAGAAAAAAAATCTTTTTTTCATTGGCATAATATATTTTTAAAATTAATTCATTACTGGCGAAAGTAGGAGTAAATTACAGCATTAGGAAAACTAACAAACTTATGGATAGCTAAAAAAATTTTGATACGTTTTATGCATCATTAAAAATTTTTTAATCCAATGCAATTCAATAGAACTAATTAGAGTTATATATATTTTTAGGACAAGGAGACAAAAATATTAAAATCTATACATTGTGAAAAGTTAAGATGAAATAGTAAAAACCAACCTTTCTACATTCTTGTTCTTGAAGTGGAAACTTAATATTGAGGCACTTTGAATGCAGAGTAGCTTCGTTTAAATATTATTTGAAAAAACGCGTGAAAAATATTCTGTTAAATATTTTAAACAACATTTTTAAAAAAAGAAAATAATATCATATTTTCATGTCTATGGACGGAATATGCCTGTGATTTGTGTTTCCCAATATACTTAAAAAGTACACGGAAATTTGGTATTTAACGTATTATACCATCAACCAATTTCTGCAAATCAAAAAACATGACCAAATCGAGACATCGCTAAATGCGTATGCGCAAACAAACTTAACGTATTTGTACACTTGGGAGAACAGTTTTTCACTATTGTTTGCATATAGTGGCATTTGCCGACGTCTTTTCGTTGGTCGACGGTATAATACGTAAGTACCAAAATTTTAAACACATTTCCCAATTCACCAAATCTCTAATATGTCAATCAGGATTAATGAGAAACAGTGTATAAAATTGCAATATTTTACTTTTATTGATTATGACTCAATGGTTACACTGCATTTCAGTATTTTTTTTTAATCTTATAATTCGTTAAAAGTTCGTATAGGAGGGAAGAGAGAATTTTAAGAATTCTTTATTCTATAATATTATTAAATGAATTCTGTTTAATATTCAACAAAGGTACACTTCCAGAACGATTTCAGGATTCTAAATTTAAAAATTAGACATGCAACTATCTCGTAGTTATTAGATAAAAAAAACATTGATTTTTTTCCCAGAATTGATAATTATAAAGTGATAAAATAAAATTAATTTTACAGAAAAATCAAAATTCAGAAACCTTTTGCAAAGATATATATATATATATAGCATATCTTTCTACAATTTTTATTAGTTTCAATAATATTTTTTTAAAAAAGAAAAACTCAGTGCCTTTAATAAAAAATCCTTATTCTCTCTCTCTCCATTAATAATAAATTTGAAGATAACACCAGGAAATTATTTTGAAAAGTTATTATAAGCAAATTCTTTAATTAAAAATTTATAGGAGTTCTGTCATGAGATAATTCTCAAAGATGTGAAAACTGTGATGATGTGTTAAATGAAAAATATATACTGTTTTTTTTAAAGAGAGATAATTTAAAGTTCTTAATTACCGCTTCAAGTTCAGGCGACGATGCCAGAGGTCTCTGTAGAATCATTTTATTCGGTTCTTGCTGAAATTGATGGACAAGGAACCCGAAAGAATCTCGGCGACATTTCCAGTACTCCAATTCAGTCCGAGGTCCATGAAGCTCGGACTCCTTGCGCAAATAGGAACTCTCAGTCAATAGCTAAGTAAATAACAATACGTAGCAAATTTATTTTTCAGCAAAGCTTTCTTACGGAGAAATATTGCGTAAAATACAGTGAAATGCGTTAAACGCTTAAGACGAAATATTGGTTAACCCGAAGTAATACAGTGATCCCGATAAACATAAACTACTATATATTTCATGCATTTCTTTCCTCTTAATACGAAACGAAAATCGCTTCGAAAAGATTTCCCTTCTGGGAATGAACAAAATACGGAAAACATCAGCCGGATTGGACTGTCCTAATGTATTATCGTAAGAATTCGTTACAGTAGATGGCGTTGTGTGTGCAGCCCCAATTATGGTGGACAAAGACATTTTGGAGTTTGTTCAAAGAATAAAAATTATCATTGAACCAGATTCTCGCGATGAAAATGAAATGTATAAAGCAGCCCATTTCCCTACGTCATCCGAAATGTGAAACGTCATGAAAAATACGCACAATTATGTAGACGCACATTTGAATGGTGAAATGAATAACAAAATGAACAATATCGAACAATTTGTTCACAATTTGATGCTAAAAAACAATGCAAAGTGAAATATCAAATTATTTTCCAAAAACTCACTATAAACGTTTTGCTTTTAATCTTGTATTAAATTTCATTAAGTTCTTGTGAATGTTTTTGTTTCATTGATTTTTATTAAATGCATGCATATACATATCTATGTGAATAAAATAAACTCTAATAAATTTAATTTCGTAAAAAAAGGGGGTTGGGATGGAGGGGTTCAATATCCCTTAACACCAAATTCTTGTAACACGAAAAAATATATCAGTCCTTCTGTTTCGTGTTTAGCGATTTTCACTGTACATCTTTTTTCCATGTAGTTACGTAGATTAAATGTAAATAGTAAATGTGTCACATCTCAGCATTTGACTGCATACCGACAAGGTTATAGGGATTGTCGTTTTCACCTTTTTTTATTTTTAGAGTTTAAAAGATTCCGAGGTCAATCAGCAAACTACGAACTTTAATCACAGTAATTATGTTACAGCAGCATGGGACGCACAGGTTTTATGCCCTCAAATGACCGTTTGTCTTATGACCCAGCTGTAGTAAAATAATATGAGAGCAGAAAGCACATTAAAATATAGAGATTATATTTTAATTGTTCAGCTAATTGTTTATGAGGATAGTAAGAAATAATTAGATATGCATTAATGTACCTTTTAATTGATCTTTTTCATTATTTTCTCCCCTCCCCCTTTTACCCCTAAGATATTAGATGTACCGGCAAGCTCTGTCCGTTTTGGTTTGAAAAAATGTCATGCTCGAAAAGGCATATGAATCAGTTCAACAAATCATTTCGAACCCTATTCGAAAACTAGGATTGGTGAGGAACAGTGGCGCACTCAGAAATTTTTCAAGGGAGGGGGGGGGAAGGGTCCAGGGTCAAAAATCCACCATTCTTGTATCATACTCCAACGCGCTGTCCAGCATATTGTTTTGATATTGTCGATTGTCGGGAACAAAAAATAATTTGTGTTGAATAAATAATTAGCATTTATTAATGAAATTAATTACTAATAACCAATATTTCATTGAATTTTACATACTATATACATAGGATTATAATCAATCGAAAAAAAATCAATGGCTATGGGGGGTCCAGACCCAGGGAAATTCTTTCCCCCCTTTGTGTGCTCCACTGGTGAGGAAATATTCGAGATGGGCGATACATGAGAAGTCAGAAGAATTTGAATGATTGTGTTATCATATGCACATCTCTGCTTGCGCAGAGATCTAAACCTTTCCCAAAGAGTTCGTGGAGATCGTACTCTTCTCGGACAGGATGATAACTGGGGGTGAAAAGAGAATTACCTACGAAAACATCGTAAGGAAAAGAGAATATTATGAAACGGAAAACCTACCCCCACCACCTCTAAACCGAAGTTGAGCCTGAAAAAGAGAATTTTGTATATATGATGGGACATTCGATGGCTCATACGTCCTGAGCTGTTGAAACCGAACAAAAGGCTAAATTCGAAGAGGTACTGCCAGCTATTGAATAATTCAGAAACTCATTTCCAAGAGAAAAAGATGATTGTCAACAGGAAGGACACCACACAGCTTAATGATTTCGCCAGGTCAATGCTGCGTTTGGGACCCGTCAGAAACTTGCAGAGCTAGACTGAAAAATTCTACCACATCCACCTTACTCCCCAGACCTTGCACCCTCTGATTATAACTTGTTTCCGATCTTACAATTTTTTACAGGGCAAAAAATCCAAAAAACGAAAAGAGATATCAGACAAGCATTGGCTCAATTTTTCGACCTTAGGGCTAAAGCATTTTTATAAAAATGGGATATAAAAACTTCCCTCACGCTGGAAGGAAGTTATAAAAAAAGATGGCAATTATATATATTATTAAATAAATTTAAATTAAAAGTATGAAAAATTTATTATTCTGTTTTATTCTTAAAACAGACAGAACTTTCCGGTAGACTTAATACTTTTATTTAAATGTTCATATGAATATACATTTCGAAATCATTATTTATCTATTCTCAAAAAGACTACCATCTACTTAGTTAAAAGATATGACTGAGTACGAGTAACATACAGGGGTTGGCGTAGATACCACCGTATCAATGATACGGGACCCCCAAGCTAACGTAACACTAACAGGGTTCTCATATCCAAAAAAGGGCTCCGAAGGAATTTTGATATAGGGCCCATTCAGAACCAGCTACGCCAGTGGTAACATAGCCAGTATTTCATAAGCACGGTTACGATGGTAATTCGAAATGTTTAAGCAGAAATTATTTGAATTAAGTAGAGCCGTTAGGGAAACTATATACGAGGGTTGGGGCAAAAATCATGGCAACTATTTTTTTTCTTGCAAATACGTCCGGTTGGAAAATGTGACATATACAGACGGAAGGACTAGGTATTAACTACATGTGTACAATGAATAGCACTGAAATATATGGTAATACAGGGATATATGGCCTTCACGGTGCAAAAGAATGACAACACAGTACACATACAGTTGACATGACAAACCTGGGCCTAAACATTCTCAATGTAGTCCCCTGCTACTATCACCACACACTGCCAACAATGTGGTAGGCGCTGAATACCATCAGCTTCAGCATTTGCCGCACCAAGTGTAAATCGGGTCACATGTTGGCGCACAGAGATAGCAATGTCCTCTCGTGTTGCAAACCGCCTACCACGTATTGGTTCCTTAATCTTGGGAATAAGATCAAAGTCACAGGGTCAGATCAAATTCACTGAGATATTCCATCGCATTTCTCCCTCGGAGAACGGCTATTTTGATGTAAACGGGCTGCTCAACACGGGTTACTTCCATCTCACACGTCACTCCCCAACTGATTGATTTCACAGCCCTCGCTGCGCTACTACTAGCTATCACAGAGCCATCTGTTGTTCTGCATACACACTATGGTTGCAGAGCTTCTACACGACACATATACGTTTGTGATCCGTTCACATACCTACAAGAAAAAAAAATAATTGCCATGACTTATGCCCCAACCCTCGTATTTAATAAAAAATGTTATAACCTGTTCTATTTGATCTTTCCAAACGTTGATTAGATTTTCGGCTTCCCTTGTAGTTTCCTGAGATGGCATCGAATCTTGAGCTGCAGTTGCTTCTGCCAAGGCCACCGATGATCGTCGAAGAGTCAATCCTCGTGTGATTCCGAGATGAGCCACTATCAAAATTAACATTTAAATCTTAAGACAAGTAAGTGAGTATTTTTCAATGCGTATTCATGAAACTTCAAGGGTACATGGTATGATTTACATAAAATGTTTAATTTAATGATTTTCAAAATTTTTTTGGTTGCCTCCTATGTATATGTATGATATAAAACTGTGCTCAAAATTTCATAAAAAGCTAACCATTTAATTTTTTAAGGTATCCGATTACGTTCGGAACCATGATTTTGCAAAAGCGTATAAATGAATAATATTTATGATATTTAGTGTCACTTAGATTAGAAAACGTATATAAAGTTGTTTTAAGTATATTATAACAATAAAAAATTATTTAAGTACAATATTTTGACAAAAAATGAATATAGAATGACCCATTTTCAAAACATTCTCCTTTTATGAAAAATGCTTCTATTATAATAATATTTTGCCTGTATATAGCTCAGACCTCTATACAGAGGCTCAACTAGATTGTTTGAAATATATAACTTAGAAGTGGATTTATCCATATTTTACTACAACACAGGGTAGAAATGTTAAGAAAAAATGCCGATAATTATTTCAATTAGTAATAACTCTGAAAATAATGTGAATTTTTCAAAAATTTTAGTTCAGACTCTGGAGAAGTCTTTACTTTATATAAGAGCACACACACACACACACAAAATATTTTTATTAAAGAAGATTTCTTATAAAAGGAGAATATTTTGAAAAAAGGTTATTCTAAGTTAGTTTTTTGCCAAAATATTGCATTTAAATAAAAAAAATTTCGTCATTATATCCTTAAAACAATTTTATACATATATTCTAATCTAAGTGGCACTAAATATCATGAAAATTATCCATTTATGCGCTTTTTTAAAATCACGGTTCCGAACGTAGTCGGATACCTTAAGGGGAAAACTTGAAACTTATGAAGTGATTTTAAACGGCTACTCCTGCTACAAAAATTGACATACATATATGAAATTTGATTTACAAGTACGTTAAACTATGTGTAACAAAAGTTGGTATGGGTTTTGTGATAACAAGAATGGTATTCGTACAATACTTCTTTTTATGAATGCTTATTGAAAATTCCTTAAAAAATGTGTAAATTCTAACTTCAATTATTTTTTTAAAAAAATAAATTTTGCTTTGATATTGAAAAATGCATACCAACTTTGTTTCCATGTACTATTAGCAACAAGTGAAAAAAAATTTCAAGTATTAAGCACAATAGAAAAAAAGCCTTAGCATTTAAAATGAAGACAAACTAGTTATTTTATCTTTCTGAGATGTCAGTTTAA
>BMAV01009742.1:46740-66140 GCA_019973955.1 Trichonephila inaurata madagascariensis
TGCTGCATGTCTTAAAAACACTAACACTATTAATCTCACTATAAGAATGAAAAATATGTGTAAATCAAAGATAAAAAGAAGACAATATCAGTGCCCGTACAGTGTACGGGCAAACCAGTTAAGGGGCTAAAGAAGAAAACATGAGGCGAATACATTTACTGCGATTTCAAAAAATACATAGAAGAAAAAAATATTCCAATTTATAAAATTGTATCTATGACAACTGATGGGGCACCATCAATGACTGGCACAGTCATTGGAGTTTTGGCTATGTGTATCAGAAACGATGACTTTCCGTATTTCTTTTCTTATCATTGCATTATTCAACGACTGGCCCTGTGTTGCAAAATTCTAAATATGCGTCAGGTTACGGGAATCTGCATGAAAATTGTGAACTCAATTCGAGGAAGAAATCTTCAGAGAAGAATGTTTCAAGCCCAACTATAGAAGAAAACGAATCTGATTACGGGGAATTGTTATATCATGCGGATGTCCTTTGGCTAAGTCGGAGTATATTTTTACAAAGATTCAGTGATTTACTACAGGAGGTAAAAGATTTTTTGGAATCAAAAGATGAAACGTACATCGAACTTAGTGATAAAATTTGTTTGATGGATTTAGCTTTTGTTGTTGATATACAAGCCATCTTAATGAATTGAACTTACAACTGCAAGAAAAAAATCAAACAATAGTAGAACTGATAGGATATGTTAATACATTTAAAAAAAAGTTAAGGCTATTATCTCCCCAGATAATGAAGATTGAACTAAAAAATTTCAAAAACATTTCTGACGAGTTGTCGAAAAAGGGGAAGAATTAAATAAAGAGAAATATTATGATGAAATATTAAGACTTCCCACAGAATTTGAGAGACGTTTTCAAGAATTCACTTGACTAGAACAAATGTTACCTTCATGTGTTACTCATTTGGCAATATTCATGTTTATGACACAATCAAAAATATAAATTATATATTATCTTTATCTCTTGATTAAAATGAAGTTCTTCTCCTTCAAAATGACATAATTTTAAAAGCACGTAGCTCAGAACCCAAGAATAACTTTTGGAATCTAATGGACGAAGCAAAATCTCCTAATTTTAAAAAGTTGCATTCCATTTAACATCGTTCCTTAGCTCTACCTGCTTATGTGAATCAGCATTTTCAAAGATGAATGTAATTAAGAACACATATCGGTCCCGTCTCACAGACGACCACTTAGAATCCAGTGCAAGATTAGCAGTCAGTAACTATATACCACGATATTCAAGTTTGGCAGACAATATGCAGACTAAGTCCTCTACTAACTATAACTGTTAGAACTAACTTAAGGTAAAATGAGTTTTTTATGTATTTTGAATAGTTTGATAGTTAGTGCATCATTTAATTATATTATGTGTCTATATATATATTGTGCAAATGTCTGTATCTTGCTTTAAACGAGGCTTAAAAAGAGATAAGTTTTCTTTATTGTAATTATGTATGTAAGTACATATTCTGTATTTATGACTAGCTGAAGTAACGAGCTCTTGGAAATGAGGTAATTTTATTTTCAAATATTATTCTTGATATAATAGCTGAATTGTAAGGAGGGTATTTTTTTAAGTCTTAGTTCTAAAAAGAATTTTGTAAAACATTTCTCATTGTGTGTTACATATGTTTGAGAAGACTCAAATATAAATCTTACTCAAATAATTCTTTAAAATGCCCTCTGTGCTTCTAGAAATATCTTAATACTTTTGCATGGAAAAAAAAGCTTAACAGAAATGGTTTATTTACGACTTCTCTTCGAATAGTGTCTTCCTTTTTGCGATTTCAATAATAATAACAGAGATGAAATTTTATCTCCCTAGTATTGTATTAGGTTCTGTGTCTGAGTTGTTTTTCTCTGTGAGAGTAGTCCTTTAGGTTTAAAAAGAAAACGTAACAAAAAAAACCCTTATCACAGGGCTGTATGTGCTTCTGCAAATCAAACAAAATGCCTTTTGATTTAGTTATTGGATCAAAGATATCGAATGAGAGAGCTTATGAAGTGAAAGCTTTTATTTTAAATGACGTAATATTGCCAAGGGAGACACGATCTTCAAAATATTACCAATCTATTGGTAGCAATTTTTAATTTTGTATTTGTTTTAATTTAAGCTACACCTCAAATTGACCTCAAACCCTTTGTGAAAAAATAAAAAGTAGAGTTAAATATAATTTATCAAAATCCGATATTTACAAAATTTAAAAGAAAATTAAATGAAGACTAATAAGAAATGTATTATTAATTTGTTTTACCAGTATTAATAATTTTTAAATAATTGCTTGAATCTATTTGCTCTAAACGTCAGTATCAACCTCAATTTTCCCATCCAACGAATTTTTCCGTCTTCGATTCGAAGCCGTACTCGATTATTAGTATCAAAAACATTAGAAAAAAGTGCGGCTTATAATTCTAATAAATATGGTAGTTTGATTTGTCATTTTCCTTTTAAAAACTTTTTTAGCTATATTTTTCTACTATTTTGCTATAATGATGAGAACATGGAATTTGCCGAAGAAAGAAAAGCAATAAACTTTTTTTTCCAAAGGAATGAAGTATAGCAATAGCTTTTTCGATCAAATGGTCATACTACGCTACGCTATATATCTTGCTATGCAGATGGAAGCAAGCAATAAATACAGCTGAAGTGTTCTGATATTCATGTGATATTTTAGCTCTTAAGTTTAATTTACTTTTGGCAGACAAACATCTTAAATAATAAACATTGTAGACCCCCTTCTTTTAGTTCATGACTCCTATGTCACTGGGTGAACCGCGACACTTTGAAAAAATTAGAAGTAGATCGTAGCCTGGAAAAGTCTGCCCACCCCTGACCTAGGGGGTCACGCCCCCCAGTTTGAGAAGCGCTGATTTAATGTATTTATTCACGATGAACAGCAGATGTCTTCACTCTGACTTGGTCTTTAATAAATAAAATGGGTTACATTTTTCACATGGATTCCTTTATACATTATTATTTTTAAAGAAAATTGTCATTATAATTTAAGTAATACGATAAATAGATATGCAAATCATTATTATTCAGGTATGACTAAGTAATATTCAAAGAATAGAATGCCTGTATTATTATCTGATAATTTTTATAATTTTAAGGTATACAACTACGTTCGGAACCGTGATTTTGCAAAAGCGTATAAATGGATAATATTTAAGATATTTAATGTCACTTATATTAGAAAATATATTTCAAATTATTTTAAGAATATTATTACAATAAAAAATTATTTAAGTACAATATTTTGACAAAAAAATGAGCATAGAATGACCCATTTTCAAAATATTCTCCTTTTGTGAAAAATGTTTCTATTATAATAATATTTTGCCAGTATATAGCTCAGACCTCTCTACAGAGACTCAAATAGAATTTTTGAAATATATAACTTGGAAGTGAGTTTATCCATATTTTACGACAACAGAGGGAAGCAATTTAAAAAAACAAACAAACGCCGATAATTATTTCAATGGGTGATAACTCTGAAAATAATGTGAATTTTTCAAAAATCATAGTTCAGACTCTCTGGAGAAGTCTTTACTTTATATAAGCGCGCGCGCGCGCGGGAAATATTATTATTTTGGAAGCATTTTTTATAAAAGGAGAACACTTTGAAAAAAGATGATTCTAAGTTAATTTTTTGCGAAAATACTGTATTTAAATAATTTTTTGTCAAAATATCCTTAAAACAATTTGATATATGTATTCTAATCTGAGTGACACTAAATATCAAGAAAATTTTGCATTTATTCGCTTTTTTTAAAATCACGGTTCCGAACGTAGTCGAATACCTTAACTATATTTTTGAATGTAATGCACTGTTTACTTTCATAATTTTATTTTATGCGTGCACATTTTCGTTATATATTTTCTAAAGGAAAGGGTCTCATGAGATGAGAAGTCGGTTCGTTAACACTAGATTGCCCAAGGAAGTCATCTTGACCACTTTTTAATTTCAATTAGAAAAACAATTACATGTATAATGCACAATTTCTTAGAATTTTTTAGAATATATTTTTTTTCAAGTGAAGTAAATTTTTTTTATTGTTAATACTTACTAATAACTTGTTATATGACTGTAAATAATATAAAAAATATAAAAAAAAATTAATTTTAAACAAATTTTTACACATTAATCACTCTTTCACAATGCAGTAGTTTTGACTGCTTTTGGGCAATATAGGTATATGCTAAGTTTCAGTCTTTCTAGTGTTAAGGATTTCCCTCTATGGGTGACAGGATCAATTGAAAAAAAATCTCTCTAGTGAACTTATCGCTACTGCAGAAAAGCAGAGTTAAACTCTAACATACTCGAGTTCAATTTTAAAAAAAAAAGTCTTCTTTTTTATAAGCTGTACTTTTTTACAAAACTAACACTTAAGTATAATTATAAATTCTTCTAAATATGGCCATTTTTCTCATTATTTAAC
The DNA here is from genome assembly GCA_019973955.1 of Trichonephila inaurata madagascariensis. NCBI lineage: Eukaryota > Metazoa > Arthropoda > Arachnida > Araneae > Nephilidae > Trichonephila > Trichonephila inaurata. The sequence goes on from BMAV01009742.1 coordinate 51,210, forward strand.
TTCATGCGTTTCAATATCGTCTCACGTTTTACCTCATGTACCTGTCTTCTTAATTATAACTTAAGGTCTGTTTCACGTGCATACACTAATTATACAATGATGTACAAAATTTAAGGGAAAAACACATTTTCGAGAAATTTTCAAAAACTACTGAACCAATTTAAGTAAAATTTGGTATAAATGTACTTTCAAAGAGTCTCAGGGGTGTTAACTTGCTCTAGAGGGCTGAAAATATAAACAATATTCAAATACATATAACTCTTTGAAATTAAAATTAAATTACTCGAATCTTTTACACATTATTTATAAAGGACTGAGGCTTCAGAAAAGTATAAAATGTTTAAAATATAATCATAATTTAAAATATTATAAGCATATGAAAATAAGAAATATTTCTATAAGAAATATTAATTGTTTTACGTTGCGCATGCTATTTTCTAAAATAGTAGCTTTAATTACTAACTATATAAGTTGATTTATAAAGTTAAATATATCCCCTTATTACACTGTAGTATTTTTTATATAAGTAGAATAATAAATTATATAAAAAATATAAAAAAATTACATTTTCAAAATTTTTAAAAAAAAATTCCAATATTTTCCAAATATTTTGAAATACACACACACACAAAAGATATATTATTCTTAAATGATGCAGGATTTAAAGGGTATGATACATTTTTATAATTCTATAAAGTTTTATACATCAGAGGCTACTTTTTTGGAAAATAGCGTCACAACGCAAAAATTACTTAATATTTATTACAAAATTATTTGTTATTTTCATATGCTTATAATTTTTAAAATTATGATTATGTTTCAAGCATTTTGTAATTTTTTGAAGTCATAATCCTTTGTAAATAATGTGTAAGAGATTCGAATTATTTAATTTAAATTTAAAATAATTATACCTGTTTGAAAATTGATTATATTTTCATCCCTCGAGACAAAATTAACACCCCCTGAGACCTCGTAAAAAGTATTAACAAAAAGTCAGCAATAAAAAATTAATGATATTCATTCATGATCGTGATTGATACTCATTAAAGTATAATAGTCCAAAAATGATGCAGTAAGATGCAGTGTTTTATAAATTATTGGATGTCATAGCCGGAGAGATTTAATTGAAGAAAATTGCGTGTACCCCCTGATTTCCGCTTTTGGTTCTATATATTTATGTGAAAAAATCTTTTCTCAAATGAAAAATATGAAGAATCCGCAAAGATATTATTTAACAGCTGATGCTGCGACATGAAGTAGAGAAGTACAGGGACAAGGTTCGCATTAAAATATTTTTTTTTTTTTTTTGAATTTAACTATATTGAAGGGGAATATTTACATTTTTTATGTTATTTATTTCGTGTTTAATAAATATGTTTAAAAGATATATAATACACTAATAATATATGCACAATTTTAATTTTTTTAATTATGTTGAAGGAATAGTTATGTTTTATGTGTTGTTTATTTTTTATTTTAGTTAATATCTTTAAATGATGCAAAATTAATATACAGTGAAATACGTTTAACGCGAAAACGCTTAAGACGAAGTATCGGTTAACGCGAAATAATACAAATGTCCCAACAAACTAATATGTATTTCATACATTTTTTTCTCTCAAGACGAAGATATCCGACTACCCTAAAATCATGATTTTTTTCAAAAATTGACACATTTTTTTTATGATTTTATTTCATAGGCCATCTTATTAGCTTAATAAAAATACCAAGTTTTTTATTTTCTATTCACTAGAACAAAGACTACAAGTGTTTTAGTAAAAGCAGATGCCGTAACTTAACACAAGATGTCAAACTTTAAAATGCGTTTTACTTGAAATGCGTTTTTTCCGAAAGGCTAAAACGGGGACAGCGATTGCTCCAAAAGTTTTGAAAATAATTTGCTGATTTTTTTGTGCATTTTCTGTATAACAGTAGAAGTGTTTTGACCTTCAGATTTAACAATCACTCTTTTATTTCAAAATTTACATTCCTTTATGTGAATAAAATCACTGTTTTATTAAGCAATTTCATATAATTACCAAGATAAAGGACTATAGTTTTATTAAAAATTAAAATATCTCTTATCCTGAAGGTAATTTCAAACAGGAATAACAAAGTAACACAACAAAATTGAAAAATTGAGAATTTGTTCATAAAATCTTTGTACAGAGCGAGCCCCGTTTATGTAATTTTTTGTACATTTTCGCCAGTTTTTTCCCATTTTAATAATAATAAAATTTTTTTTCTATTTTCCCTTTTAGGATTTTTTCCTTAAAATATACTAAATATAAACCTAAAAATCACAAAAAAATCCCCATATCTCCATTTTTTCAAAAAAAGTTGTCGCAAGTAGTCGGATAACGTAACATGAAAAAATTTCCTTCCATAAATGAACAAAATACGGAAAAGACCAGCTGTGCAGGCGAGATTTAAGAGGGGCTCTTGAGAATGTTTCTGTATTATTGTGTGTGTGAACTGTCCTGCTGCATTCTAAGAAGAATTCGTTAAAGCAGATGATGATAATGTGTGTGCAGCTCCAATTATGGCAAACAAAGACATTTTGGAGTTTGTTCAAAGCTCAAAAAATATCATTGAGGCAGATTTCGGCGACGAAAGTGAAATGAATAATGCAGGTCCTGTTCCCACGTCATCCGAAATGAGGAACATCATGAAAAATATGCGCAGTTATTTAGACGCACATTCCAAAGGTGAAATGAATAACAAAATGGAACAGTTTGTTGACAATTCGATGCTAAAAAAGACAATGCAAAGAAAAATGTCAGATTATTTTCCAAAAACTTAATAAATGCTTTGTTTTTCAAAACACTTGAAAATTTTGTATTAAATTTCATTAAATTCTTGTGAATATTTTTGTTTCATTTATTTTTATGAAATACATACATATATATATATATATATATATATATATATATATATATATATATAATAAAATGTAGACTGAAATCATCAGAAATATTTTTTGGTCAAATCTGGGTATTCTGGGAGTTCGAGTCCCTCGGGTCTCACCCTCACTTTGCGTATTACCTCGTAATGATCCATATTTACACAAATTGTGACACCCGACGACCCGGTGTATCTCTCTGTGGGTACCTTTCACGATCCACTCTTTCTGCTGCTCGTGCATTTCCTTCTTCCAATCCGTAAATCCAGTGCATATCTGCCAGCTCGGTGTTCGTAAGGCATTCTATACTGCTCTGCGGGCAATAACTATTCAATAGGTTGAATAGTTTTTGGAGTGCCTGCTTCCCGCAGGGAAGCTTAAACTCCTGGTATGGAAAAAAAAGGGGGAGTGACATTGGTTCGGTTTTACCTTAGCTCTTTGCTGCATTAAAAATATTTCTAAATTGATGAGGATTCAAATGACTGTTGTAATACATGTCTTTTTCCTTAAATGCTTTTGGGAACAATGCCACCTAGCGCCTAACGAAGACATTTCCGACAATGGATTGTTATACAAATCTGTGGTGTGGTAGTTAGGAGAGGGGGGTGCCAGCTCAGGTGTCGTCCACGTCACTTGACCATGGTTCAAAATTACGTGGTCCGTCGCCAAGAGCCCTCGTGTAGCTAAACAGTGCGACGTTAATATTCATTCAATCAATATACAAATCTGAATCCTTGTGATGTTCCGGACCTCCCCATAAAGTTTGTCCCAATAATCCTGAGACACCCTATATATAAGCAAATCCCCCCCCCTGTCTATCTATTACAGTATTTCTTAAATATCTACATAAATATTCACAGCATTTTTTAACCATGTGCACAAATTTTTACAGTATTTTTAGTTATCTGCGTGAAAGAGTGATTAAGGTATCCGACTACGTTCGGAACCGTGATTTTAAAAAGGCACATAAATGGTTAATTTTCATGATATTTAGTGTCACTTTGATTAGAATGCATGTATAAAATTGTTTTAAGGACATTTTGACAAAAAAAGTTATTTAAATACAATATTTCGGTTGAAAATTAACTTAGAATAACCTTTTTTCAAAATGCTCTCCTATCGTCAAAAATGCTTCTATTATAATAATATTTTGCCTGTATATAGCGCAGACCTCTGTACAGAGGCTCAACTATGAATTTTGAAAAATTCACATTATTTTCAGAGTTACAACCATTTGAAATAATTATCGGCGTTTTTTAAAAAAATTTCTCCCCTCTGTTGTCGTAAAACACGGAAAAACCCACCTCTAAGTTATATATTTCATAAATTCTAGTTGAGCCTCTGTAAAGAGTTCTGAGCTATATACAGGCAAAATATTATTATAATAGAAGCATTTTTCACAAAAGCAGAACATTTTGAAAAAAGGTTATTCTAAGGTAATTTTTATATATAGCCGAAATATTGTACTTTAATAATTTTTTATTGTAATACTATTCTTAAAACAGTTTTATATACATTTTCTAATCTAAATGACACTAAATATCCTAAATATGATCCATTTATACGCTTTTGCAAAATTACGTTTCCGAACGTAGTCGGATACCTTAACTAAATAGTGTTTTGAACCCGAAATATTGTTTACTTTTACTATGTATTTTGCAACAGACATTAAGCAAAAGAATTATATTTGTAAAAGTTTTTTTACCTATTAAAAACAACCATTTAATAATTTTAGTAGTTAATTTTCATTAATTTGTCAACTCCAGCGTAAATAAATATTTTGTAAGCATATAAGAATTCTCAAAAAAATTAAACCTTCTTCTTTTATTGTTTGATCTCTAAACTGTAAGATATTACAGAAAAACAAAGTGAAGCATTGTAAAGCAAATATTTTTCGAGAAATATTTGAAATTTATCTCAGAATAACTGCTCTGATTATTTTCATAATTTTCTTAAAAATTTATATTTTTAATTCAAATATTTAAAAACTCTTAAGTAATATTTTTACTTTATATTATGTGTGTGTGTTTTACTTTTTTTTTATAAGTTCGAATTTTGATTTTTGATATAATTTCACTTAAATCTTTATTTCATATTTGCTATTGTTTCCCTATCTTTGTATTTTAATTTATTTCATTTATATCACGTCAAATTAAAAACTGTAATTTTTATACATAGTCTGCGAGATTATTAATGTGTCTATAGTAAGAAATACGTGCAGATAAATATCTTTTTTCCTTGTAACACTATTTCCAGTGATTTTTCTTCAATTCAGCCAGAAGAATATTATTTGAGAAAATTTTCTTGAAATGTGAAAAGAAAAGAAGCCTTAGGAGAAGTAAGTGAGAGATGCCTTTATTCAAAGTTGTATTTCAGAGCTCTTATGCAACAAAGTTTGTAAATGAAGTTTAATTCAGAAAGACATAAAAATATCCAAAAGCTTCTTTTTATTAATTTTTTAAATTCAGGAAACAGTAAAAAATAGACAATACATTTTGGTTGTAAATATGTGAGCCCTTTATTTCGTATTTTCTGAATAGTTAAATGATCCGCAATTTTTAACTAAGTCATCTTTAAATAAAATATCAATAATACCCCTTACTATTTACATTATTGATAAATTAAGTAAAATATTTTCCCACTACATTCAAATGAAAAACTGTCCCATTAATTTTATTCATTTATTTTTATTTTGAAGCTTATTCCTAAAATTTTCAATTAACCCTTTCAGTCCTTTGAATGAAGTGAGGCGAAGATATGAGAATTTTTTAAATTCTAAACACTAAATATGTATATATAATTAATTATTAATCTAGATCGAAATAATTTTAAATAAATTGGCGTGGTTTAAAAAGTGAGTTTATTGGAGTGCAATCTTCTGATATTGAATGTAATGGAAACTTAAGCAAATAGAGAAACACATTTGAAAATGCACAGACATTCATTTTCGGAGACTGAAATTTGAATAGATTGAAGCAAATGGAAAAAGCATATTTTTGCTAAAGCTTCACAGTAGTTTTTATTCATGAAGTTTTTATTTTATTTATTAATAAAATGAATTATTTCATTTAGTTATATTTCAGTTTGTTGATATTTTTCTAGATCTATCAAGTAGTTCACCAAAATTAATTCATAATTTTTAATACATAGAATCGAAATTGTTTTAACTTATGTAACACAATTTTCCTTAATAAAATCAGTAATATAACATAAAAATACACTACTATCGGCCCCTTAGACCCTTAACTGATTTGCCCGTACACCGTACGGGCCACTAAAGGCCGCAACTAGTTTGCCAGAATGATGTATGGCACTGTGTTATTTTCTTTTTTGTGTCTTTGATTTTCCCTATTTTTAATTCTTATAGTGTTAACGCCAGCTTTTTTTAAGAGATAATACTGAAGTCCTTCTCATACGGAATTTTTTTTGTTGTGGTGAAGGTGGAAATTTTTCATCGAAGACAGTATTTTAGATTCTTGAAAACTTTCAAAAAGGCACACGGATTGGAAAGACAGTGTGCAGTTTATTGCATAAGAAATGAAAATGGAAAGATAGTCCAAAAAGTGCCGATATATTTCCGTCCCGATTGCAATTTAAGACTTTGTATTATTACACCATGCTTCAAATTGTGTGGACAAATATATATACACACACAAAAAACCCACAACCGCTTGAAAAAGAAGTACGAATTTTTTGTAAGTGTGAGAGAGATTCTTTTCAGATACATAAAACATTGTTCATAGCATGCAGAGTGTACTTATAAAAAGCAAACATTCAGGGATTTTTGTGTTCCACGAATATTAAATAAAAATAGCGCGAAAACTTAAAATGAAATTCTTCCTTTTCTCATTTTACTAATTACTTTACTTAGTTGTATGCAGTAAAAAATATGCCTCTTTTTGAAACATTTCGGGCAAAAAAATTGACCAGTTAAGAGCAACATTCCATTTAAACAAATACTTACGTGTGTTTTGTGTATTTCCTCTTAGAACGTTTTTACTATTCTTCAAATTATAAGAATTGAGAAAATGAACCAATTTAAAAAAATTAACCGATCTTGTGCGTCTAATTTAAAAATTAAATATGGTAATTATTACTTAAATGTTAAGTATTTTTTAATGTAGTAAAATATAAACGCGTGTAAGGAAAAGAAACAATGTAAAATTTACTCCCTACCGATAACCATTCAATATGAAAAGAAGATAAAGAAAACTCCATTATATATTTGGAGAGCTTCTAAGCCTTATCTTATTGTAATTATAATCCTTTATGATTTTTTCCTTCGTTTATGTTATGTTAAATAATCCAAATTTATAACTTTAACAGTCAATCTTACGTCTCTCGTCATTTTCAATTCCTGGCTTTCAACCTGCTAAAACTTTTACGAAGTCTTCTGTTCCATGTAATCTAAAGAGCATAATTTAAAGCATATTTGTTGCTTTAAAAAAACTGAAGAAAAACCTTTAAGCAAGAGATTTCACATCGCATCCAAGTATACGAAAATTTGAATTCTAAATTACCCTAAGATCTTCGACGAGATTTTCTCCAATGTCAAAAAAGCATTTCTCCACTCTAAGAACCGATACATTCTACACCTATATATATATATATATATATATATGTTCGGGATGGTATGATAAAAGGAAAGGGGAGGTGAAAGAATCGAAAACATATCCAGGCAGAATCGCAGGAATTATTGATGGCGTCATTCATCTCAGAGTCTCGGTAATCTGGTGGAAAGTTTAAAAAGTAAAGTTGTAAAGAGTGTCATGTAGTTCATCTGCTAAAGGGATTTGGAGAGAATAATTGTGGGCCCCAATGCGTTCTGGCAGCTGGCCTCTTTCTGACAGTGATGGATGATGGAGCTGCTGACCCAGGGCTCACATCCCTCACCAATTGAGGATTCTTGCGAAGTATCAAGCTCTAACTCGCTTCTCCTAACATTTGGAACGATTTTTTTATCGCGTTCTCTCTCTCTCTCTCTCCTTTTTCTTCGTGCCATGGGTAGGTCCGCGAGTTACGTCAGAAGCAGGAGATTTAACTGCAGAAACGACAGTACTTAACGGACTGTAAAAAGTAAAAATAATAATAATAAAAATGAAGAGATGGAGAAGAGAAGAAAAAGGAGGAATAAGGAGGAGGAGGAGGAATGAAGGCAAAGACTCTTCTTCGGTGTTATTTTTAATTGCTTATTTGTCTCGTTACATAAATTTATCTGTCAAGCTTGCTTCGAGAAGGATGGAGTGATTGAAATTGATTCGGTTGAGGGTTAAAAAAAGTTTTTTGATCGTCACTTGAGCCGTTTTGGAGTAAATATTTTTACAGATTATTTTTTAGTTTTTTTTCTTTCGTCTCCGATGAAATCTTATTAAAGGCCATTAAAAGGGTGTGAAATGTAGCTGCTTGAAATTTTATATTGCAGCAAAAAAAAAAAAAAAATTAAGTAATGTTCTTTTAAATAGTACAACGAAATGGTTGTCAATAATTTTAAAAAAAGATTTTTTTTAAGCCTGTATTTTTATGAAGATGAAAAAAACTGTCTAGAAGAGAAACATGGAGAGGTTATTTATATGTTACCGTTAAAGTGGGATTCAGTTATTTCATAGAATAACTAGGTATTTCATGAAATAACTGGATAAGTCAGTTAAAGCATATAAAAGATGAAAAATTTCGTGCTTTACCTAGTTATTCTGTGAAATAACTAGTTAATCTATGATATAACTAATTAAAGACCGTTAAAGTGAAAAATAAACAATTTCAAAGTTATTTTATAAATTAATTGATCATAAGCAGCTAAAACCTCTCGAAAAATACATTTTATCGCTATATTGAGGTTGATTAATTTATAAGTAATAAGGAAAAGCAGATGATATAATTTATTATTGCTCATATTGCTAAAATTAGTTAAACAGAAAGAAAAAAGAATATGTGTGTGTTTTGCACTGTTACTGATACAATAAATTTTTCTACACCTTGAACTTCAAAGATATAATGCTGTAGTAACCAATAGTCACGTGGTACTTTTTTCTATGTTCGTATAGAACTTTTTACTAAAGGTAATAATTTTTCCCGAATATGTGCTGCACTGTTTTCCTCTGTCCCACTCTTATTTAATAAAGATTCATATCTCTCGTGCATTAAATCTTTCTTGTTTATAGGTTGGTCTCCCATTCCTACAGAATTCATTGCTTGAAAACAATTTGCAAATATATTTGTTAATAATCTCAAATTTAAAGCACTAACACATAAATAAACCGTCTAAAAACAACGAAATGAAGTGTATACACACGTCATTGCAAAGCAGCTATAAGTGGTTCAAAACTGACTAAAAGCAGCTGGAACCGACTCAAAGAAGCTGAAAATATAACAATTTTGGCAAATTACAATATGCTTTATCAAAATAACATGCGAAATTACGTTTTTAGTGGAGACAGTAAGTACTTTTATATTAATCATTTGAATTTATTTACCAATTACTTCAGCAGTAATGTAAATGAAAGTACATGTGAAAACATCTTATTTTACTTTTTCAACGTTATTGTTATCCACCAGTCAAGCGCAAGAATGAATCACTAAGATATATTTTCTTTTTTTCCCAGTTATATATAGATATGTCTATCAATAAAATATTTCTGTATAAAAATACTATGAAATCCAAAAAAAAGTATACATCAATTTGTTGAGGAATGCAATTTTTCTTGTGATATACATAGAAATCTCTTGGATACCTTTTAAATCATAAGAGAAATATTTCTTTTTATACTTTGTCCACCTACTCAGTTATGCAAAAAATGGCATGGCAATTTTTTTATAGAATATTCAGAATAACAAAAATAACATATTTTTGGCTAAATGTTTTTTCTACTTGATAAAAAAACGGATAATTAAAAATATAATTAATGGATAGTTGATAAACAATCCAGAGTTTCCGCATAGCGAGCACTAATTGTATTATACTTAACTGCTCTTGAGGTGTTCATTTGTCTCGAGAGATGAAAATGTAAACAATTTTCGACTACATATAATTCTTTGCGTTTAAAATTAAATAATTCAATTCTTTTACACATTTTTGATAAAACAATGAGGTTTCAAAAAAGTGTATAATGTTTAAAATATAATCATAATTTTTAAAATTATAAGAACATGAAAATAAGAAACATTTCTATAATAAATATTAAGTAAGTTTTACGTTGCGCATGATATTTTCTAAAATAGCCTTTGATGTATAAAATATTATGGAAAAATATAATGTATCCCTTACTCTTTAAACCCTTCCTAGTACTATATTTCTTTTTTATTTAAAGAGTTAGTCGCCCATCCGGTATAGTGGTTAGCGGCGCTGACTGTTGTGCCTTTGGGCCTGGGTTCAAATTCCGGAGAAGACATGGATGTTTGTAAATATATAGTGCCTTCGCGGCATGGCGGTACTTTAAATAGCCGTCCAGCTTCAAGACCTCTCGTGAGGTTGGTGGGAGGGGAAGAGAGAAGGGAGACCCCTGATCACCCCCTAGGGTGTTCCCCCTCAAAATTGGGGTGAAACCGAGCTAAATCGTTCTGTTGACTGTATGCTGCTCAAAGCTACGGATAACGACATGCGTCTCTTAGCCCTTTACCATGATGAATTTCGTAGGCTTTCATCTGGCCTTTGCCGATCAGGTGTGGCATTAGTAACAACATTTAAAAAGTATTAAAATTTTAAAAATGTAATTTTTTTTACTTTTTAAAAAATATTATTTATTATTCTATTTATATTAAAATACTACTGTATAATAAGGATATATTTGACTTTATAAATCAATTTATTGCTACTAGTTTAGAAAACAGCAGCTAATAATGATATTATGCCCAACGTAAAATTTACTTCATATTTCTTGCAGAAATGTTTCTTATTTTCATTTTTTTGTAATTTTTAAAATAATGATTATATTTTAAACATATTATACTTTTTGAAACCTCATTACAAAATAAAAAATGTGTAAAAAAATAGAATTATCTAATTTTAAACTCAAAGAATTATATCTAGTTGAAAATTTTTTATCTTTTCATCTATCGAGACAAATTAACCCCTTCCACTCTCATTTTATTTCTGGTTAACGGATAAAAAAATGTCAATTTTGTTAATGCTTATTTTCAAATATACATAACTTTTTCAATCATATTAACCCCATTCTCAAACAAAATTTCCTAAATATTAATATAAAAAAAATTTACTTGTAATTTACTTGTTAAGTTGACTTCCTGTACGGCAGAAATCATTAGATATTGGAGTCTCATTTCACTCTAACTATAAATATAAAGCTTAGAATACTTAGCTTTTATCTTGAATTACAAATTTTGCTTACATCTTTCGCATTTACATAATTGATTATGAAATTATTAATCAGAATTTGATCGTGTATGATAAATTCAAAAACGTGGCACTGCATACAACCCAACATCATAATCTGGACAGTAGAATCTTGTTTCTCTTCTTACCTCCTTCCTTTTACTGTCTCTTTTTGAGCATAAAATAATACACTGTCGTGTTGGATTAGTTTTCTTCTCTATTGGAGGAATGTAGTCAACAAAGTGTCTTTCAGACAAGTATGAAAGGGGGTGCTCAGCATAAGGACATCCTCTTTTCACAGAAAATTCCCCTGAGTGGTATTTTCCAATTATTCGAAACCATAAAAATCCCATATGAAGTAATTCAGGAAAGACCCATTGCACAGTGTAAATTTTCAGTGCCGAGCTACACTCGGGATAAACCAGGATGGTACGTTTCATCTGCCCGAGCTCAGCTCGGGAAAAGCCGGGAAGGGTTTAATACCCCGAGACCTCTTAAGGATTTAGAACCAAGTTCAAATATCCACCTAAGCACCTAGTTAATGTAGCTTTTCAGCATTAACGTTTAAATAAACACTATGATAGAAAAAAATTTATACATCTAATCGATTTACATATTTACCCTATATTCACTTACTGAGAGCATTCCAATCATTACATATTTCAGTGCTTACTATTCCATATTATTGATGTGTAGCATCTTTCCTCACGGTTGCTGGATATTTGTTGGGAGTGATTTCGTGAAAAGGGACGGATGTGTGTAACATTATGCTACGTAAGATCACGCTACTTGATTTGACCAATGAGAGTACGTGGCTGAGTCTTTTCGCCACCCTCGCATGGGGGTCCAATTCTAGTAGCCATCAAGCACTCGAGCGCTTGACTCTAAATCCGTTAGTCACGATATTGGGGGACATAAGTGTGGCAGAATGCCTATTTGAAAATGGACAAACAGTGATTTCGATGGTCGTATACATTTCTTCGAATCAAACGGTTAAAAAAAATTAAAGATTTCCTGCATTTTGTACTTTTACCATATAACGAAGGTGGTTCTGCTCTTTTAAAAAAACTATCACTCGCTTCCCCTTATTTTGCGTGGTGACTTTAACTTTAACTTCAGTTAGCCAAAAGCTGAGCCGCTCATAGCTTTTATGAATGATAACCTGGAAATGAGCACAAATTAGAATGTTTCGACTGCTAACAGTGGTACTGTTATTGACACTGTTTTTCAACGGTTTTTAAATACTTTGAAATCACAAGTATATGTGTCATATTTTAGTATCATAAGTCTATTGTCTCCTCTCTTCCCCAAATTGAACAATAATAATTATTTTTGATGAAATATTGCATTACTCCTTTTGTTAACTAAATACAATTTTCATTAAAGGTATAATTATTCGATAGAAAATTATTTCCAATCATACCCGCGCGCGAGATTTTCATATTTTTTTCAGGAAAAGCGTATTTACCACGATAACATGTCAGATGTTACACATCATATGCGACTACTGTAAGACTCGTTTTATTTATTTATTTATTATTATTATTATATTCCTAATTTATGAAGTAAAAAAAAATAGCTGAAATCTTTTTAGAATTTTTAATGGCTGAATTTTCTTATATTTTTCTCTTTCTTTATCCATAAAATTATATTTAGATCATTAGTATTTTGATTTCTTTCTGCTTCATTTGTGCAACGTATTTTTTCCAATTAAAAACCATTTTCTATTATTTTACAGATATCATTTTCTATGATTATTTAGAGACCTAAGAAGCAATTTAGTTAAATCTAAACTGTGTATTTCGTTACTTTAAATTTTTTTTCTCCATTAACAGAAATATTTTACTGAGGGGTTTCTTGTTTATTAGCGTCAGGCTGTAATTATTTCTAAAGATTCGTTTGCATCTCAATGACAAATGAGGCTTTTCAATAAGTAACGGGATCATTAAAGAAATAACATTGAATTTCATCTCTTTTCTTTAAAAAAAAAGATTTTTATTTTACTTTGTATTTTTCTTTACTACGCACATTTGTCGTCTTTGTTTTAATAATAATTTAATATTTCTTTGAGATATATCTAATTAGCTTATTTGAGGTCTGTACTCCCAAAAGTAGTGTTCTTTTCACTAGTTCGTTTTTAAAAAATTAGCTTTAATTATTCCAGTATCAGGACAGATAAGTTTATATTTAGTATCATAGCAACAAAGAGTTCAGATGTCCCTTCAGTTATTTGAAAGTACTAGAATATTGATTTGAAAAGTTTTTCACTTATAAAAAAGTAAGTAAATGATGATTAATTTTAAGATATTTTTCCCTTTACATAGCATTTCTATTGCAGCGTTTCGAATATATACATTTTTTCGGCTTTGGAATAATTTTTATCTATGTCAAAATACAGAGTAGATAAAACGTTTTCCCCAATATATATTTTTAATCTTTTTACTTGCGAATTACTTTTAAAAAAACCGATGTTAGTATAATTTTTTTAAAAAAAAAATGCCAGTATTTAGATTATTTTTTCACTTAAAAGTTACAATTTTCTTAATTTTTAAATAAAACAAATAATTTTAGTTACTATTCATTCATTGAGAAAGCAATAAAATTTTGAATTGTATTTATCCTAGTCATATCGATTCTTGCTATAGTCTTCAATACATTTCGTATTAAATTTAAACTAATTAAGCACAAAAATCAAATTTAAACATAATAAAATTTTACTCTTCAATTATGTTAGTCTATTTTATGCACAACAAGAACATGCTTAGAATTTTTTTTAATTTCATAACTAACATAATTCTTAAATCCTTCTAAATATATTTGATAATTATGTTCTGCAGTTGTTTGAATGTATATTTGTAAATAAATAAATAAAAATTTTATTGATAAATGAAATAAAACACAGTATTTTAACTTTAGAATCCATTTTACATTCTCGCCATTTTCTTTTTGGTTTTATTCTTTCATTTTTTTAAAAATAATTTTGCCATCTTAAAATTACATCAAATTATCAAGTTTTGAAAATAGTTTAAGCTTTGTGTTTATCATATTTGGGTTGATTACGTACTTAAGATATCCTTACACTCATGTAACAGTAAAATGTTAAATACAATGAATATGAATGCAAAATAAATTTAAAAAATGAAGAAAATCCATTTCTTTTTAACTGAAGCAAAATGTGTGGCTATAAATTTATATATGTCTACTGTACAAAATTAATATTTAGATTATTAAGCATTTTGTGTGGGTTTGCTGGAAGTATAATGAAAAAACATGTAACAAACAAGACAAATAAAATAAATATGACAATAATGATTGTCATTGAAATCAAGGTTATATATTTTGAAGCATATTTGTGAAGTAAAACTACAGCTTAGAAGATTGTCCTTATTATATTTTATGTCTCTCTTTTATATATCATGTCTTTGTGTGTGTTTAATATTACTTTCAAAACTGTTTTTTATTATTAATTACTAATATGTCAATTCTAAGGCACGATATTTTTGAAAACTTTTTCTCAACAGGATTTTTTAAAGTAGAACTCAACAAAAAACGCTAAGATTCACTTAAAATTAGATTCATAGTCATAATTTTTTTTCTTTGAAATTTGTGAAATTTTTATAGATATGCATATAAAACTTGTGACATAGCCATCCTGTGATAGCTATGACGTGTCGGATCCGCGTAAGCTAGAGGTGTGGGATTA
>BMAV01009742.1:70880-91516 GCA_019973955.1 Trichonephila inaurata madagascariensis
AAAAAAAAAAAAAAACATTTTTCGATCAATTTGCTGCTATTTGATAATTTCTAATCATTTTAATCGATAAAAATTGTTCAGTTGTTAAAATAATCGATATTTTTGAATAAAAACTTGATTATCAATATAAAAAGTAAAATAAATTTTAATAAAGTGAGATGCAACATCAGTATGCACTATTAGAAATGAAAAAGGGATTAAATATTCAATATAATTTTTAAATTGTTTTCTTAGTCTAACCAAACTTTTCATTTTAAAGTACAAGCAGCATTCAAAGAAATCCACTAGTATGTGTATGTACGACGTTTTTTGTTTGTTGTTTTTGACAAAAGCATAAAAAGTTCTCAATAACATCTTACTTTCAAGGACTATGTATTAATTATTTATGCGGGAAACAGGTAATTTTTTCTTAAAATAATACTGTCTATTTTCAACGAACAAATCAGCAGAAACTTTTGCTTATGAGTTCGTGTTTGTAATTAGATCAATGATTTAAATATAATTATCAATACAGAAAATGATAAATAGTGACTAATAATTAAATTTACATTGGATAAAAATAAAAAAATATAGATTAAGGTACCCGGCTACGTTCGGAACCGTGATTTTGCAAAAGCGTATAAATGGATAATATTTAGGATATTTAGTGTCACTTTGATTAGAAAATGTATATAAAATTATTTTAAGAAGAGTATTACAATAAAAAATTATTTAAGTACAATATTTTGACAAGAAATGAACATAGGATGACCCATTTTCAAAATATTCTCCTTTTGTGAAAAATGCTTCTATTATAATAATATTTTGCCGTATATAGCTCAGACCTCTGAACAGAGGCTCAACTAGAATTTTTGAAATATATAAATTAGAAGTGGGTTTATCCATGTTTTACGACAACAGAGGGGAGAACTTTTAAGAAAAAAACGCCGATAATTATATTTCAATGGGTTGTAACTCTGAAAATAATGGGGATTTTTCGAAAATCATAGTTGAGCCTCTGTACAGAAGTCTGAGCTATATACAGGCAAAATATTATTATAATACAAGCATTTTTCACAAAAGGAGAACATTTTGAAAAAAGGTTATTCTAAGTTAATTTTTTGCCGAAATATTGTATTTAAAAAATTTTTTTGTCAAAATGTCCTTAAAACAATTTTATACATGTATTCTAATCTAAGTGACACTAAATATTATGAAAATTATCAATGTATGCGCTTTTTTAAAATCACGGTTCCGAACGTAGTCGGATACATTAAATTAGAATAACTTTCTAGTTTCTAATATGCAAAAAAAAGTTAAATTATTTGCTAAATGTATTAATAAAATTTATTTGGTAACGAAAAACACACACACATTTTCTGAACACCAACGAAAAGCACAAGAATGGATCATGTTCAGTTTTTTTATAAATAGGATATGTCTGTTATTTTCCATACTTGAAAGGAAGTCAGTATTTGTCTCTTGCTTTTATTGGAATGTCAAATTCCCATTGCTATTTAATCATCTTATTTCGTTTTAATTATATATAGATTTAGATCTTGTTTATTTATCTATCTATATATATATAGGAGAAAAGAGTCAATCACACACACACTACCTCATCCCGATTTCTTTAGAATTTACAGCTTGAAATTTTGCAGATATGTTCTCTCCTTTCATGGAATAGAAAAAAAATTGGCCTCTAAAAATGGCCCTTACGGAAATAAATCCCCAAGGGGGCTTATGGAGACGTTATAAACAAAAATTCCCTTTTTTAAACTATTACACCTAGAGACTTTAAATTTGGCAGCTGTGTCTTTTTTATTAAATATAGAGGTCCACTGAGAATGGGCCTTTCGGAAATCGACTCTAAGGAGTCTCAGGGGTGTTAACTTTTTCTCGAGTGGTGAAAGTAGAAGCAATTTTCAAACAGACATAATTCTTTTAAATTTAAATTAAATAATTCGAATCTCTTACACATTATTTACAAAAAATTATGGCTTCAAAAAAGTACAAAATGTTTGAAATATAATCATAATTTTAAAAATCATAAGCATATGAAAATATGTAATAAATATTAAATAATTTTTGCGTTGCGCACGATATTTTCTAAGTAGCCTCTGATGTATAAAACTTTACTGAATTATAAAATATATCATACTCTTTAAGCCCTACATCGTTTAAGAATAATATATCTTTTGTATTTCAAAATATTTGAAAAATATTGAAATATTTAAAAAAAAATTTGAAAATTTAATTTTTTTTTATTTTTTAAAAAATATAATTTATTATTCTACTAATATAAAATTACTACAGTGCAATAAGAATACATTTAACTTTATAAATTATTTTATTCCTAGTAATTAAAGCTACTATTTTAGAAAATAGCATGCGCAACGTAAAACTTAACCCTTAACTTCCCACTGTTACGTTTCTGCAACGTATGATTTATTTTAATTTAACAGACTCAATATTTTTTTTAATTACCAACTAATCACTTATCTGAGAAAAAAAAATTACTGCAATGAAATACATGCTGATTTTGTCACTAGATGGAAGTACATTTTTTCCAGAAATCACAACTATAAAAATCTCTGATGCCTCAAGAACTGTGTTTTTGCTATAAAAAGAATCCATTATATTTTATGCTTCATCTTGTTTATTGACAAAATAAATTACCAGGTAAGAAATTTAAATATTTTATGTTAATTTAAAAGTAATTTTGATTTTCTAATGGAAAAGGTTTGAAAGAAATTTGATTTTAATTATATGTTGCAGGTTTGCAACATTGGTCTTTGGTTACCATTTTGACATGGCCAAAAAGCGTATACTAACCCAAAATGAAATTGATAGATATATGAATAATTAGGACGAATAAAGTGAGGATGGTCTTGAATATTCTGATGATGATATTGATTTTTATCTGATTGTGTGTCATCTAATGAAGATTCGGATAACGACTGTGAAAATAGTATTGGTTCATAAAATGCACAATTCAGAATATAAAAAAATCCGATGATGATAATAAGTTAGATAGAAATATTTCAGTCTGAGAATCTTTTTTAAATTTAACTTTTAAGAATAATAAAACATTGTCAAAGAATTTTTATGGAAAAATCAAAACATTTCATTGAATGAAGAAGTAATAAAATTCCATGGAGATTACAAACTCCCAAGAGAAATTATGGATTTGGAGTGCGAAAAGTGTAAAATAGGACTTTGTTACAACAAAATCAATAACTGCTTACAAAATTTTCATTGCATGTAAGGCTAAAGCAATTTATAACAATGAATAATAAAATCGTCATATAAAAAAAGTTTCGTAATTTACAGCACTACTGCGCAATGTTGCACTTCTGCAACAAACAAAAAAAATGACCGAAATTCAATTTAAAACAGCTTAATTTTTTTATATATATATTTCCCTTTTATTATTATTTGAGAACTAGCTGATATAATTTTTTCATAGAAATTTAAAAAATTGGGAAGTTAAGGGTTAATTAATATTTCTTATATATACAGAAATGTTTCTTATTTTCATGTGTTTATAATTTTTAAAACTATGATTATATTTTAAACATTTTATACTTTTCTGAAGCCCCAGTCCTTTATAAATAATGTGTAAGAGATTCGATTTATTTAATTTTAATTTGAAAGAGTTATATGTATTTGAATATTGTTTATATTCTTAGCCCTCTAGAGAAAGTTAACACCTCTGAGACACCCCTGAGTATTGTGAGGTTTTATAGCGAGTTTATATATATATATATATATATATATATATATTCCTTTTTCAACGTATTTAAGCTATAGACTTGAAATTTGGCAGCTATGTCTCTTTTTGTTGAAGAGAGATACACTAAGAATGAGTCTTACGCGCGCGGAAATCGACTCTCAAAAACGAGGGTGCGTGAAGTTACAGGGACGTTTCAGTTTTTAAGAAATTCCTAGTTTTCAACTATAAAACATTACAGATTTGAAATTTGGGAAACATGCTTATTTTGTAGAGTAGAGACCCACTAAGGATGAGTTTTATCGGAATCGACTTTCAAGAGGGGAGGTTGCGGGTTATAAGAGGACGTTAAAGATGTACAATTTTCTCATTTTTAAACTATGAGATCTACAAACTTGATATCTGGTGAACATGTCTCTCTTGTTGCGTAGAGACCCGCAAAGAACAGGATTTGTGGAAGTTGATTCTCAAAAGATATTGTGGAGGGTTATGGGGAGATACGATGAAAAAATTGTTGTTTTTGAATTAATAGATCTACAGAGTTTAAATTCTGCAAGCATTCTCCTTTTGTTGAGTAGAGATTCGCTAAGAACGAGTTTTGAGGAAATCAACTCCGATAAGAAAATAAATATACTTCCTTTTTAGAAATTCAAGCCCTGTACTTTTCAAATAAAGTTGCGAGGGCTATAAGAAGGGTTTTTAATACAATCGAAAGCTTAGTAATAAAACTTAGACATCAATAACTCAAAAACAATATGTTGTCATACAGCAGCATTATGAAATACTTAACGAAGAGGGTGGATAGTGGCTAGTTTTGATAATTTCGACAACTTTTTGTTTCTGTAAGCCTTATTTTGGGAATTATATAAATTATATTTTTTGCATAATTTAGTTTTCACTTTGGAACATCGTTTCTTCATTTATTAAGCATTAAAAAGTTAACATTTCGTTAAGGAAGGATAAATGAACCACACTTTTTTTACATTTGAGTGTACGCTATTTGTTTAAAATTCTCATTTTGATGTTCCTTGAATGTATAAAGTTTTAATATACATTTTTGAGGATAATGTATTTTAATGGTTTTATATGAATGCTTTCTACTTTTTAAATGCCTAGTTTTGTCCATATTGTAACTGGATTTTTTTTTGTCTGAAATATGTACATCAAATGAATAAATGTATTTTCAAATTAAGAAAGAGGGGCACAAAAAACTAATAGTAATATAACTTTCATTTCAAGTTACGCAAAGTGTTTACTATTAAGCCTACTATACATTAAATTTAATAGAATATCAATGTCCTCTCCATACAAAGTAATTTTAAAGTTTTTGGAATTAGATGTCAAGTGAAGTTCTATTTTTGGAAATTTTGTTGGGGTTTAGTATTTTCAATACTGTTACAAATGGTTCATTGAATTGGGTTGAGTTATTCCCTAATAAATACATAACTCTCTATAGTACATTTTAGTTTCAACAAGACCATTTTTTTTTTTTATTCATTCAACAAGTTGTGAGAGTTGACGTGCGTTCAACAAAATAATTGTATAAATTCCCTTCTTTTTTAGCTAATTTATTTTGATCTACTAGAAACTTTCCAAAAGATTCAATGCGAATTTTTAAACCTTATATAAGAAAAGCTTAAACAATTTAATATCTGTCTTAAGGAATAGTTTTTTTTTTTTCTAATTTAAAAATGAAACCGCTTTTAAATTGATGTTTTAATCTGTTTTTCACTACTAACAAAGTATCATTCAAATCACCACAATTTCAGCTTTTAGTAAAAAGACATAAATGTGTGAATTAACGAAAAAAGTTAGATCCCTAACGTCAATATGAATAATGGTTCATCGTAAGTAAATAATAATATATTAAAAATTAAAGCCTCACACTGAGGGAATCAATAAATATTATCTGACAATTTTCTTCAAAAATTTCTTTCGAGTGTATGAACAAATAAAAACTAAGAGCTTCTTGACCTGTATAAATAAAGATTCAATTTTCCACAAGGCTTTTGAAAAATGGAACCAAATACTAAAAATATTGTAAAATCAATGCAATAATACTTATCAAATTCGTTAATTTATTTTTATCATTTTTCCTTGCAATATTATATGATGAATATAAATAGAAGTATATTTTGGCATGAATGCACCGACAATCTATTCCGGAACCTTCAAATCCAACATTTTTTTCATTTTGGGGAACAAGTAGAAGTCGCATGTTGCAAGATTTAGTGAACACCTCGAATGCTTGAGCAGAGTAATTTTCTTCTCTGTTTAGAACTGCTTCAAAGAGAATGCTTTGCGTATCGGTGCATTGTCTTGGTACAGCATTTATGAGTTGTTGTTTCACAGATCTGATCTTTTTTTCCTCGACCTTTCTCTCATCCTGGCCAGAACATCAATGTAGTACTTCTGGTTTGCCGTTTGACCTTGAGGTAACCACTCAATCATGATGACACCTTTAATATTAGAAAGGAAAAAAACCGATGAGCATGACTTTCCTTTTCGACTTGCTCATTCGAGCTTTTTTTGCTTCTTGGCGAAATGGGGGGTCTTTTAGAGCAAGGATTGGTGTTTTGTTTTAGAATCGTATGGGAAAATCTATGTCTTGTCAATTGTGACGACTTTTTATAGCAATTCAAACTGTGCTGTGTATTGTTCCATGATGTGGGAACACCAGCGTTTCTCAAACTGTGGAGCGTGATAACTCTACAAGGGGGGGGGGGGGAGCATATTGAAAAGTCGAAAATAATAGATTATTTAAAAAATTAATTTACTCAAAGTAAACAAACAAAATGCTTTCTGATATAAAAAAAATATAAAATACACATTTACACTGATATAATACACTTATAAATGTATCATACACTTATAAATGTAATACTTATACTTATAAGTGTACAATGTATTTTATTATTAATTTAACAATACTAAGTTAAGAACAAATTTGATAATTATCAGTGACCCCATGGGTTTGTGTATTAACACTTATCTTGATAATTTTTTTTGTACAGTTTATAATTAATTCCTTAACTGCCTATTAAAAGTTACGCGATTCGCTCCCCAATGCCTCCGTTTTCCATGTAGACGAGCGTATTTTGATGGGTTTTTTAGGGGGGACAGGAGGAGAAAAGGAATAAATAAGCGAAATCCTCTGAAATAAGTAAACCCTTCGCCAACACTGTCAAGGTCATTTTATTGCATCCCAAAGCCTTCGGAATAATTTTATGGATTGCACTGCACAGAAAAGATCGTACTTCGAAAAGACGTACATATACGTCCAGAAAATTAATACTTTGACTGAGCGAGACGTTTATATACGTCGGTGGTACATAAGAGGTTAAAGTCGTATTGTAGCTTTAGTGTCAAAGTATAGTATTATTTAATACAAAAAATTGTAATTGTATGGAGGGGGCGCGATGAAAAGGATGATTGAATAGTGGGTCACGTATATTGAAAGTTTGAGAAACACTGGAGAACACACTTTATTTCCTGTTTTCCTTTTGGTCTAGAGTGAGATGTTTGGGGAACATTTATTGCACAAACCTCCAACATTTGCAAATTCTCATGCGCATTTTTTTCTTTAATTGTTTCCCTGAAATTGTTCGTAATGTCTCCAATCATCCTTATACTCACAACATAGAACTTTTCTCAAGATTTCTTTAAATTCTTGAATGTCTTGCTCAAATCTCAATGGCATAGATTGATTACAGGGTACATCATCAACCTCCCTCTCTCAACCTTCAAATATCTTTCGTGCCCTTCAAAAACTCGAATGCGTAACATGCAAACATCGCTAAGCACTTTTTTGTTCAGTCTGAGGTTGTTTTTTTTAACGAAGAATGTGAGAATAATGCACTGTTCAATTTTCACGCTTCCATGACAGCGTCTCTTCGACAAAACAACATCTTACTAAACAAGAGAAAAAGACAATATAGATCCAATAGCAAGGAGCATGAAGGTCAACTATATTTTTACCTCATTCCTCCCCACGAAGTCTTAAGATTATGGCATGATAGTCATGTTGTTTATAAAATAACTACACCTCATATAATGTTTGTAATATTCTCTGAAATTATGTATATGTATATATATATATATTTATTTGTGTGTGTGTGTTTTTCGAATGTGATTGTTGCATGTTATCTCTTGTTTGTAGAGAATAAGCCTATATATATATATATATATATGATATTTTGAATAACTGATAGATATTTTGAATTCATTTATATACATGGAGCAAGTATTTATGTTATCGTCCTGCTTCTTTTCACCAGAAAAATGAACTTCAATTTCAAAAATTCTTATACAAATGATAAATTTCGATCAAAACTCTGCTTGAATTGAAGGGAAATTCGCATAAAAAAACTAAGCTCTTTTTATCTGTCAAATAATGTACATTTTTTTGTCTATTTGTAATCAGAAATTCAAGAAATGACTAAAACTCAAGGATAAAATTAATCAGATTTTTAAGTCAATTTTGAGGCTAACAATTTTGTCGTAAGACCTTCGAACTATTTCTTCTTATTTTTGGTTCTCTTTCAGCAAGTTTTTAAATTTCAGAATGCAATGAACTGTGTGGCTTTTCTTTAAATTTCTTTTATTAAGATTTTTTTAAAGAGATTTAAGCTCCCGCTCCTGCAAAGTCAGGTTTTGGGCCCCACCAACTGGATCTTACAAAGGATTGCAAAACCATAACCTTTGGGCTCCCTAGAATCCTGCCCCCCCCCACGCGATATAGGGTATATATTACACCACTGAGTCTATAGATATTTATTAATTACATTCATGGAGAATATTTACAGTTTATCTTCCATATAATTTCTCTCTGGTTACATGGTCAAATGTTTTGAATTCCTTATTTGATGAAATGTGATAATAATATATTCTTTTTCAAAATAACTTCTGATTTTTTTCAAAATTTTTGTTGTTTTTTTTTCGTCATTATTATTCAGTTTTTAATATTAGAACTTTTTCTCTAAAACTCTAAATCCCAATTTTGAAAAAACTTAAACATCAACGAAAATAAATTATTATTCATTTATTGTGAAATTCACACATTTTCGTTTCTTTAAAAAAATGTAGTCAAAAAGTAAAATATGCTCTAAAACAGGGGTGGGCAGACTTTTCCAGGCTACGATCTACTTCTAATTTTTTCAAAGTATCGCGGTCCACCCATTGACGCAGGAGTCATGAACTAAAAGAAGGGTCTGCAATGTTTATTATTCAAGGTGTTTGTCGGTCCAAAGGTAAATTAAACTTAAGGTATCCGACTACGTTCGAAACCGTGATTTTAAAAAAGCGTATAAATGGATAATTTTCATGATATTTAGTGTCACTTAGATTATACTACAGGTATAAAATTGTTTTATAAGGACATTTTGACAAAAAATAATTATTTAAATACAATATTTTGGCAAAAAATTAACTTAGAATAATATTGATTCAAAATATTCTCCTTTTGTGAAAAATGCTTCTATTATAATAATATTTTGCCTGTATATAGCTCAGAACTCTTTACAGAGGCTCAACTATGATTTTTGAAAAATTCACATTACTTTCAGAGTTACAATCAATTGAAATAATTATCGGCGTTTTTTTCTTAAAATTGCTCCCGTCTGTTGTCGTAAAATATGGATAAACCCACTTCTAAGTTATATATTTCAAAAATTCTAGTTGAGCCTCTGTAGAGAGGTCTGAGATATGTACAGGCAAAATATTATTATAATAGAAGCATTTTTCACAAAAGGAAAACATTTTGAAAAAAAATTATTCTAAGTTAATTTTTTGCCAAGATATTATATTTAAATAATTTTTTTGTCAAAATGTCCTTGAAACAATTGTATACATGTATTCTAATCTAAGTGACACTAAATATCATGAAAATTATCCATTTATGCGCTTTTGCAAAATCATGGTTCCGAACGTATTCGAATACCTTAAGAGCTAAAGTATCACATGAATACCAGAACACTTCAGCGCTGTTTATTGTTTGCTTCCATCTGCATAGCATGACCATTTGGTCGGAAAAGCTATTACTGTATTTCCTTCCTTTGAAAAAAAAAAGTTTATTGCTTTTCTTTCTTCGGTCAAATTCCATGTTCTCATAATTATAGCAAAATAGTAGAAAAATATAGCTAAAAAGGTTTTTAAAAAGAAAATGAAAATTCAACTTACCATATTTATTGGAATATAAACCTCACTTTTTTCTAATGTTTTTGATACTAAAAATCGAGTGCGGCTTCGAATCGAAGACTGAAAAATTCATTGGATGGGGGAAATTGAGCTTGATACTGACGGTTAGAGCAAATAGATTCAGGCAATTATTTAAAATTATTAATACTGGTAAAATAAATTAATTATACATTTCTTATTAGACCTCATTTAATTTTTTTTTAAAATTTTGTAAGTATCGGATTTTGATAAATTATACTTAACACTACTTTTTATTTTTTCACAAAAACTTTTTGAGAATTTGAGGTGCAGCTTAAATTAAAACAAATACAAAATTAAAAATTGCTATTAATAGATTGGTAATATTTTGAAGATCGTGTCTCCTTTACGTCACTTAAAATAAAAGCTTTCATTTCATAAGCTCTCTCATTAGATATCTTTGATCTAATACCTAAATCAAAAGGCATTTTGTTTGATTTGCAGAAGCGCATACAACCCTGCGATAAGGTTTTTTTTGTTACGTTCTCTTTTTAAACCTAAAGTACTACTCTCACAGAGACAAAACAACTCAGACCTAGAATTTAATACAATTCTTGGGAGATAAAAAATTCATCACTGTTATTATTATTGAAATTGCAAAAAGGAAGTCACTATCACTCTTTATCGAGGCAGCAAAAAATATTTGCTGATCATCTGTTTGGCCTTTGAATTTGCTGGCATCGTTAGAGTTCCCTCCCTCCCCCACTTATGTGTTTTCATCCTCATTTAGAGAAGTCATAAATAAACTATATCTGTTAAACTTTTTTTTTCATGTAAAAGTAATAAGATATTTGGAAAAGCACAGAGAGCATTTTAAAGGATTATTTGGGCAAGATTTATATTTAAGTCTTCTCAAACATATATAACACACACAATGAGAACTGTTTTACAAAATTCTTTTTAGAACTGACACTTAAAAAAATAGTCTCCTTACAATTCAGCTGTTATATCGAGAATAATATTTGAAAAAAAAAAATAACTCGTTGCCATGAGCTCGTTACTTCAGCTAGTCCTAAATACTAAGGTGACCATTTTTTTTTACAATGAAAAGGAGGACGAAAAATCTAAGAAAAAATTACAACTTAAATATATGAAACATTTTATTAATTCAAACAAAAATACGCTAATTACGCTTACATTCTTTTTAATTATTATCTTAAACGCGTATCTTTCCCATTAAATGATTTTTTTTTGTCAACATATCATTTTTTAATATATAGGAAAGTTCGGGCAAAAAATATCCTTCATACTGAATTTTACGGTAAGCACTGTAGCTAAAATATTAAAATTCAATTTTGATTTTTCACTAGTCACTTCACAAAAATCATTACCAACTGAAAAAAAAAAACTCTTTCAACTGTTGCATTCTAGTTCCAGGGCAATACAACGTAAATTCAACAAGAATAATTACATTTTCATATGGAATATGTTCATTTTTGAAATGGTTTAAGTAATTTCACCCATATTTTACCAATTTCTCAGCATGATGATTTTCCAATTGTTCTAATTTATTAGAATTTAAAAATACACGCAGTCTTCTTTTTACTTCAAACAGACAATTGTCATCGATATTAATATCAGGCATTTCTTTTGATAAAAAATCAACACAGTTTTCTATATCTGTCCAATTTACTTGAAATGAAGTTAAAAAACACCATGAAAAACTGTTATTCCCTGTGATATTTGTTTCAGGCCATTCTTCGACATTTTGGAAACATGTTTCGTTCATCTTTGAAAATAGTGATTAACAGATCCCTGTATATATTTTAAAATATTGAAAAGAGGACAAAAAGGAGGACACTTTTCAAGGAAGGACAGAACCTATAAAAGGAGGATGTTTTGTCACCTTATAAATACGGAATAATTACAATAAAGAAAATTTAACTCTTTTTAAGAAACGTTTAAAGCAAAATGCAAGATACAAACATTTGCGCAATAACCACAAATATAATTAAATGATGCACAAACTATCAAACTATTCAAAATACATAAAAAAGTCATTTTCACCTTAAGTTAGTTCTAACAATTATAGTTAGTAGAGGACTTAGTCTGCATACTGTCCGTCAAACTTGAATATCGATGTATATAGTTACTGACTGCTAATCTTGCACTGGATTCTAAATGGTCGTCTTCTGACGGGAGTGACAGTGAGACGGGACCGACATGTATTATTAATTATATTCATCGTTGAAAATGCTGATTCACATAGGCAGGTAGAGCCAAAGAACGATGTGAAATGGAATGCAACTTTTTTTTAAATTAGGAGTTGCTTCGTCCATTAGATTCCAAAAGTTATTCTTAGGTTCTGAGCTACGTGTTTTTAAAATTATGTCATTTTGAAAAAGAACTTCGTTTTCCTCATGAGATAAAGAGAATATATAATTTATATTTTTGGTTGTCTTCCACATGAATATTGCCAAATGAGTAACACATGAAGGTAACAATTGATTCTAGTTTAGTGAATTCTTGAAACGTCTCTCAAATTCTGAGTGAAGTTTTAGTACTTCATCATAATATTTCTCTTTATTTAATGTACCCCCGTTTTTCGATAACTCGTCAGAAATATTTTAAAAATTTTTTAGTTCATTCTGCATTAGCTGGGAAGATAATAGTTTTAATTTATTTTTGAAAGTATTAACATATTCTATCAGTTCTACTATTGTTTGATTTTTTCTTTGCAATTGTAAGTTCAATTCATTAAGATGGCTTGTTATATCAACAACAAAAGCTAAATCCTTCAACCAAATTTTAACACTAAGTTCGATTTCGTTTCATCATTTTATTCCAAAAAATCTTTTACCTCTTGTAGTATGTCCCTGAATCTTTGTAAAAGTATACTCCGACTTAGCCAACGGACATCAGCATGATATAACAATTCCTCGTAATCAGATTCGTTTTCTTCTAGTTGAGCTCTAAACATTCATCTCTGAAGATTTCTTCCTCGAATTGAGTTCACGATTTTCATGCAGATTCCATAACAAGACACATATTCAAAATTTTGCAACACAGGGCCGGTTGGTGAATAATGCAATGATAAGAAAGGAAATGCGGAAAGTCATCGTCTCTGATACACATAGCCAAAAATCCATTGACTGTGTCGGTCATTGATGGTGCCCCATCAGTTGTCATCTATACAACTCTATAAATTGGAATATTTTTCTCTTCTAAGTATTTTTTGAACATATTCGCCTCGTGTTTTCTTCTTTAGGGGTAATATTGTCAATAATTCGTCTTTTATTCTGATATCCTGAAAAACCATTCTTACGAAGATACAAGGTTGAGAAATATCAACTACGTCCACAGATTCCTCAAACTGCAAAGAGAAGCAGATGCAGTTGGTGATACATTTGGTCAGCTGATTAGCCAGATCAGAATTCGTGTCATTTCTATGCGGCGTGTGATAGTTCTACGCGAAAGTTGAATATCTTTAATTGCGGAAATAATTTCAGTTTCATTCTTGAAGGAATCAGTTAATAAAACACTGGCGTCCAGAAACACTTTTTTTTTATTATTTCTCCATCAGCGAAAGGTTTCTTATGTTTTGCTAACAAATGACTAACACGAAGAGATGCAACAGTTCGAGCTTTAGATAAAGTATTGGGTTTAACAAAAGATGCCTGTTGTCGGATTAATAGCGATTTAGATTTTTTAAATTTTTGTTTACGCAATTCGCTTTTAAAAGGAAAATGTGCATCAAAACTTCCATGCATAGTTTTGAAATGTCATTCAATGTTTCCTTTTTTTGGAAGTGCCACACTTGGCTGACATATATAGCACACACATTTTACATTCACCAACGTAAAGAAAAACTGTTCTTCCCACTGTATTAAAATTGTAGGTTTTTTTTTTTTTTTTTTTTAATACTTCTTTCTGATATTATATGTGTTTTTTAATATATGACAGACTACTATTTTTACTAAAAAGAGAGCCCCCCTATAATCACAGAGAATGTGTTAAGCGTCTTAGTGAGCTTCCAGTAATGGTAAATGTGACATCTACACATAGTCGCATGGATTGTGAAAAGCCGATTATCCATTCTAACTGGCGCCAGTGTTCCATAAATATATTTCTATTAATATGCGCATCTTAGGTCTTAGTTAAAGGCAGTCACCTCAAAATATCTTGGCGGTCTACCGATCGATCGCGATCGACTTAATGCCCACCCCGGCTCTAAAAAGTATTGGAAATTATGCTGTAAGAATAGGCTGATTCAAAAAAAAATTTAAGAATTCAATGTGATGTTTTAGTCAAATGGTGCTGCCATCTAGTGTAAGCTATTGAAACTAAACATTAACCTCTCTTGTATGTGACTGTTAAATTACTCTTAAACTTTTTTTCAGCTTTAGATAAAATATCTGTGTTCATATTAATTCTTAAATTCTTTTTAGGATAGAATTAGCAATAATTATCAAGAAAAAAATTAAAATTTAATAACGTTGTGGTGAGAATTGTGTGCTCCAAATACGTTATAAATTTGAAATGTCATTATGAAACGAAAAGCGATTTATTTACAAATAGTCTTTAGGAAATGTTAACACATAGAAAATGAAGACATTTTTTAATGTATAATTCCTCATATACAATGCTGTTGTAATCAATACAAGCTACAAAGTCTGTTCAAAAAGTATCCGACCTTTGGTCATAAAAAATATTTGTTACTTTATGGGATTTTAAAATCCTAATAAAATTCAAAATAGGCCCCTTGTGCCTTCACACACTTAGCTTAACATTTCTTCCACTGCCGAAGATACTTCTGAAAGGATTCTTTTGGAATGGTGTTCAACTCCACCGTCGCGTTCTGCCTCATCTCATCTCTACTTTGAAAACGGGATACTTTCAATGGCATTTTCATTTTTGGGAACACCCAAAAGCCACATGAACCAGGCTCAGCGTTGATAGTGTCTAGTAGGTTTTGTGCAACTGCAAGACTGAGTTTTTCTGTTTCACAGAGAGTCAGAAGCTTGGGAACAATTTTCGCAGCCACGCTGCGCATAATCATACAAAATTGCATGTGCAGAACCTGTACTGATTTCAACTTGCTCAGCAATCTCTCGTACGGTTAAACGACGATCTTACATTATCAAATTTTCCAACCTTTTCAACAACAGCTGTATTTTGAGTGGTTTGTGGTTTCCCAGAACACTGTTCACACTCTACCGACGTGCAGCCACTTTTGAATTGGTTAAATCCCTCCTTAATTTAAGTGGCCCTCATAGCATCGTCTCCAAACATTTGCTGAATCTTACGAATTGTTTCACTTAAAAAATCATCAAGCTTTTGACAAAAATTTTGAAGCAATACCTCTGCTCAAGTCGTTCAGTCATCTTTAGAGAAATAAAAATCCAGTGAACACGTATAACAGTTCCTAACACAACTGCCTGCAAGAAAGGATTGATACACTAGAACGAAGAAGAAAAAATTCAAGCATGTGCATTAAGATGTCACCTCCCACTGTACACAGTGGCGTCGTCTTAAAATCTCTACTGTGTGTGGGAAAATTCAAAGTCAGATAATTTTTTAATAGACCATGTATATTTTCGTAATAAGGATAATGATTATACTTGGATTCCTTTTGAATTCAAATTTCTCTATAACATAAGTTTCACTGTACCCTGACTGGGGACTTTGTGACCATTGATATTTTAGCCAAGCCGCCAGTTAAAATTTTTGTTCCACCAAAGATTTTTCAAGTAGAGTAATTAAGAGTGCTTCTCATTTAAACGAATTGAATCTTAAAATTTCTTACTAAGTGGGGCAGTTACAGAACTCTTAAATATCAGTGAATCTGAAGTCATCCTCTTTTACTTGATCGTGCCTTAGATTTGTTGACGACAATGTATGTGTTTCTTTTATTGGAATACTTACTAAAGCCAAACCAAGCCCAAAACAAAATCTATCGAAACAAGGGTTATCACGCTATGGTACTCTTAGGTACTTGTACTACTAAATACAAGTGAGCAATTTCTGAGGAAGACATTCTGTAAAGAAAGACTGATGCATGTTAAATCAGTTGAGGCTTAAAGAACTCACGTTGGCATTATATGGAAGCTTATGGCTAAATTCAATTTCTTTGATCAAAAAAACTTTTTATTTATTTATTTATTTTTACAATTTACGTTTACCCTAGTTCCTACGTTATCATTAGTCTTGTTATAAGAATGTCAGTGGCTATACTTGATTTGTAAATGACATTTTAATTTTAGAAAATTGTAATATTATTCTGACTTATGAATTTGTTAATAATAATACTTTGTCTAATGCTGAGTGACATCTGTTACGGTTCTTTCAGTATTCATTAAAGATATCACATATAAATAAATATAAGAAATATATCCTACAAAACAAAGAAAGGAAAAATTCTGAAACTGAAAAATCAAGAGCAACAAACCAATATATATATATATAAAGTCAATTGACCAAAATGGAAAACTATTGTTTTCTTAAGTCATCACCGACTTAAACAGTGAAGTATAGTGATGCGTGTTTCTTAGGATCCTAACCTTACCCTTCAGCAGAAAATGTATGCATAATAGTACAAAGAAAAAAATTTAGAAAATAAACCCTGATTGAAAAAGACTTAAGCCTAAAATTTACTTCAAATAAATATATTAAAATTTGCTCTTAAATGAAAATATTAATTACATTTATGCATATATATATATTTGAAAAATCAATAATAATAATACGTACTAAATAGCTATATAATTCTAAATAAGCAAAACAAAAATAGAAGTACAACTTGATAGTATAGGTCAGAAATAATAAGTTAGCACAGTAATACAAAAGCAAATTATCTCTTTCGCTCTCTACTATGTAATGTAACGATGTGTTCATTTTGTTAAATGCAATGATGCATTTATTTTGTGAATTGTAGTATTCAAAATCATGATATTGATCAATCATCTTTTATCTTAGTAACTTTAAGATCAAACACAGAATTCAGCATCTTGTCTACTCAAGCACCAAACAATCAAAAGAGGGAATTATCCCTTTTCTAAATTTAAGTACAAGGAAAAACAGGAAAAAATGGAATGGTAAAAATATAATCACATGTTCAAGTGGAGAGAAATATGTTATTTTTAAAAAGTAAGAAAGTTTTTTAATAAGCTATTTTTAGGGAAAAGTTTCAATCACTCAGTAAGGGACGTGCAAGCTATTACGTTCTTTTACTAGGAATTACCCATAATTCTGCAAAAATATCAAGCTCCAATCCTTTTAATGAGGAATTCCGAATAAATGTTACAAAATATAGGTATTAATCCTTTACATCGAGATAAGATGAAACGTGCTTCGAAATAGGATGTTCGTAATTATGATTTAGATATTATAAATAAATAAGATTAGAATTGTAAGTAAATATTAAGTTATATATATGTAATCTTAGAACAGAAAAGTGAAAAGAGTTAATTGTCGTCTTACATTTTTAGAATTTCTCTTCAATTATAAAGATTTAAAAGTTTTTATGAATTTGAATGAAGCTATTGAGAATTCTTATTTTATATATTATGTTTTATGTTATACTAATTTTTTCTCGAATTATTTTTGAATGAAGTGGAACGTTGAAGTTGGCGTTATCTCTTAATTTGGAAAATTGTACTGGAATTATGAGAAATATAAATATTTTCTTAAAATGATAAATAATTTTTTTTTTCCTTAATACACTTTTTTAAATTTTTTATTTCAATCCATTACATTTCTTTTCTTTCTGACAATGAAACGGGCTGCGTACCTTCACTTTTAAACAAAAAAGTTGTCACACTAGCCGACTACTCATGGTCACCATCCAAAATCCCACCTACGTCTGAGGGAATGAAAGATGAGCCACTAAACTCTGCCATAATAAAATCAGTTTATCATGATCTTAACTTATATACAATACAACAACACTAGTATTGGAGGCTTATGATCAGAAGTGAAACGACGCAAACAGTAATACTGATAAATAGCTCAATTAACCACTGTGAATCTATTTTTATATATTATTTCCTAACTTAATAATATCCGCTTTATTCTTAAAGCTTAAATATACAAGCTTACCGCTATTTCCTTGGCGAACAGCTACGGTCCTAAATCATCAATTTTATCCTTCCATCTGACTTGCTCTTGCTAAGGCAATACTCTTTTGGTCTCGGACCCACTTTTGCTTATCTGCACTGGCACTATTAGACCGACTCACAGAACTCCTAGCATGCACTAACTCTCTTCCCTAGAACTTTAACTCACTTCCCTTAGCTTACTTAGTGCTCTGCACTCCTCGCGAATACTAACGTTCCAATATATATGATTCCTAATCTGCATAACCACGCTCTCTTCTTGGGTTGGTTGGAAAGACCCAAAGAAATCTCAAAAGGATTAATAGAAGTAATTCCGATAAAGGCCCGTCACAAAATGTTCATTTGTTAAACTCAGAACTTGATTTGCAACACTTAAGAAATAATTTATTTTCATTCCTTTTAACAACACAAGATTTTATTGAATCACGTTCTATCTAAATACCTTATGAATTAATAACTGCCTCTATAGCCGCTGCAACATTTTCCCTCCAAGCAGCTGCTAGATTCGCTTTTCTATGCAGATAAAATAACGCCATCCATATCCACACGCGCACTCCTAAAATATTGCTGAATCCTTTCATCTGACATCCCGCCAACAGCACATAGCCATAAAAAAAAAACATCTGCACTCCACCTGGAAGCCGAACCTTGAGTGGAATTCGAGAAGTAAGAAGGGACTACCCCATCCCAGAAGAGTGAAGAGAGAGACCGGTTGGAACTCTGGAAAAGAGAAGTTGTGTTTTGTCCTCCTTCTTCACCTAAAAGTATTCTGTCGTTTTAAAACACTCAATAGTTTGAATATCTTGTATCTAACTGTAAATAATGTAATTAATAGCTGTAAATGCTATAAATCAATAATTTAATTCCTTAAGTTTCACGCTACTCATCAATTTTCTCAATAGGTCACACTGCGATTCTTAACTAGTGTTATGGACACTAATGATTCGTGAGCTTAAAACCATTAAAACATTAAACCAGATATCAAGAAGAGAGAAGGAAAAACCTGAAAACGAAAAAGACGATGTTATTGTTTGTATTCTATTTTATTTACATGTATTTATATATGTGCTCATTCAGTGTTTTTATAGTTTTCTTAAGTGGATTTTTATGGATGAGTTTGACTTTGTAATGCTGAGTAAATCATCCCCTTGAATATGTTTGTCCTGTACTTTCATGAAAAAGATTTCATTTATCCCCTTTTCTCTCTCTTCTCATGCACATTTATAAAAATCAAAGAAAGAAAGATTTTTATTGATCTGAAACACCTACTACAAAGGTAAAAAGATATTTGTTTATTCTAATTTCAATTGAAAAGAGTATTAAAAGAAATTTCTCCTGTTATTGAAAACAATGATTGATTTTTTTTTGTCTCATGTATTATTATTGTGTAAATAGTAGGCATTTTTTTATGCTTGTATCATTATGTTTGTGTGGATAGTAATTAGAACGATAGCATTGATTACCGTGTCAGAAAACAAGCATTAGGAACGGAATTAAGCTTATTAACTCATGTAAGGCATTTATAACCAGAGATTTTTCTGTAAAATACGTTCTGAAGTGCATTGAAAGTTCATATAGAGCTTGAAAAAGGAAAAATTAGCTAGTGCTTAAATCTTTATTTTAATCTTTATAAAATTTTTGAACAAATCCTTCTGCCTATGGCCTAAGCCTAAGCTATTGAAGCATTTTAACTATACGGTGGTAACTTTACTATACTATATATACAGAGTGTCCCGAAACACATAACGTCAAGCGGATACGAGGTGAAAGGGAGGAGGGGTCATATCAGTTCTGGGGGGAGGTATTCCATATTACTTAGTTAAATGATGACTAATAGAAATTATACATATATATATATATATATATTGAAAATGTGGAAAATTGACACCAATTCATCCCACACACTAGGTTCTGTAACCACAAATTTAACAATTGTACAGTATTTTTTTCACTAACGTCATCTTGCATAGCTGAGCTACAATCATAAGTCGGTTAAAAAGTGCTCCTGGTTAAATTAAATTAACGTAGTTTGTTTGAATCCGGGTTTGGGAAAATTATGCCACCTAATTTTGACTCTCCTTAAAAAGAAAAATATTGCATACTACCCTCGGTCAGTTCTTCAAAAGTTAAACCATTTAGTTAAGATTCCAAAATGGTGCAATACTTGTTCTTTTCTGCCATAACAATCATGGCGAATTTTTTTATTTGTAAACATTTTGATTTAAAAAAACCTCTGTCGACGCTCTCCATCACATCATTAATTAGATATTGTGACCGCAAATTCCACAATTTCATAGTGATTTTTTCATTAAAGTGATCTTTCATAACCGAGCTATTAATCGGAGTCACTAGTAGAGCAAAAACCTTTGCTGGTTTAGTTAAAATCAAAGTAGTTTGAGAAAATGATGTCACCTAACTTTTTACGCTTCGTAAAAAGAAAAATAATTGTCAGTAAATTGTTTCAAAAGATGACCCAAATGACAACCAACAATTTCAAAATGATATAACGCTTGCAATATTTCTATCTATAAAAATAACTGTCATTTTTTTTTTTTTACAAAACGACTTCTTTTTTAAAAAAAAACTTAATCATAAGGATGTAACTTAAGTCAAGTAACACATTTAAAAATAAAACATAATACTTTAATGAATTAAAT